>JANJGN010001093.1:0-195900 GCA_026770705.1 Isurus oxyrinchus
CAGTGTCTCACTGTGTCGTTTTCAGTGTCCTCAGTGTGTAGTTTTCAGTGTCTCACTGTGAAGTATTCAGTACCTCGCTTTGTAGTTTTCATTGTTTCACTGTCTTGTTTTCAGTGTCTCTCTGTGTAGTATTCAGTGTCTCACTGTGTAGTTTTCAGGTACCTGGCTTTGTAGTTTTCATTGTCTCACTGCCTAGTTTTTAGTGTCTCACTGTATAGTTTTTAGTGTCCTCACTGTGCAGTTTTCAGTGTGTCACTGTGTAGTTTTCTGTATCTCACTGTGTATTTTTCAGTGTCTCACTATGTCACTTTCATTGTCTCACTGTGTCGTTTTCAGTGTCTCACTGTGCAGTTTTCAGTGTCTCACTGTGTAGTTTTCATTCTCTCACTGTGTGGTTTCTTTCTGTCTCGCTGTGTAGTTTTCAGTGTCTCACTGTGAAGTATTCAGTACCTCGCTTTTTAGTTTTCATTGTCTCACTTTGTAGTTTTCAGTGTCTCACTATGACGCATTGAGTGACTCACTGTGTCGGTTTTCCGGGTCTCACTGTGAAGTATTCATTGTCTCACTCTGTCGTTATCAGTGTCACACTGTTGTTTTCATTGTCTCACAGTGTAGTTTTCAGTGTCTCGCTGTGTAGTTTTCAGTGTCTCACTGTGTAGTTTTCAATGTCTCAGTGTGCAGTTTTCAGTGTGTCACTGTGTAATTTTCTGTTTCTCACTGTGTAGTTTCAGTGTCTCACTATGTCGCTTTCATTGTCTCACTGTGTCGTTATCAGTGTATCTCTGTGTAGTTTTCTTTGTCTCACTGTGTAGTTTCATTGACTCACTGTGTAGTTTTCATTGTCTCCACTGTGTCGTTTTCAGTGTCTCAATGTGTAGTTTTCTGAATCTCACTGTGTAGTTTTCAGTGTCTCACTGTGTAGTTTTCATTGTCTCACTGTATAGTTTTCAGTGTCTCACTGTGAAGTATTCAGTACCTCGCTTGTAGTTTTCAATTGTTTCACTGTGTGGTTTTCATTGTCTCACTGTGTAGTTTTCGTTGTCTCACTGTGTCGTTTTCATTGTCTCACTGTGTCGTTTTCAGTGTCTCACTGTTTAGTTTTCAGTGTCTCTCTGTGTCGTTTTCAGTGTCTCACTGTGTAGTTTTCAGTGTCTCACTGTGAAGTATTCAGTACCTCGCTTTGTAGTTTTTCATTGTCTCACTGTGTGGTTTTCAGTGTCTCGCTGTGTAGCTTTCAGTGTCTCACTTTGTAGTTTACAGTACCTCGCTTTGTAGTTTTCATTGTTTCACTGTCTTGTTTTCAGTGTCTCACTGTGTAGTTTTCAGTGTCTCACTGTGTAGTTTTCAGTACCTCGCTTTGTAGTTTTCATGTCTCACTACCTAGTTTTTAGTGTCTCACTGTATTGTTTTCAGTGTCTCATGTGCAGTTTTAGTGTGTCACTCTGATGTTTTCTGTATCTCACTGTGTATTTTTCAGTGTCTCACTATGTCACTTGCATTGTCCCTCTGTGTCGTTTTCAGTGTCTCACTGTGTCGTTTTCAGTGTCTAACTGTGTATTTTTCAGTATCTCACTGTGCATTTTTCAGTACCTCGCTTTGTATTTTTCATTGTCTCTCTGTGTCGTTTTTAGTGTCTCACTGTATAGTTTTTCAGTGTCTCAGTGTGCAGTTTTCAGCGTGGTCACTGTGTAAATTTTCTGTTTCTCACTGTGTAGTTTTCAGTGTCTCACTATGTCGCTTTCATTGTCCTCACTGTGTCCGTTATCAGTGTATCTCTGATTAGTTTTCTTTGTCTCACTGTGTAGTTTTCATTGACTCACTGTGTAGTTTTCATTGTCTCACTGTGTCGTTTTCAGTGTCTCACTGTGTAGTTTTCTGAATCTCACTGTGTAGTTTTCAGTGTCTCACTGTGTAGTTTTCATTGTCTCACTGTATAGTTTTCAGTGACTCACTGTGAAGTATTCAGTACCTCGCTTTGTAGTTTTCATTGTTTCACTGTGTGGTTTTCATTGTCTCACTGTGTAGTTTTCGTTGTCTCACTGTGTCGTTTTCATTGGTCTCACTGTGTCGTTTTCAGTGTCTCACTGTTTAGTTTTCAGTGTCTCACTGTGTCGTTTTCAGTGTCTCACTGTGTAAGTTTTCAGTGTCTCACTGTGAAGTATTCAGTACCTCGCTTTGTAGTTTTCATTGTCTCACTTAGGGTTTTTCAGTGTCTCGCTGTGTAGCTTTCAGTGTCTCACTTTGTAGTTTACAGTACCTCGCTTTGTAGTTTTCATTGTTTCACTGTCTTGTTTTCAGTGTCTCACTGTGTAGTTTTCAGTGTCTCACTGTGTAGTTTTCAGTACCTGGCTTTGTAGTTTTCATTGTCTCACTGCCTAGTTTTTAGTGTCTCACTGTATAGTTTTTTAGTGTCTCACTGTGCAGTTTTCAGTGTGTCACTGTGTAGTTTTCTGTATCTCACTGTGTATTTTTCAGTGTCTCACTATGTCACTTTCATTGTCTCCATGTGTCGTTTTCAGTGTCTCACTGTGCTGTTTTCAGTGTCTCACTGTGTAGTTTTCATTCTCTCACTGTGTGGTTTCTTTCTGTCTCGCTGTGTAGTTTCAGTGTCTCACTGTGAAGTATTCAGTACCTCGCTTTTTAGTTTTCATTGTCTCACTTTGTAGTTTTCAGTGTCTCACTATGACGCATTGAGTGACTCACTGTGTCGTTTTCCGGGTCTCACTGTGAAGTATTCATTGTCTCACTCTGTCGTTATCAGTGTCACACTGTTGTTTTCATTGTCTCACAGTGTAGTTTTCAGTGTCTCGCAGTGTAGTTTTCAGTGTCTCACTGTGCAATTTTCAGTGTCTCACTGCATAGTTTTCTGTTTCTCACTGTGTAGTTTTCAGTGTCTCACTATGTCGCTTTCATTGTCTCACTGTGTCGTTATCAGTGTATCTCTGTGTAGTTTTCTTTGTCTCACTGTGTAGTTTTCATTGACTCACTGTGTAGTTTTCATTGTCCTCACTGTGTATTTTTCAGTGTCTCACTGTGTAGTTTTCTGAATCTCACTGTGTAGTTTTCAGTGTCTCACTGTGTAGTTTTCATTGTCTCACTGTATAGTTTTCAGTGTCTCACTGTGAAGTATTCAGTACCTCGCTTTGTAGTTTTCATTGTTTCACTGTGTGGTTTTCATTGTCTCACTGTGTAGTTTTCGTTGTCTCACTGTGTCGTTTTCATTGTCTCACTGTGTCGTTTTCAGTGTCTCACTGTTTAGTTTTCAGTGTCTCACTGTGTCGTTTTCAGTGTCTCAACTGTGTAGTTTTCAGTGTCTCACTGTGAAGTATTCAGTACCTCGCTTTGTAGTTTTCATTGTCTCACTTTGTGGTTTTCAGTGTCTCGCTGTGTAGCTTTCAGTGTCTCACTTTGTAGTTTACAGTACCTCGCTTTGTAGTTTTCATTGTTTCACTGTCTTGTTTTCAGTGTCTCACTGTGTAGTTTTCAGTGTCTCACTGTGTAGTTTTCAGTACCTGGCTTTGTAGTTTTCATTGTCTCACTGCCTAGTTTATTAGTGTCTCACTGTATAGTTTTTAGTGTCTCACTGTGCAGTTTTTAAGTGTGTCACTGTGTAGTTTTCTGTATCTCACTGTGTATTTTTCAGTGTCTCACTATGTCACTTTCATTGTCTCCATGTGTCGTTTTCAGTGTCTCACTGTGCAGTTTTCAGTGTCTCACTGTGTAGTTTTCATTCTCTCACTGTGTGGTTTCTTTCTGTCTCGCTGTTGTAGTTTTTCAGAGTCTCACTGTGAAGTATTCAGTACCTCGCCTTTTAGTTTTCATTGTCTCACTTTGTAGTTTTCAGTGTCTCACTATGACGCATTGAGTGACTCACTGTGTCGTTTCCGGGTCTCACTGTGAAGTATTCATTGTCTCACGCTGTCGTTTTCAGTGTCACACTGTTGTTTTCATTGTCTCACAGTGTAGTTTTCAGTGTCTCGCTGTGTAGTTTTCAGTGTCTCACTGTGTAGTTTTCAATGTCTCAGTGTGCAGTTTTCAGTGTGTCACTGTGTAATTTTCTGTTTCTCACTGTGTAGTTTTCAGTGTCTCACTATGTCGCTTTCATTGTCTCACTGTGTTGTTATCAGTGTATCTCTGTGTAGTTTTCTTTGTCTCACTGTGTAGTTTTCATTGACTCACTGTGTAGTTTTCATTGTCTCACTGTGTCGTTTTCAGTGTCTCACTGGTGTAGTTTTCTGAATCTCACTGTGTAGTTTTCTGAATCTCACTGTGTAGTTTTTCAGTGTCTCACTGTGTAGTTTTCATTGTCTCACTGTATAGTTTTCAGTGTCTCACTGTGAAAGTATTCAGTACCTCGCCGCTTTGTAGTTTTCATTGTTTCACTGTGTGGTTTTCATTGTCTCACTGTGTAGTTTTCGTTGTCTCACTGTGTCGTTTTCATTGTCTCACTGTGTCGTTTTCAGTGTCTCACTGTTTAGTTTTCAGTGTCTCACTGTGTCGTTTTCAGTGTCTCACTGTGTAGTTTTCAGTGTCTCACTGTGAAGTATTCAGTACCTCGCTTTGTAGTTTTCATTGTCTCACTGTGTGGTTTTCAGTGTCTCGCTGTGTAGCTTTCAGTGTCTCACTTTGTAGTTTACAGTACCTCGCTTTGTAGTTTTCATTGTTTCACTGTCTTGTTTTCAGTGTCTCACTGTGTAGTTTTCAGTGTCTCACTGTGTAGTTTTCAGTACCTCGCTTTGTAGTTTTCATTGTCTCACTGCCTAGTTTTTAGTGTCTCACTGTATTGTTTTTCAGTGTCGCATGTGCAGTTTTAAGTGTGTCACTCTGATGTTTTCTGTATCTCACTGTGTATTTTTCAGTGTCTCACTATGTCACTTGCATTGTCCCTCTGTGTCGTTTTCAGTGTCTCACTGTGTCGTTTTCAGTGTCTAACTGTGTATTTTTCAGTATCTCACTGTGCATTTTTCAGTACCTCGCTTTGTAGTTTTCATTGTCTCTCTGTGTCGTTTTTAGTGTCTCACTGTATAGTTTTCAGTGTCTCAGTGTGCAGTTTTCAGTGTGTCACTGTGTAATTTTCTGTTTCTCACTGTGTAGTTTTCAGTGTCTCACTTATGTCGCTTTCATTGTCTCACTGTGTCGTTATCAGTGTATCTCTGATTAGTTTTCTTTGTCTCACTGTGTAGTTTTCATTGACTCACTGTGTAGTTTTCATTGTCTCACTGTGTCGTTTTCAGGGTCTCACTGTGTAGTTTTCTGAATCTCACTGTGTAGTTTTCAGTGTCTCACTGTGTAGTTTTCATTGTCTCACTGTATAGTTTTCAGTGACTCACTGTGAAGTATTCAGTACCTCGCTTTGTAGTTTTCATTGTTTCACTGTGTGGTTTTTCATTGTCTTACTGTGTAGTTTTCGTTGTCTCACTGTGTCGTTTTCATTGTCTCACTGTGTCGTTTTCAGTGTCTCACTGTTTAGTTTTCAGTGTCTCACTGTGTCGTTTTCAGTGTCTCACTGTGTAGTTTTCAGTGTCTCACTGTGAAGTATTCAGTACCTCGCTTTGTAGTTTTCATTGTTTCACTGTCTTGTTTTCAGTGTCTCACTGTGTAGTTTTCAGTGTCTCACTGTGTAGTTTTCAGTACCTGGCTTTGTAGTTTTCATTGTCTCACTGCCTAGTTTTTAGTGTCTCACTGGTATAGTTTTTAGTGTCTCACTGTGCAGTTTTCAGTGTGTCACTGTGTAGTTTTCTGTATCTCACTGTGTATTTTTCAGTGTCTCACTATGTCACTTTCATTGTCTCACTGTGTCGTTTTCAGTGTATCACTGTGCAGTTTTCAGTGTCTCACTGTGTAGTTTTCATTCTCTCACTGTGTGGTTTCTTTCTGTCTCGCTGTGTAGTTTTCAGTGTCTCACTATGTCGCTTTCATTGTCTCACTGTGTCGTTATCAGTGTATCTCTGTGTAGTTTTCTTTGTCTCACTGTGTAGTTTTCATTGACTCACTGTGTAGTTTTCATTGTCTCACTGTGTCGTTTTCAGTGTCTCAATGTGTAGTTTTCTGAATCTCACTGTGTAGTTTTCAGTGTCTCACTGTGTAGTTTTCATTGTCTCACTGTATAGTTTTCAGTGTCTCACTGTGAAGTATTCAGTACCTCGCTTTGTAGTTTTCATTGTTTCACTGTGTGGTTTTCATTGTCTCACTGTGTAGTTTTCGTTGTCTCACTGTGTCGTTTTCATTGTCTCACTGTGTCGTTTTCAGTGTCTCACTGTTTAGTTTTCAGTGTCTCTCTGTGTCGTTTTTCAGTGTCTCACTGTGTAGTTTTCAGTGTCTCACTGTGAAGTATTCAGTACCTCGCTTTGTAGTTTTCATTGTCTCACTGTGTGGTTTTCAGTGTCTCGCTGTGTAGCTTTCAGTGTCTCACTTTGTAGTTTACAGTACCTCGCTTTGTAGTTTTCATTGTTTCACTGTCTTGTTTTCAGTGTCTCACTGTGTAGTTTTCAGTGTCTCACTGTGTAGTTTTCAGTACCTCGCTTTGTAGTTTTCATTGTCTCACTACCTAGTTTTTAGTGTCTCACTGTATTGTTTTCAGTGTCTCATGTGCAGTTTTAAGTGTGTCACTCTGATGTTTTCTGTATCTCACTGTGTATTTTTCAGTGTCTCACTATGTCACTTGCATTGTCCCTCTGTGTCGTTTTCAGTGTCTCACTGTGTCGTTTTCAGTGTCTAACTGTGTATTTTTCAGTATCTCACTGTGCATTTTTCAGTACCCTCGCTTTGTATTTTTCATTGTCTCTCTGTGTCGTTTTTAGTGTCTCACTGTATAGTTTTCAGTGTCTCAGTGTGCAGTTTTCAGCGTGTCACTGTGTAATTTTCTGTTTCTCACTGTGTAGTTTTCAGTGTCTCACTATGTCGCTTTCATTGTCTCACTGTGTCGTTATCAGTGTATCTCTGATTAGTTTTCTTTGTCTCACTGTGTAGTTTTCATTGACTCACTGTGTAGTTTTCATTGTCTCACTGTGTCGTTTTCAGTGTCTCACTGTGTAGTTTTCTGAATCTCACTGTGTAGTTTTCAGTGTCTCACTGTGTAGTTTTCATTGTCTCACTGTATAGTTTTCAGTGACTCACTGTGAAGTATTCAGTACCTCGCTTTGTAGTTTTCATTGTTTCACTGTGTGGTTTTTCATTGTCTCACTTTGTAGTTTTCGTTGTCTCACTGTGTCGTTTTCATTGTCTCACTGTGTCGTTTTCAGTGTCTCACTGTTTAGTTTTCAGTGTCTCACTGTGTCGTTTTCAGTGTCTCACTGTGTAGTTTCAGTGTCTCACTGTGAAGTATTCAGTACCTCGCTTTGTAGTTTTCATTGTCTCACTGTGTGGTTTTCAGTGTCTCGCTGTGTAGCTTTCAGTGTCTCACTTTGTAGTTTACAGTACCATCGCTTTGTAGTTTTCATTGTTTCACTGTCTTGTTTTCAGTGTCTCACTGTGTAGTTTTCAGTGTCTCACTGTGTAGTTTTCAGTACCTGGCTTTGTAGTTTTCATTGTCTCACTGCCTAGTTTTTAGTGTCTCACTGTATAGTTTTTAGTGTCTCACTGTGCAGTTTTCAGTTGTGTCACTGTGTAGTTTTCTGTATCTCACTGTGTATTTTTCAGTGTCTCACTATGTCACTTTCATTGTCTCACTGTGTCGTTTTCAGTGTCTCACTGTGCTGTTTTCAGTGTCTCACTGTGTAGTTTTCATTCTCTCACTGTGTGGTTTCTTTCTGTCTCGCTGTGTAGTTTTCAGTGTCTCACTGTGAAGTATTCAGTACCTCGCTTTTTAGTTTTCATTGTCTCACTTTGTAGTTTTCAGTGTCTCACTATGACGCATTGAGTGACTCACTGTGTCGTTTTCCGGGTCTCACTGTGAAGTATTCATTGTCTCACTCTGTCGTTATCAGTGTCACACTGTTGTTTTCATTGTCTCACAGTGTAGTTTTCAGTGTCTCGCTGTGTAGTTTTCAGTGTCTCACTGTGCAATTTTCAGTGTCTCACTGCATAGTTTTCTGTTTCTCACTGTGTAGTTTTCAGTGTCTCACTATGTCGCTTTCATTGTCTCACTGTGTCGTTATCAGTGTATCTCTGTGTAGTTTTCTTTGTCTCACTGTGTAGTTTTCATTGACTCACTGTGTAGTTTTCATTGTCTCACTGTGTATTTTTCAGTGTCTCACTGTGTAGTTTTCTGAATCTCACTGTGTAGTTTTCAGTGTCTCACTGTGTAGTTTTCATTGTCTCACTGTATAGTTTTCAGTGTCTCACTGTGAAGTATTCAGTACCTCGCTTTGTAGTTTTCATTGTTTCACTGTGTGGTTTTCATTGTCTCACTGTGTAGTTTTCGTTGTCTCACTGTGTCGTTTTCATTGTCTCACTGTGTCGTTTTCAGTGTCTCACTGTTTAGTTTTCAGTGTCTCACTGTGTCGTTTTCAGTGTCTCACTGTGTAGTTTTCAGTGTCTCACTGTGAAGTATTCAGTACCTCGCTTTGTAGTTTTCATTGTCTCACTTTGTGGTTTTCAGTGTCTCGCTGTGTAGCTTTCAGTGTCTCACTTTGTAGTTTACAGTACCTCGCTTTGTAGTTTTCATTGTTTCACTGTCTTGTTTTCAGTGTCTCACTGTGTAGTTTTCAGTGTCTCACTGTGTAGTTTTCAGTACCTGGCTTTGTAGTTTTCATTGTCTCACTGCCTAGTTTTTAGTGTCTCACTGTATAGTTTTTAGTGTCTCACTGTGCAGTTTTAAGTGTGTCACTGTGTAGTTTTCTGTATCTCACTGTGTATTTTTCAGTGTCTCACTATGTCACTTTCATTGTCTCCATGTGTCGTTTTCAGTGTCTCACTGTGCAGTTTTCAGTGTCTCACTGTGTAGTTTTCATTCTCTCACTGTGTGGTTTCTTTCTGTCTCGCTGTGTAGTTTTCAGAGTCTCACTGTGAAGTATTCAGTACCTCGCCTTTTAGTTTTCATTGTCTCACTTTGTAGTTTTCAGTGTCTCACTATGACGCATTGAGTGACTCACTGTGTCGTTTTCCGGGTCTCACTGTGAAGTATTCATTGTCTCACGCTGTCGTTTTCAGTGTCACACTGTTGTTTTCATTGTCTCACAGTGTAGTTTTCAGTGTCTCGCTGTGTAGTTTTCAGTGTCTCACTGTGTAGTTTTCAATGTCTCAGTGTGCAGTTTTCAGTGTGTCACTGTGTAATTTTCTGTTTCTCACTGTGTAGTTTTCAGTGTCTCACTATGTCGCTTTCATTGTCTCACTGTGTTGTTATCAGTGTATCTCTGTGTAGTTTTCTTTGTCTCACTGTGTAGTTTTCATTGACTCACTGTGTAGTTTTCATTGTCTCACTGTGTCGTTTTCAGTGTCTCACTGTGTAGTTTTCTGAATCTCACTGTGTAGTTTTCTGAATCTCACTGTGTAGTTTTCAGTGTCTCACTGTGTAGTTTTCATTGTCTCACTGTATAGTTTTCAGTGTCTCACTGTGAAGTATTCAGTACCTCGCTTTGTAGTTTTCATTGTTTCACTGTGTGGTTTTCATTGTCTCACTGTGTAGTTTTCGTTGTCTCACTGTGTCGTTTTCATTGTCTCACTGTGTCGTTTTCAGTGTCTCACTGTTTAGTTTTCAGTGTCTCACTGTGTCGTTTTCAGTGTCTCACTGTGTAGTTTTCAGTGTCTCACTGTGAAGTATTCAGTACCTCGCTTTGTAGTTTTCATTGTCTCACTGTGTGGTTTTCAGTGTCTCGCTGTGTAGCTTTCAGTGTCTCACTTTGTAGTTTACAGTACCTCGCTTTGTAGTTTTCATTGTTTCACTGTCTTGTTTTCAGTGTCTCACTGTGTAGTTTTCAGTGTCTCACTGTGTAGTTTTCAGTACCTCGCTTTGTAGTTTTCATTGTCTCACTGCCTAGTTTTTAGTGTCTCACTGTATTGTTTTCAGTGTCTCATGTGCAGTTTTAAGTGTGTCACTCTGATGTTTTCTGTATCTCACTTTGTATTTTTCAGTGTCTCACTATGTCACTTGCATTGTCCCTCTGTGTCGTTTTCAGTGTCTCACTGTGTCGTTTTCAGTGTCTAACTGTGTATTTTTCAGTATCTCACTGTGCATTTTTCAGTACCTCGCTTTGTAGTTTTCATTGTCTCTCTGTGTCGTTTTTAGTGTCTCACTGTATAGTTTTCAGTGTCTCAGTGTGCAGTTTTCAGTGTGTCACTGTGTAATTTTCTGTTTCTCACTGTGTAGTTTTCAGTGTCTCACTATGTCGCTTTCATTGTCTCACTGTGTCGTTATCAGTGTATCTCTGATTAGTTTTCTTTGTCTCACTGTGTAGTTTTCATTGACTCACTGTGTAGTTTTCATTGTCTCACTGTGTCGTTTTCAGGGTCTCACTGTGTAGTTTTCTGAATCTCACTGTGTAGTTTTCAGTGTCTCACTGTGTAGTTTTCATTGTCTCACTGTATAGTTTTCAGTGACTCACTGTGAAGTATTCAGTACCTCGCTTTGTAGTTTTCATTGTTTCACTGTGTGGTTTTCATTGTCTTACTGTGTAGTTTTCGTTGTCTCACTGTGTCGTTTTCATTGTCTCACTGTGTCGTTTTCAGTGTCTCACTGTTTAGTTTTCAGTGTCTCACTGTGTCGTTTTCAGTGTCTCACTGTGTAGTTTTCAGTGTCTCACTGTGAAGTATTCAGTACCTCGCTTTGTAGTTTTCATTGTTTCACTGTCTTGTTTTCAGTGTCTCACTGTGTAGTTTTCAGTGTCTCACTGTGTAGTTTTCAGTACCTGGCTTTGTAGTTTTCATTGTCTCACTGCCTAGTTTTTAGTGTCTCACTGTATAGTTTTTAGTGTCTCACTGTGCAGTTTTCAGTGTGTCACTGTGTAGTTTTCTGTATCTCACTGTGTATTTTTCAGTGTCTCACTATGTCACTTTCATTGTCTCACTGTGTCGTTTTCAGTGTCTCACTGTGCAGTTTTCAGTGTCTCACTGTGTAGTTTTCATTCTCTCACTGTGTGGTTTCTTTCTGTCTCGCTGTGTAGTTTTCAGTGTCTCACTGTGAAGTATTCAGTACCTCGCTTTTTAGTTTTCATTGTCTCACTTTGTAGTTTTCCGTGTCTCACTATGACGCATTGAGTGACTCACTGTGTCGTTTTCCGGGTCTCACTGTGAAGTATTCATTGTCTCACTCTGTCGTTATCAGTGTCACACTGTTGTTTTCATTGTCTCACAGTGTAGTTTTCAGTGTCTCGCTGTGTAGTTTTCAGTGTCTCACTGTGTAGTTTTCAATGTCTCAGTGTGCAGTTTTCAGTGTGTCACTGTGTAATTTTCTGTTTCTCACTGTGTAGTTTTCAGTGTCTCACTATGTCGCTTTCATTGTCTCACTGTGTCGTTATCAGTGTATCTCTGTGTAGTTTTCTTTGTCTCACTGTGTAGTTTTCATTGACTCACTGTGTAGTTTTCATTGTCTCACTGTGTCGTTTTCAGTGTCTCAATGTGTAGTTTTCTGAATCTCACTGTGTAGTTTTCAGTGTCTCACTGTGTAGTTTTCATTGTCTCACTGTATAGTTTTCAGTGTCTCACTGTGAAGTATTCAGTACCTCGCTTTGTAGTTTTCATTGTTTCACTGTGTGGTTTTCATTGTCTCACTGTGTAGTTTTCGTTGTCTCACTGTGTCGTTTTCATTGTCTCACTGTGTCGTTTTCAGTGTCTCACTGTTTAGTTTTCAGTGTCTCTCTGTGTCGTTTTCAGTGTCTCACTGTGTAGTTTTCAGTGTCTCACTGTGAAGTATTCAGTACCTCGCTTTGTAGTTTTCATTGTCTCACTGTGTGGTTTTCAGTGTCTCGCTGTGTAGCTTTCAGTGTCTCACTTTGTAGTTTACAGTACCTCGCTTTGTAGTTTTCATTGTTTCACTGTCTTGTTTTCAGTGTCTCACTGTGTAGTTTTCAGTGTCTCACTGTGTAGTTTTCAGTACCTCGCTTTGTAGTTTTCATTGTCTCACTACCTAGTTTTTAGTGTCTCACTGTATTGTTTTCAGTGTCTCATGTGCAGTTTTAAGTGTGTCACTCTGATGTTTTCTGTATCTCACTGTGTATTTTTCAGTGTCTCACTATGTCACTTGCATTGTCCCTCTGTGTCGTTTTCAGTGTCTCACTGTGTCGTTTTCAGTGTCTAACTGTGTATTTTTCAGTATCTCACTGTGCATTTTTCAGTACCTCGCTTTGTATTTTTCATTGTCTCTCTGTGTCGTTTTTAGTGTCTCACTGTATAGTTTTCAGTGTCTCAGTGTGCAGTTTTCAGCGTGTCACTGTGTAATTTTCTGTTTCTCACTGTGTAGTTTTCAGTGTCTCACTATGTCGCTTTCATTGTCTCACTGTGTCGTTATCAGTGTATCTCTGATTAGTTTTCTTTGTCTCACTGTGTAGTTTTCATTGACTCACTGTGTAGTTTTCATTGTCTCACTGAGTCGTTTTCAGTGTCTCACTGTGTAGTTTTCTGAATCTCACTGTGTAGTTTTCAGTGTCTCACTGTGTAGTTTTCATTGTCTCACTGTATAGTTTTCAGTGACTCACTGTGAAGTATTCAGTACCTCGCTTTGTAGTTTTCATTGTTTCACTGTGTGGTTTTCATTGTCTCACTGTGTAGTTTTCGTTGTCTCACTGTGTCGTTTTCATTGTCTCACTGTGTCGTTTTCAGTGTCTCACTGTTTAGTTTTCAGTGTCTCACTGTGTCGTTTTCAGTGTCTCACTGTGTAGTTTTCAGTGTCTCACTGTGAAGTATTCAGTACCTCGCTTTGTAGTTTTCATTGTCTCACTGTGTGGTTTTCAGTGTCTCGCTGTGTAGCTTTCAGTGTCTCACTTTGTAGTTTACAGTACCTCGCTTTGTAGTTTTCATTGTTTCACTGTCTTGTTTTCAGTGTCTCACTGTGTAGTTTTCAGTGTCTCACTGTGTAGTTTTCAGTACCTGGCTTTGTAGTTTTCATTGTCTCACTGCCTAGTTTTTAGTGTCTCACTGTATAGTTTTTAGTGTCTCACTGTGCAGTTTTCAGTGTGTCACTGTGTAGTTTTCTGTATCTCACTGTGTATTTTTCAGTGTCTCACTATGTCACTTTCATTGTCTCCATGTGTCGTTTTCAGTGTCTCACTGTGCTGTTTTCAGTGTCTCACTGTGTAGTTTTCATTCTCTCACTGTGTGGTTTCTTTCTGTCTCGCTGTGTAGTTTTCAGTGTCTCACTGTGAAGTATTCAGTACCTCGCTTTTTAGTTTTCATTGTCTCACTTTGTAGTTTTCAGTGTCTCACTATGACGCATTGAGTGACTCACTGTGTCGTTTTCCGGGTCTCACTGTGAAGTATTCATTGTCTCACTCTGTCGTTATCAGTGTCACACTGTTGTTTTCATTGTCTCACAGTGTAGTTTTCAGTGTCTCGCAGTGTAGTTTTCAGTGTCTCACTGTGCAATTTTCAGTGTCTCACTGCATAGTTTTCTGTTTCTCACTGTGTAGTTTTCAGTGTCTCACTATGTCGCTTTCATTGTCTCACTGTGTCGTTATCAGTGTATCTCTGTGTAGTTTTCTTTGTCTCACTGTGTAGTTTTCATTGACTCACTGTGTAGTTTTCATTGTCTCACTGTGTATTTTTCAGTGTCTCACTGTGTAGTTTTCTGAATCTCACTGTGTAGTTTTCAGTGTCTCACTGTGTAGTTTTCATTGTCTCACTGTATAGTTTTCAGTGTCTCACTGTGAAGTATTCAGTACCTCGCTTTGTAGTTTTCATTGTTTCACTGTGTGGTTTTCATTGTCTCACTGTGTAGTTTTCGTTGTCTCACTGTGTCGTTTTCATTGTCTCACTGTGTCGTTTTCAGTGTCTCACTGTTTAGTTTTCAGTGTCTCACTGTGTCGTTTTCAGTGTCTCACTGTGTAGTTTTCAGTGTCTCACTGTGAAGTATTCAGTACCTCGCTTTGTAGTTTTCATTGTCTCACTTTGTGGTTTTCAGTGTCTCGCTGTGTAGCTTTCAGTGTCTCACTTTGTAGTTTACAGTACCTCGCTTTGTAGTTTTCATTGTTTCACTGTCTTGTTTTCAGTGTCTCACTGTGTAGTTTTCAGTGTCTCACTGTGTAGTTTTCAGTACCTGGCTTTGTAGTTTTCATTGTCTCACTGCCTAGTTTTTAGTGTCTCACTGTATAGTTTTTAGTGTCTCACTGTGCAGTTTTAAGTGTGTCACTGTGTAGTTTTCTGTATCTCACTGTGTATTTTTCAGTGTCTCACTATGTCACTTTCATTGTCTCCATGTGTCGTTTTCAGTGTCTCACTGTGCAGTTTTCAGTGTCTCACTGTGTAGTTTTCATTCTCTCACTGTGTGGTTTCTTTCTGTCTCGCTGTGTAGTTTTCAGAGTCTCACTGTGAAGTATTCAGTACCTCGCCTTTTAGTTTTCATTGTCTCACTTTGTAGTTTTCAGTGTCTCACTATGACGCATTGAGTGACTCACTGTGTCGTTTTCCGGGTCTCACTGTGAAGTATTCATTGTCTCACGCTGTCGTTTTCAGTGTCACACTGTTGTTTTCATTGTCTCACAGTGTAGTTTTCAGTGTCTCGCTGTGTAGTTTTCAGTGTCTCACTGTGTAGTTTTCAATGTCTCAGTGTGCAGTTTTCAGTGTGTCACTGTGTAATTTTCTGTTTCTCACTGTGTAGTTTTCAGTGTCTCACTATGTCGCTTTCATTATCTCACTGTGTCGTTATCAGTGTATCTCTGTGTAGTTTTCTTTGTCTCACTGTGTAGTTTTCATTGACTCACTGTGTAGTTTTCATTGTCTCACTGTGTCGTTTTCAGTGTCTCACTGTGTAGTTTTCTGAATCTCAGTGTGTAGTTTTCAGTGTCTCACTGTGTAGTTTTCATTGTCTCACTGTATAGTTTTCAGTGTCTCACTGTGAAGTATTCAGTACCTCGCTTTGTAGTTTTCATTGTTTCACTGTGTGGTTTTCATTGTCTCACTGTGTAGTTTTCGTTGTCTCACTGTGTCGTTTTCATTGTCTCACTGTGTCGTTTTCAGTGTCTCACTGTTTAGTTTTCAGTGTCTCACTGTGTCGTTTTCAGTGTCTCACTGTGTAGTTTTCAGTGTCTCACTGTGAAGTATTCAGTACCTCGCTTTGTAGTTTTCATTGTCTCACTTTGTGGTTTTCAGTGTCTCGCTGTGTAGCTTTCAGTGTCTCACTTTGTAGTTTACAGTACCTCGCTTTGTAGTTTTCATTGTTTCACTGTCTTGTTTTCAGTGTCTCACTGTGTAGTTTTCAGTGTCTCACTGTGTAGTTTTCAGTACCTGGCTTTGTAGTTTTCATTGTCTCACTGCCTAGTTTTTAGTGTCTCACTGTATAGTTTTTAGTGTCTCACTGTGCAGTTTTAAGTGTGTCACTGTGTAGTTTTCTGTATCTCACTGTGTATTTTTCAGTGTCTCACTATGTCACTTTCATTGTCTCCATGTGTCGTTTTCAGTGTCTCACTGTGCAGTTTTCAGTGTCTCACTGTGTAGTTTTCATTCTCTCACTGTGTGGTTTCTTTCTGTCTCGCTGTGTAGTTTTCAGAGTCTCACTGTGAAGTATTCAGTACCTCGCCTTTTAGTTTTCATTGTCTCACTTTGTAGTTTTCAGTGTCTCACTATGACGCATTGAGTGACTCACTGTGTCGTTTTCCGGGTCTCACTGTGAAGTATTCATTGTCTCACGCTGTCGTTTTCAGTGTCACACTGTTGTTTTCATTGTCTCACAGTGTAGTTTTCAGTGTCTCGCTGTGTAGTTTTCAGTGTCTCACTGTGTAGTTTTCAATGTCTCAGTGTGCAGTTTTCAGTGTGTCACTGTGTAATTTTCTGTTTCTCACTGTGTAGTTTTCAGTGTCTCACTATGTCGCTTTCATTATCTCACTGTGTCGTTATCAGTGTATCTCTGTGTAGTTTTCTTTGTCTCACTGTGTAGTTTTCATTGACTCACTGTGTAGTTTTCATTGTCTCACTGTGTCGTTTTCAGTGTCTCACTGTGTAGTTTTCTGAATCTCAGTGTGTAGTTTTCAGTGTCTCACTGTGTAGTTTTCATTGTCTCACTGTATAGTTTTCAGTGTCTCACTGTGAAGTATTCAGTACCTCGCTTTGTAGTTTTCATTGTTTCACTGTGTGGTTTTCATTGTCTCACTGTGTAGTTTTCGTTGTCTCACTGTGTCGTTTTCATTGTCTCACTGTGTCGTTTTCAGTGTCTCACTGTTTAGTTTTCAGTGTCTCACTGTGTCGTTTTCAGTGTCTCACTGTGTAGTTTTCAGTGTCTCACTGTGAAGTATTCAGTACCTCGCTTTGTAGTTTTCATTGTCTCACTGTGTGGTTTTCAGTGTCTCGCTGTGTAGCTTTCAGTGTCTCACTTTGTAGTTTACAGTACCTCGCTTTGTAGTTTTCATTGTTTCACTGTCTTGTTTTCAGTGTCTCACTGTGTAGTTTTCAGTGTCTCACTGTGTAGTTTTCAGTACCTGGCTTTGTAGTTTTCATTGTCTCACTGCCTAGTTTTTAGTGTCTCACTGTATAGTTTTTAGTGTCTCACTGTGCAGTTTTAAGTGTGTCACTGTGTAGTTTTCTGTATCTCACTGTGTATTTTTCAGTGTCTCACTATGTCACTTTCATTGTCTCCATGTGTCGTTTTCAGTGTCTCACTGTGCAGTTTTCAGTGTCTCACTGTGTAGTTTTCATTCTCTCACTGTGTGGTTTCTTTCTGTCTCGCTGTGTAGTTTTCAGAGTCTCACTGTGAAGTATTCAGTACCTCGCCTTTTAGTTTTCATTGTCTCACTTTGTAGTTTTCAGTGTCTCACTATGACGCATTGAGTGACTCACTGTGTCGTTTTCCGGGTCTCACTGTGAAGTATTCATTGTCTCACGCTGTCGTTTTCAGTGTCACACTGTTGTTTTCATTGTCTCACAGTGTAGTTTTCAGTGTCTCGCTGTGTAGTTTTCAGTGTCTCACTGTGTAGTTTTCAATGTCTCAGTGTGCAGTTTTCAGTGTGTCACTGTGTAATTTTCTGTTTCTCACTGTGTAGTTTTCAGTGTCTCACTATGTCGCTTTCATTATCTCACTGTGTCGTTATCAGTGTATCTCTGTGTAGTTTTCTTTGTCTCACTGTGTAGTTTTCATTGACTCACTGTGTAGTTTTCATTGTCTCACTGTGTCGTTTTCAGTGTCTCACTGTGTAGTTTTCTGAATCTCAGTGTGTAGTTTTCAGTGTCTCACTGTGTAGTTTTCATTGTCTCACTGTATAGTTTTCAGTGTCTCACTGTGAAGTATTCAGTACCTCGCTTTGTAGTTTTCATTGTTTCACTGTGTGGTTTTCATTGTCTCACTGTGTAGTTTTCGTTGTCTCACTGTGTCGTTTTCATTGTCTCACTGTGTCGTTTTCAGTGTCTCACTGTTTAGTTTTCAGTGTCTCACTGTGTCGTTTTCAGTGTCTCACTGTGTAGTTTTCAGTGTCTCACTGTGAAGTATTCAGTACCTCGCTTTGTAGTTTTCATTGTCTCACTGTGTGGTTTTCAGTGTCTCGCTGTGTAGCTTTCAGTGTCTCACTTTGTAGTTTACAGTACCTCGCTTTGTAGTTTTCATTGTTTCACTGTCTTGTTTTCAGTGTCTCACTGTGTAGTTTTCAGTGTCTCACTGTGTAGTTTTCACTACCTCGCTTTGTAGTTTTCATTGTCTCACTGCCTAGTTTTTAGTGTCTCACTGTATAGTTTTTAGTGTCTCACTGTGCAGTTTTCAGTGTGTCACTGTGTAGTTTTCTGTATCTCACTGTGTATTTTTCAGTGTCTCACTATGTCACTTTCATTGTCTCACTGTGTCGTTTTCAGTGTCTCACTGTGCAGTTTTCAGTGTCTCACTGTGTAGTTTTCATTCTCTCACTGTGTGGTTTCTTTCTGTCTCGCTGTGTAGTTTTCAGTGTCTCACTGTGAAGTATTCAGTACCTCGCTTTTTAGTTTTCATTGTCTCACTTTGTAGTTTTCAGTGTCTCACTATGACGCATTGAGTGACTCACTGTGTCGTTTTCCGGGTCTCACTGTGAAGTATTCATTGTCTCACTCTGTCGTTATCAGTGTCACACTGTTGTTTTCATTGTCTCACAGTGTAGTTTTCAGTGTCTCGCTGTGTAGTTTTCAGTGTCTCACTGTGTAGTTTTCAATGTCTCAGTGTGCAGTTTTCAGTGTGTCACTGTGTAATTTTCTGTTTCTCACTGTGTAGTTTTCAGTGTCTCACTATGTCGCTTTCATTGTCTCACTGTGTCGTTATCAGTGTATCTCTGTGTAGTTTTCTTTGTCTCACTGTGTAGTTTTCATTGACTCACTGTGTAGTTTTCATTGTCTCACTGTGTCGTTTTCAGTGTCTCACTGTGTAGTTTTCTGAATCTCACTGTGTAGTTTTCAGTGTCTCACTGTGTAGTTTTCATTGTCTCACTGTATAGTTTTCAGTGTCTCACTGTGAAGTATTCAGTACCTCGCTTTGTAGTTTTCATTGTTTCACTGTGTGGTTTTCATTGTCTCACTGTGTAGTTTTCGTTGTCTCACTGTGTCGTTTTCATTGTCTCACTGTGTCGTTTTCAGTGTCTCACTGTTTAGTTTTCAGTGTCTCTCTGTGTCGTTTTCAGTGTCTCACTGTGTAGTTTTCAGTGTCTCACTGTGAAGTATTCAGTACCTCGCTTTGTAGTTATCATTGTCTCACTGTGTGGTTTTCAGTGTCTCGCTGTGTAGCTTTCAGTGTCTCACTTTGTAGTTTACAGTACCTCGCTTTGTAGTTTTCATTATTTCACTGTCTTGTTTTCAGTGTCTCACTGTGTAGTTTTCAGTGTCTCACTGTGTAGTTTTCAGTACCTCGCTTTGTAGTTTTCATTGTCTCACTACCTAGTTTTTAGTGTCTCACTGTATTGTTTTCAGTGTCTCATGTGCAGTTTTAAGTGTGTCACTCTGATGTTTTCTGTATCTCGCTGTGTATTTTTCAGTGTCTCACTATGTCACTTGCATTGTCCCTCTGTGTCGTTTTCAGTGTCTCACTGTGTCGTTTTCTGTGTCTAACTGTGTATTTTTCAGTATCTCACTGTGCATTTTTCAGTACCTCGCTTTGTAGTTTTCATTGTCTCTCTGTGTCGTTTTTAGTGTCTCACTGTATAGTTTTCAGTGTCTCAGTGTGCAGTTTTCAGCGTGTCACTGTGTAATTTTCTGTTTCTCACTGTGTAGTTTTCAGTGTCTCACTATGTCGCTTTCATTGTCTCACTGTGTCGTTATCAGTGTATCTCTGATTAGTTTTCTTTGTCTCACTGTGTAGTTTTCATTGACTCACTGTGTAGTTTTCATTGTCTCACTGTGTCGTTTTCAGTGTCTCACTGTGTAGTTTTCTGAATCTCACTGTGTAGTTTTCAGTGTCTCACTGTGTAGTTTTCATTGTCTCACTGTATAGTTTTCAGTGACTCACTGTGAAGTATTCAGTACCTCGCTTTGTAGTTTTCATTGTCTCACTGTGTGGTTTTCAGTGTCTCGCTGTGTAGCTTTCAGTGTCTCACTTTGTAGTTTACAGTACCTCGCTTTGTAGTTTTCATTGTTTCACTGTCTTGTTTTCAGTGTCTCACTGTGTAGTTTTCAGTGTCTCACTGTGTAGTTTTCAGTACCTGGCTTTGTAGTTTTCATTGTCTCACTGCCTAGTTTTTAGTGTCTCACTGTATAGTTTTTAGTGTCTCACTGTGCAGTTTTCAGTGTGTCACTGTGTAGTTTTCTGTATCTCACTGTGTATTTTTCAGTGTCTCACTATGTCACTTTCATTGTCTCCATGTGTCGTTTTCAGTGTCTCACTGTGCTGTTTTCAGTGTCTCACTGTGTAGTTTTCATTCTCTCACTGTGTGGTTTCTTTCTGTCTCGCTGTGTAGTTTTCAGTGTCTCACTGTGAAGTATTCAGTACCTCGCTTTTTAGTTTTCATTGTCTCACTTTGTAGTTTTCAGTGTCTCACTATGACGCATTGAGTGACTCACTGTGTCGTTTTCCGGGTCTCACTGTGAAGTATTCATTGTCTCACTCTGTCGTTATCAGTGTCACACTGTTGTTTTCATTGTCTCACAGTGTAGTTTTCAGTGTCTCGCAGTGTAGTTTTCAGTGTCTCACTGTGCAATTTTCAGTGTCTCACTGCATAGTTTTCTGTTTCTCACTGTGTAGTTTTCAGTGTGTCACTATGTCGCTTTCATTGTCTCACTGTGTCGTTATCAGTGTATCTCTGTGTAGTTTTCTTTGTCTCACTGTGTAGTTTTCATTGACTCACTGTGTAGTTTTCATTGTCTCACTGTGTATTTTTCAGTGTCTCACTGTGTAGTTTTCTGAATCTCACTGTGTAGTTTTCAGTGTCTCACTGTGTAGTTTTCATTGTCTCACTGTATAGTTTTCAGTGTCTCACTGTGAAGTATTCAGTACCTCGCTTTGTAGTTTTCATTGTTTCACTGTGTGGTTTTCATTGTCTCACTGTGTAGTTTTCGTTGTCTCACTGTGTCGTTTTCATTGTCTCACTGTGTCGTTTTCAGTGTCTCACTGTTTAGTTTTCAGTGTCTCACTGTGTCGTTTTCAGTGTCTCACTGTGTAGTTTTCAGTGTCTCACTGTGAAGTATTCAGTACCTCGCTTTGTAGTTTTCATTGTCTCACTTAGGGTTTTCAGTGTCTCGCTGTGTAGCTTTCAGTGTCTCACTTTGTAGTTTACAGTACCTCGCTTTGTAGTTTTCATTGTTTCACTGTCTTGTTTTCAGTGTCTCACTGTGTAGTTTTCAGTGTCTCACTGTGTAGTTTTCATTACCTGGCTTTGTAGTTTTCATTGTCTCACTGCCTAGTTTTTAGTGTCTCACTGTATAGTTTTTAGTGTCTCACTGTGCAGTTTTCAGTGTGTCACTGTGTAGTTTTCTGTATCTCACTGTGTATTTTTCAGTGTCTCACTATGTCACTTTCATTGTCTCCATGTGTCGTTTTCAGTGTCTCACGGTGCAGTTTTCAGTGTCTCACTGTGTAGTTTTCATTCTCTCACTGTGTGGTTTCTTTCTGTCTCGCTGTGTAGTTTTCAGTGTCTCACTGTGAAGTATTCAGTACCTCGCTTTTTAGTTTTCATTGTCTCACTTTGTAGTTTTCAGTGTCTCACTATGACGCATTGAGTGACTCACTGTGTCGTTTTCCGGGTCTCACTGTGAAGTATTCATTGTCTCACTCTGTCGTTATCAGTGTCACACTGTTGTTTTCATTGTCTCACAGTGTAGTTTTCAGTGTCTCGCTGTGTAGTTTTCAGTGTCTCACTGTGTAGTTTTCAATGTCTCAGTGTGCAGTTTTCAGTGTGTCACTGTGTAATTTTCTGTTTCTCACTGTGTAGTTTTCAGTGTCTCACTATGTCGCTTTCATTGTCTCACTGTGTCGTTATCAGTGTATCTCTGTGTAGTTTTCTTTGTCTCACTGTGTAGTTTTCATTGACTCACTGTGTAGTTTTCGTTGTCTCACTGTGTCGTTTTCATTGTCTCACTGTGTCGTTTTCAGTGTCTCACTGTTTAGTTTTCAGTGTCTCACTGTGTCGTTTTCAGTGTCTCACTGTGTAGTTTTCAGTGTCTCACTGTGAAGTATTCAGTACCTCGCTTTGTAGTTTTCATTGTCTCACTGTGTGGTTTTCAGTGTCTCGCTGTGTAGCTTTCAGTGTCTCACTTTGTAGTTTACAGTACCTCGCTTTGTAGTTTTCATTGTTTCACTGTCTTGTTTTCAGTGTCTCACTGTGTAGTTTTCAGTGTCTCACTGTGTAGTTTTCAGTACCTCGCTTTGTAGTTTTCATTGTCTCACTGCCTAGTTTTTAGTGTCTCACTGTATTGTTTTCAGTGTCTCATGTGCAGTTTTAAGTGTGTCACTCTGATGTTTTCTGTATCTCACTGTGTATTTTTCAGTGTCTCACTATGTCACTTGCATTGTCTCACTCTGTCGTTATCAGTGTCACACTGTTGTTTTCATTGTCTCACAGTGTAGTTTTCACTGTCTCGCTGTGTAGTTTTCAGTGTCTCACTGTGTAGTTTTCAGTACCTCGCTTTGTAGTTTTCATTGTCTCACTGCCTAGTTTTTAGTGTCTCACTGTGTGGTTTTCAGTGTCTCACTGTGTCGTTTTCAGTACCTCGCTTTGTAGTTTTCTTTGTCTCACTGCCTAGTTTTTAGTGTCTCACTGTATAGTTTTCAGTGTCACACTGTGCAGTTTTCAGTGTGTCACTGTGTAGTTTTCTGTATCTCACTGTGTATTTTTCAGTGTCTCACTATGTCACTTTCATTGTCTCACTGTGTCGTTTTCAGTGTCTCACTGTGCAGTTTTCAGTGTCTCACTGTGTAGTTTTCATTCTCTCACTGTGTGGTTTTCACTGCCTCGCTGTGTAGTTTTCAGTGTCTCACTGTGAAGTTTTCAGTACCTCGCTTTGTAGTTTTCATTGTTTCACTGTGTGGTTTTCAGTGTCTCGCTGTGTAGTTTTCAGTGTCTCACTGTGAAGTATTCAGTGTCTCACTGTGTAGTTTTCAGTGTTTGACTATGTCGCTTTCATTGTCTCACTACGTCGCTTTCAGTGTCTCACTATGTCGTTTTCAGTGTCACGCTGTTATTTTCATTGTGTCACTGTGTAGTTTTCAGTGTCTCACTGTGTAGCATTCAGTGTCTCACTTTGTAGTTTTCAGTGTCTCACTGTGTAGTTTTCAGTACCTCGCTTTGTAGTTTTCATTGTCTCACTGCCTAGTTTATAGTGTCTCACTGTATAGTTTTCAGTGTCTCATGTGTAGTTTTAAGTGTGTCACTGTGATGTTTTCTGTATCTCACTGTGTATTTTTCAGTGTCTCACTATGTCACTTGCATTGTCCCTCTGTGTCGTTTTCAGTGTCTCACTGTGTCGTTTTCAGTGTCTCACTGTGCATTTTTCAGTACCTCGCTTTGTAGTTTTCATTGTCTCTCTGTGTCGTTTTTAGTGTCTCACTGTATAGTTTTCAGTGTCTCAGTGTGCAGTTTTCAGTGTGTCACTGTGTAATTTTCTGTTTCTCACTGTGTAGTTTTCAGTGTCTCACTATGTCGCTTTCATTGTCTCACTGTGCCGTTATCAGTGTATCTCTGTGTAGTTTTCTTTGTCTCACTGTGTAGTTTTCATTGACTCACTGTGTAGTTTTCATTGTCTCACTGTGTCGTTTTCAGGGTCTCACTGTGTAGTTTTCTGAATCTCACTGTGTAGTTTTCAGTGTCTCACTGTGTAGTTTTCATTGTCTCACTGTATAGTTTTCAGTGTCTCACTGTGAAGTATTCAGTACCTCGCTTTGTAGTTTTCATAGTTTCACTGTGTGGTTTTCATTGTCTCACTGTGTAGTTTTCGTTGTCTCACTGTGTCGTTTTCATTGTCTCACTGTGTCGTTTTCAGTGTCTCACTGTGTAGTTTTCAGTGTCTCACTGTGTCGTTTTCAGTGTCTCACTGTGTAGTTTTCAGTGTCTCACTGTGAAGTATTCAGTACCTCGCTTTGTAGTTTTCATTGTCTCACTGTGTGGTTTTCAGTGTCTCGCTGTGTAGCTTTCAGTGTCTCACTGTGTAGTTTTCAGTACCTCGCTTTGTAGTTTTCATTGTCTCACTGCCTAGTTTTTAGTGTCTCACTGTATAGTTTTTAGTGTCTCACTGTGCAGTTTTCAGTGTGTCACTGTGTAGTTTTCTGTATCTCACTGTGTATTTTTCAGTGTCTCACTATGTCACTTTCATTGTCTCCATGTGTCGTTTTCAGTGTCTCACTGTGCTGTTTTCAGTGTCTCACTGTGTAGTTTTCATTCTCTCACTGTGTGGTTTCTTTCTGTCTCGCTGTGTAGTTTTCAGTGTCTCACTGTGAAGTATTCAGTACCTCGCTTTTTAGTTTTCATTGTCTCACTTTGTAGTTTTCAGTGTCTCACTATGACGCATTGAGTGACTCACTGTGTCGTTTTCTGGGTCTCACTTTGAAGTATTCATTGTCTCACTCTGTCGTTTTCAGTGTCACACTGTTGCTTTCATTGTCTCACAGTGTAGTTTTCAGTGTCTCGCTGTGTAGTTTTCAGTGTCTCACTGTGTAGTTTTCAGTACCTCGCTTTGTAGTTTTCATTGTCTCACTGCCTAGTTTTTAGTGTCTCACTGTGTGGTTTTCAGTGTCTCACTGTGTCGTTTTCCGGGTCTCACTGTGAAGTATTCATTGTCTCACTGTGTCATTTTCAGTGTCACACTGTTGTTTTCATTGTCTCACTGTGTAGTTTTCAGTGTCTCGCTGTGTAGTTTTCATTGTCTCACTGTGTAATTATCAGTACCTCGCTTTCTTGTTTTCATTGTCTCACTGCCAAATTTTTAGTGTCTCACTGTGTAGTTTTCAGTGTCTCACTGTGTCGTTTTCCGGGTCTCACTGTGAAGTATTCATTGTCTCACTGTGTCCATTTCAGTGTCACACTGTTGTTTTCATTGTCTCACAGTGTAGTTTTCTGTGTCTCACTGTGTCGTTTTCAGTGTCTCACTGTGCAGTTTTCAGTACCTCGCTTTGTAGTTTTCATTGTCTCACTGCCTAGTTTTTAGTGTCTCACTGTATAGTTTTCAGTGTCTCACTGTGCAGTTTTCAGTGTGTCACTGTGTAGTTTTCTGTATCTCACTGTGTATTTTTCAGTGTCTCACTATGTCACTTTCATTGTCTCATTGTGTCATTTTCAGTGTCTCACTGTGCATTTTTGCAGTGACTCACTGTGTAGTTTTCATTCTCTCACTGTTTCGCTTTCAGTGTCTCACTGTGTATTTTTCATTGTCTCACTGTGAAGTATTCAATACCTCGCTTTGTAGTTTTCATTGTTTCACTGTGTGGTTTTCAGTGTCTCGCTGTGTAGTTTTCAGTGTCTCACTGTGAAGTATTCAGTACCTCGCTTTGTAGTTTTCATTGTCTCACTGTGTAGTTCTCAGTGTCTCACTATGTCGCATTCATTGTCTCACTGTGTCGTTTCAGTGTCACACTGTTGTTTTCATTGTCTCACTGTGTCGTTTTCAGTGTCTCACTTCAGTGTCTCACTATGTCGCATTCAGTGTCTCACTGGGTCGTTTTCCGGGTCTCACTGTGTAGTATTCATTGTCTCACTGTGTCGTTTTCAGTGTCACACTGTTGTTTTCATTGTCTCACTGTGTAGTTTTCAGTGTCTCACTGTGTAGTTTTCAGTGTCTCACTGTGTAGTTTTCAGTACCTCGCTTTGTAGTTTTCATCATCTCACTGCCTAGTTTTCAGTGTCTCACTGTATAGTTTTCAGAGTCTCACTGCTGTTTTCAGTGTGTCACTGTGTAGTTTTCTGTATCTCACTGTATATTTTTCGGTGTCTCACTATGTCACTTTCATTTTATGTCTGTGTAGTTTTCATTCTCTCACTGTGTCGTTTTCAGTGTCTCACTTTGTATATTTCATTGTCTCACTGTGAAGTATTCAGTACCTCGCTTTGTAGTTTTCATTGTTTCACTGTGTGGTTTTGAGTGTCTCACTGTGTAGTTTTCAGTGTCTCACTGTGTTGTTCCCAATGAATCGCTGTGCACTTTTCAGTTTTTCACAGTGGATTTCCCAATGTCTCACTGTGTAGTTTTCAGTTTCTCACTGTGCAGTTTTCATTTTTTCACTGCAATTTGCACTTTCTCACTGTGCTGTTATCATTGCCTCTCGGTGTAGTTTTCAGTGTCTCACTCTGTTGTTCCCAATGTATTGCTGTGCACTTTTCAGTTTCTCACAGTGCATTTCTCATTGTCTCACTGTGTAGTTTTCAGTGTCTCACTGTGTAGTTTTCATTGTTTCACTGTGTACTTTTCATTGTCTCACTGTGTAGTTTTCATTGTCTCACTGTGTCGTGTTCAGTGTCTCGCTGTGTAGTTTTCATTGTTTCACTGTGTGGTTTTCAGTGTCTCACTGTGTAGTTTTCAGTGTCTCACTATGTCGCATTCAGTGTCTCACTGTGTCGTTTTCCAGGTCTCACTGTGTAGTATTCATTGTCTCACAATGTAGTTTTCAGTGTCACACTGTTGTTTTCATTGTCTCACTGTGTAGTTTTCAGTGTCTCACTGTGTAGCTTTCAGTGTCTCACTTTGTAGTTTTCAGTGTCTCACTGTGTAGTTTTCAGTACCTCGCTTTTGTAGTTTTCATTGTCTCACTGCCTAGTTTCTACTGTCTCACTGTATAGTTTTCAGTGTCTCATGTGCATTTTTAAGTGTGTCACTGTGTAGTTTTCTGTATCTCACTGTGTATTTTTCAATGTCTCACTCTGTCACTTTCATTGTCTCACTGTGTCGTTTTCAGTGTCTCACTGTGTATTTTTCATTGTCTCAATGTGAAGTATTCAGTACCTCACATTGTAGTTTTCATTGTTTCACTGTGTAGTTTTCAGTGTCTCACTGTGAAGTATTCAGTGTCTCACTGTGTCGTTTTCATTGTTTCACTGTGTGGTTTTCAGTATCTCACTGTTTAGTTTTCAGTGTCTCACTGTGCAGTTTTAAGTGTCTCACTATGTCGCTTTCATTGTCTCACTGTTTCATTTTCAATGTCTCACTGTGCAGTTTTCAGTACCTCGCTTTGAAGTTTTCATTGTCTCACTGTGTAGTTTTTAGTGTCTCACTGTGTAGTTTTCAGTGTCTCTCTGTGCAGTTTTCAGTGTGTCACTGTGTAGTTTTCTGTTTCTCACTGTGCAGTTTTCAGTGTCTCACTATGTCGCTTTCATTGTCTCACTGTGTGGTTTTCCGTGTCTCACTGTGTAGAATTCATTGTCTCATTGTGTCGTTTTCAATGTCACACTGTTGTTTTCATTGTCTCACTGTGTCGTTTACAGTGTCTCACTTTGTAGTTTTCATTGACTCACTGTGAAGTATTCAGTACCTCGCTTTGTAGTTTTCATTATTTCACTGTGTGGTTTTCAGTGTCTCGCATTATAGTGTTCAGTGTCTCACTGTGCAGTTTTCAGTGTCTCACTATGTCGCTTTCATTGTCTCAATGTGTCTTTTTCAGTGCCTCACTGTGTCATTTTCAGTGTCTCACTGTGTAGTTTTCAGTACCTCGCTTTGTAGTTTTCACTGTCTCACTGTGTAGTTTTTAGTGTGTCACTGTGTATTTTTCATGGTCTCACTGTGTAGTTTTCAGTGTGTCACTGTGTAGTTTTCTGTTTCTCACTGTGTTGTTTTCAGTGTATCACTATGTCGCTTTCATTGTCTCACTGTGTCGTTTTCAGTGTCACACTGTTGTTTTCATTGTCTCACTGTGTCGTTTTCAGTGTCTCACTGTGTAGTTTTCAGTGTCTCACTATGTCGCATTCAGTGTCTCACTGTGTCGTTTTCCGGGTCTCACTGTGTAGTATTCATTGTCTCACTGTGTCGTTTTCAGTGTCACACTGTTGTTTTCATTTTCTCACTGTGTAGTTTTCAGTGTCTCACTGTGTAGTTTTCAGTGTCTCACTTTGTAGTTTTCAGTACCTCACTTTGTAGTTTTCATCATCTCACTGCGTAGTTTTCAGAGTCTCACTGTGCAGTTTTCAGTGTGTCACTGTGTAGTTTTCTGTATCTCACTGTGTATTTTTCGGTGTCTCACTATGTCACTTTCATTTTATGTCTGTGTAGTTTTCATTCTCTCACTCTGTCGTTTTCAGTGTCTCACTGTATAGTTTTCATTCTCTCACTGTGTCGTTTTCAGTGTCTCACTTTGTATTTTTCATTGTCTCACTGTGAAGTATTCAGTACCTCGCTTTGTAGTTTTCAGTGTCTCACTGTGTTGTTCCCAATGTATCGCTGTGCACTTTTCAGTTTTTCACAGTGGATTTCCCAAAGTCTCACTGTGTAGTTTTCAGTTTCTCACTGTGTAGTTTTCATTTTTTCACTGCAATTTGCACTTTCTCACCGTGCTGTTATCACTGCCTCTCGGTGTAGTTTTCAGTGTCTCTCTGTGTTTTTCCCAATGTATTGCTGTGCACTTTTCAGTTTCTCACAGTATATTTCTCATTGTCTCACTGTGTAGTTTTCAGTGTCTCACTGTGTAGTTTTCATTGTTTCACTGTGTACTTTTCATTGTCTCACTGTGTAGTTTTCATTGTCTCACTGTGTCGTTTTCAGTGTCTCACTTTGTAGTTTTCATTGTCTCATTGTGTAGTTTTCAGTAACTCGCTTCGTAGTTTTCATTGTGTCACTGTGTAGTTTTAAGTGTCTCACTATGTCGCTTTCATTGTCTCACTGTGTCATTATCAGTGTATCACTGTGTAGTTTTCTGTATCTCACTGTGTAGTTTTCAGTGTCTCACTATGTCACTTTCATTGCCTCGCTGTGCAGTTTTCAGTGTCTCACTGTGCAGTTTTCGCTGTCTCACTGTGTAGTTTTCATTATCTCACTGTGTCGTTTTCATTGTCTCACTGTGTAGTTTTCATTGTCTCACTGTGAAGTATTCAGTACCTCGCTTTGTCGTTTTCATTGTCTCGCTGTGTAGTTTTTAGTGTCTCACTGTGTAGTTTTCAGTGTCTCTCTGTGCAGTTTTCAGTGTGTCACTGTGTAGTTTTCTGTTTCTCACTATGCAGTTTTCAGTGTCTCACTATGTCGCTTTCATTGTCTCACTGTGTGGTTTTCCGTGTCTCACTGTGTAGAATTCATTGTCTCATTGTGTCGTTTTCAATGTCACACTGTTGTTTTCATTGTCTCACTGTGTAGTTTTCAGTGTCTCACTGTGTCGTGTTCAGTGTCTCACTGTGTAGTTTTCATTGTTTCACTGTGTGGTTTTCAGTGTCTCACTGTGTAGTTTTCAGTGTCTCACTATGTCGCATTCAATGTCTCACTGTGTCGTTTTCCGGGTCTCACTGTGTAGTATTCATTGTCTCACAATGTAGTTTTCAGTGTCACACTGTTGTTTTCATTGTCTCACTGTGTAGTTTTCAGTGTCTCACTGTGTAGCTTTCAGTGTCTCACTTTGTAGTTTTCAGTGTCTCACTGTGTAGTTTTCAGTACCTCGCTTTTGTAGTTTTCATTGTCTCACTGCCTAGTTTCTACTGTCTCACTTTATAGTTTTCAGTGTCTCATGTGCATTTTTAAGTGCGTCACTGTGTTGTTTTCTGTATCTCACTGTGTATTTTTCAGTGTCTCACTATGTCACTTTCATTGTCTCACTGTGTTGTTTTCAGTGTCTCACTGTGTATTTTTGATTGTCTCAATGTGAAGTATTCAGTACCTCGCTTTGTAGTTTTCATTGTTTCACTGTGTCGTTTTCAGTGTCTCACTGTGAAGTATTCAGTGTCTCACTGTGTCGTTTTCAGTGTCTCACTGTGTATTTTTCAGTATCTCACTGTGCAGTTTTCAGTACCTCGCTTTGTAGTTTTCATTGTCTCACTGTGTCGTTTTTAGTGTCTCACTGTATAGTTTTCAGTGTCTCAGTGTGCAGTTTTCAGTGTGTCACTGTGTAATTTTCTGTTTCTCACTGTGTAGTTTTCAGTGTCTCACTATGTCGCTTTCATTGTCTCACTGTGTCGTTATCAGTGTATCTCTGTGTAGTTTTCTTTGTCTCACTGTGTAGTTTTCATTGACTCACTGTGTAGTTTTCATTGTCTCACTGTGTCGTTTTCAGTGTCTCACTGTGTAGTTTTCTGAATCTCACTGTGTAGTTTTCAGTGTCTCACTGTGTAGTTTTCATTGTCTCACTGTATAGTTTTCAGTGTCTCACTGTGAAGTATTCAGTACCTCGCTTTGTAGTTTTCATTGTCTCACTGTGTGGTTTTCAGTGTCTCGCTGTGTAGCTTTCAGTGTCTCACTTTGTAGTTTACAGTACCTCGCTTTGTAGTTTTCATTGTTTCACTGTCTTGTTTTCAGTGTCTCACTGTGTAGTTTTCAGTGTCTCACTGTGTAGTTTTCAGTACCTCGCTTTGTAGTTTTCATTGTCTCACTGCCTAGTTTTTAGTGTCTCACTGTATAGTTTTTAGTGTCTCACTGTGTAGTTTTCAGTGTTTCACTGTGAATTATTCAGTACCTCGCTTTGTAGTTTTCATTGTTTCACTGTGTGGTTTTCATTGTCTCACTGTGTAGTTTTCGTTGTCTCACTGTGTCGTTTTCATTGTCTCACTGTGTAGTTTTCAGTGTCTCACTGTGTAGTTTTCAGTGTCTCACTGTGTCGTTTTCAGAGTCTCACTGTGTAGTTTTCAGTGTCTCACTGTGAAGTATTCAGTACCTCGCTTTGTAGTTTTCATTGTCTCACTGTGTGGTTTTCAGTGTCTCGCTGTGTAGCTTTCAGTGTCTCACTTTGTAGTTTACAGTACCTCGCTTTGTAGTTTTCATTGTTTCACTGTCTTGTTTTCAGTGTCTCACTGTGTAGTTTTCAGTGTCTCACTGTGTAGTTTTCAGTACCTCGCTTTGTAGTTTTCATTGTCTCACTGCCTAGCTTTTAGTGTCTCACTGTATAGTTTTTAGTGTCTCACTGTGTAGTTTTCAGTGTTTCACTGTGCAGTTTTCAGTGTGTCACTGTGTAGTTTTCTGTATCTCACTGTGTATTTTTCAGTGTCTCACTATGTCACTTTCATTGTCTCCATGTGTCGTTTTCAGTGTCTCACTGTGCTGTTTTCAGTGTCTCACTGTGTAGTTTTCATTCTCTCACTGTGTGGTTTCTTTCTGTCTCGCTGTGTAGTTTTCAGTGTCTCACTGTGAAGTATTCAGTACCTCGCTTTTTAGTTTTCATTGTCTCACTTTGTAGTTTTCAGTGTCTCACTATGACGCATTGAGTGACTCACTGTGTCGTTTTCCGGGTCTCACTGTGAAGTATTCATTGTCTCACTCTGTCGTTTTCAGTGTCACACTGTTGTTTTCATTGTCTCACTGTGTAGTTTTCAGTGTCTCGCTGTGTAGTTTTCAGTGTCTCACTGTGTAGTTTTCAGTACCTCGCTTTGTAGTTTTCATTGTCTCACTGCCTAGTTTTTAGTGTCTCACAGTGTAGTTTTCAGTGTCTCACGGGGTTGTTTTCCGGGTCTCACTGTGAAGTATTCATTGTCTCACTGTGTCGTTTTCAGTGTCACACTGTTGTTTTCATTGTCTCACTGTGTAGTTTTCATTGTCTCGCTGTGTAGTTTTCAGTGTCTCACTGTGTAGTTTTCAGTACCTCGCTTTGTTGTTTTCATTGTCTCACTGCCTTGTTTTTAGTGTCTCACTGTATAGTTTTCAGTGTCTCACTGTGCAGTTTTCAGTGTGTCGCTGTGTAGTTTTCTGTATCTCACTGTGTATTTTTCAGTGTCTCACTATGTCACTTTCATTGTCTCATTTTGTCGTTTTCAGTGTCTCACTGTGCAGTTTTCAGTGTCTCACTGTGTAGTTTTCATTCTCTCACTGTTTCGTTTTCAGTGTCTCACTGTGTATTTTTCATTGTCTCACTGTGAAGTATTCAGTACCTCGCTTTGTAGTTTTCATTGTCTCACTGTGTGGTTTTCAGTTCTCGCTGTGTAGTTTTCAGTGTCTCACTGTGAAGTATTCAGTACCTCGCTTTGTAGTTTTCATTGTCTCACTGTGTAGTTTTCAGTGTCTCACTATGTCGCATTCAGTGTCTCACTGTGTCGTTTTCCGGGTCTCACTGTGTAGTATTCATTGTCTCACTGTGTCGTTTTCAGTGTCACACTGTTGTTTTCATTGTCTCACTGTGTCGTTTTCAGTGTCTCACTGTGTAGTTTTCAGTGTCTCACTATGTCGCATTCAGTGTCTCACTGTGTCGTTTTCCGGGTCTCACTGTGTAGTATTCATTGTCTCACTTGTCGTTTTCATTGTCACACTGTTGTTTTCATTGTCTCACTGTGTAGTTTTCAGTGTCTCACTGTGTAGTTTTCAGTACCTCGCTTTGTAGTTTTCAGTACCTCGCTTTGTAGTTTTCATCATCTCACTGCCTAGTTTTTAGTGTCTTACTGTATAGTTTTCAGAGTCTCACTGTGCGTTTTCAGTGTGTCACTGTGTAGTTTTCTGTATCTCACTGTGTATTTTTCGGTGTTTCACTATGTCACTTTCATTTTATGTCTGTGTAATTTTCATTCTCTCACTGTGTCGTTTTCAGTGTCTCACTGTATAGTTTTCATTCTCTCACTGTGTCGTTTTCAGTGTCTCACTTTGTATATTTCATTGTCTCACTGTGAAGTATTCAGTACCTCGCTTTGTAGTTTTCATTGTTTCACTGCAATTTGCACTTTCTCACTGTGCTGTTATCACTGCCTCACTGTGTAGTTTTCAGTGTCTCACTGTGTTGTTCCCAATGAATCGCTGTGCACTTTTCAGTTTTTCACAGTGGATTTCCCAATGTCTCACTGTGTAGTTTTCAGTTTCTCACTGTGTAGTTTTCATTTTTTCACTGCAATTTGCACTTTCTCACTGTGCTGTTATCACTGCCTCTCGGTGTAGTTTTCAGTGTCTCACTCTGTTGTTCCCAATGTATTGCTGTGCACTTTTCAGTTTCTCACAGTGCATTTCTCATTGTCTCACTGTGTAGTTTTCAGTGTCTCACTGTGTAGTTTTCATTGTTTCACTGTTAACTTTTCATTGTCTCACTGTGTAGTTTTCATTGTCTCACTGTGTCGTGTTCAGTGTCTCACTGTGTAGTTTTCATTGTTTCACTGTGTGGTTTTCAGTGTCTCACTGTGTAGTTTTCAGTGTCTCACTATGTCGCATTCAGTGTCTCACTGTGTCGTTTTCCGGGTCTCACTGTGTAGTATTCATTGTCGCACAATGTAGTTTTCAGTGTCACACTGTTGTTTTCATTGTCTCACTGTGTAGTTTTCAGTGTCTCACTGTGTAGCTTTCAGTGTCTCACTTTGTAGTTTTCAGTGTCTCACTGTGTAGTTTTCAGTACCTCGCTTTTGTAGTTTTCATTGTCTCACTGCCTAGTTTCTACTGTCTCACTGTATAGTTTTCAGTGTCTCATGTGCATTTTTAAGTGTGTCACTGTGTAGTTTTCAGTAACTCGCTTCGTAGTTTTCATTGTCTCACTGTGTAGTTTTAAGTGTCTCACTATGTCGCTTTCATTGTCTCACTGTGTCGTTATCAGTGTATCACTGTGTAGTTTTCTGTATCTCACTGTGTAGTTTTCAGTGTCTCACTATGTCACTTTCATTGCCTCGCTGTGCAGTTTTCAGTGTCTCACTGTGCAGTTTTTGCTGTCTCACTGTGTAGTTTTCATTATCTCAATGTGTCGTTTTCATTGTCTTACTGTGTTGTTTTCATTGTCTCACTGTGAAGTATTCAGTACCTCGCTTTGACGTTTTCATTGTTTCACTGTGTGGTTTTCAGTATCTCGTTGTTTAGTTTTCAGTGTCTCACTGTGCAGTTTTCAGTGTCTCACTATGTCGCTTTCATTGTCTCACTGTTTCATTTACAATGTCTCACTGTGCAGTTTTCAGTACCTCGCTTTGTAGTTTTCATTGTCTCACTGTGTAGTTTTTAATGTCTCACTGTGTAGTTTTCAGTGTCTCTCTGTGCAGTTTTCAGTGTGTCACTGTGTAGTTTTCTGTTTCTCACTATGCAGTTTTCAGTGTCGTACTATGTCGCTTTCATTGTCTCACTGTGTGGTTTTCCGTGTCTCACTGTGTAGAATTCATTGTCTCATTGTGTCGTTTTCAATGTCACACTGTTGTTTTCATTGTCTCACTGTGTAGTTTTCAGTGTCTCACTGTGTCGTGTTCAGTGTCTCACTGTGTAGTTTTCATTGTTTCACTGTGTGGTTTTCAGTGTCTCACTGTGTAGTTTTCAGTGTCTCACTATGTCACATTCAGTGTCTCACTGTGTCTTTTTCCGGGTCTCACTGTGTAGTATTCATTGTCTCACTATATAGTTTTCAGTGTCACACTGTTGTTTTCATTGTCTCACTGTGTAGTTTTCAGTGTCTCACTGTGTAGCTTTCAGTGTCTCACTTTGTAGTTTTCAGTGTCTCACTGTGTAGTTTTCAGTACCTCGCTTTTGTAGTTTTCATTGAGTCACTGCCTAGTTTCTACTGTCTCAGTGTATAGTTTTCAGTGTCTCATGTGCATTTTTAAGTGTGTCACTGTGTAGTTTTCTGTATCTCACTGTGTATTTTTCAGTGTCTCACTATGTCACTTTCATTGTCTCACTGTGTTGTTTTCAGTGTCTCACTGTGTATTTTTCGTTGTCTCAATGTGAAGTATTCAGTACCTCGCTTTGTAGTTTTCATTGTTTCACTGTGTAGTTTTCAGTGTCTCACTGTGAAGTATTCAGTGTCTCACTGTGTCGTTTTCATTGTTTCACTGTGTGGTTTTCAGTATCTAGCTGTTTAATTTTCAGTGTCTCACTGTGCAGTTTTCAGTGTCTCACTATGTCGCTTTCATTGTCTCACTGTTTCATTTTCAGTGTCTCACTGTGCAGTTTTCAGTACCTCGCTTTGTAGTTTTCATTGTCTCACTGTGTAGTTTTTAGTGTCTCACTGTGTAGTTTTCAGTGTCTCTCTGTGCAGTTTTCATGTGTCACTGTGTAGTTTTCTGTTTCTCACTGTGCAGTTTTCAGTGTCTCACTATGTCGCGTTCATTGTCTCACTGTGTGGTTTTCCGTGTCTCACTGTGTAGAATTCATTGTCTCATTGTGTCGTTTTCAATGTCACACTGTTGTTTTCATTGTCTCACTGTGTCGTTTACAGTGTCTCACTTTGTAGTTTTCATTGACTCACTGTGAAGTATTCAGTACCTCGCTTTGTAGTTTTCATTATTTCACTGTGTGGTTTTCAGTGTCTCGCAGTGTAGTTTTCAGTGTCTCACTGTGCAGTTTTCAGTGTCTCACTATGTCGCTTTCATTGTCTCACTGTGTCTTTTTCAGTGCCTCACTGTGTCATTTTCAGTGTCTCACTGTGTAGTTTTCAGTACCTCGCTTTGTAGTTTTCACTGTCTCACTGTGTAGTTTTTAGTGTGTCACTGTGTATTTTTCAGGGTCTCACTGTGTAATTTTCAGTGTGTCACTGTGTAGTTTTCTGTTTCTCACTGTGTTGTTTTCAGTGTATCACTATGTCGCTTTCATTGTCTCACTGTGTCGTTATCAGTGTATCAGTGCGTAGTATTCTGTTTCTCACTGTGTAGTTTTCCGTGTCTCACTATGTCGTATTCAGTGTCTCACTGTGTACTTTCAGTGTCACACTGTGCACTTTTCAGTTTGTCACTGTGTAGTTTTCTGTATCTAACCGTGTAGTATTCAGTGTCTCACTATGTCACTTTCATTGTCTCCATGTGTCGTTTTCAGTGTCTCACTTTGCAGATTTCAGTGTCTCACTGTGTAGTTTCCATTGTCACACTGTGTCATTTTCAGTGTCACTCTGTGTAGTTTTAAGTGTTTCACTGTGTAGTTTTCAATATCTAGCTTTGTAGTTTTCATTGTCTCACTGTGTAGTATTCAGTGTCTCACTGTGTAGTTTTCAGTGTGTCACTGTGAAGTTTTCTGTGTCTCACTGTGTAATTTTCAGTGTCTCACTATGTCGCTTTCATTGTCTCACTGTGTAGTTTTCCGGGTCTCACTGTGTAGTATTCATTGTCTCACTGTGTCGTTTTCAATGTCACACTGTTGTTTTCATTGTCTCACTGTGTAGTTTTCAGTGTCTCACTGTGTCGTGTTCCGTGTCTCACAGTGTAGTTTTCAGTTAATCGCTTTGTAGTTTTCATTGTCTCACTGTGTAGCTTTCAGTGTCTCACTGTGTAGTTTTCATTGTCTCACTGTGCAGTTTTCAGTGTGTCACTGTGTAGTTTTCTGTTTCTCACTGTGTAGTTTTCATTGTCTCACTATGTTGCTTTCATTGTCTCACTGTGTCGTTATCAGTGTATCACTGTGTAGTTTTCTGTATCTCACTGTGTAGTTTTCAGTGTCTCACTATGTCACTTTCATTGCCTCGCTGTGCAGTTTTCAGTGTCTCACTGTGCAGTTTTCACTGTCTCACTATGTCGCTTTCATTGTCTCACTGTTTCATTTTCAATGTCTCACTGTGTATTTTTCAGTATCTCATTGTGCAGTTTTCAGTACCTCGCTTTGTAGTTTTCATTGTCTCACTGTGTCATTTTTAGGGTCTCACTGTATAGTTTTCAGTGTCTCAGTGTGCAGTTTTCAGTGTGTCACTGTGTAGTTTTCTGTTTCTCACTGTGTAGTTTTCAGTGTCTCACTATGTCGCTTTCATTGTCTCACTGTGTCGTTATCAGTGTATCTCTGTGTAGTTTTCTTTGTCTCACTGTGTAGTTTTCAGTGTCTCACTATGTCGCATTCAGTGTCTCACTGTGTGTTTTTCCGGGTCTCACTGTGTAGTATTCATTGTCTCACTGTGTAGCTTTCAGTGTCTCACTTTCTATTTTTCAGTACCTCGCTTTGTAGTTTTCATTGTCTCACTGCCTAGTTTTCATTGTCTCACTATGTCATTTTCAGTGTGTCACTGTGTAGTTTTCAGTATCTCGCTTTTTAGTTTTCACTGTCTGACTGTGTAGTTTTTAGTGTGTCACTCTGTAGTTTTCCGTGTCTCACTGTGTAGTTTTCAGTGTGTCACTGTGTAGTTTTCTGTTCCTCAATGTGTTGTTTTCAGTCACTATGTCGCTTTCATTGTCTCTCTGTGTAGTTTTCAGTGTCTCACTGTGCAGTTTTCAGTGTCTCACTGCATAGTTTTCTGTTTCTCACTGTGTAGTTTTCAGTGTCTCACTATGTCGCTTTCATTGTCTCACTGTGTCGTTATCAGTGTATCACTGTGTAGTTTTCTGTGTCTCACTGTGTAGTTTTCTGTGTCTCACTGTGCAGTTTTCAGTGTGTCACTGTGTAGTTTTTTGTATCGCACTGTGTATTTTTCAGTGTCTCACTATGTCACTTTCATTGTCTCACTGTGTCGTTTTCAGTGTCTCACTGTGCAGTTTTCAGTGTGTCATTGTGTAGTTTCCATTGTCTCACTGTGTCGTTTTCAGTGTCTCACTGTGTCGTTTTCAGTGTCTCAATGTGTACTTTTCATTGTCTCACTGTGAAGTATATAGTACCTCGCTGTGTAGTTTTCATTGTTTCACTGTGTTTTTTTCAGTGTCTCGCAGTGTAGTTTTCAGTGTCTCACTGTGCAATTTTCAGTGTCTCACTGCATAGTTTTCTGTTTCTCACTGTGTAGTTTTCAGTGTCTCACTATGTCGCTTTCATTGTCTCACTGTGTCGTTATCAGTGTATCACTGTGTAGTTTTCTGTGTCTCACTGTGTAGTTTTCTGTGTCTCACTGTGCAGTTTTCAGTGTGTCACTGTGTAGTTTTTTGTATCGCACTGTGTATTTTTCAGTGTCTCACTATGTCGTTTTCAGTGTCTCACTGTGTCGTTTTCAGTGTCTCACTGTGTCGTTTTCAGTGTCTCAATGTGTAGTTTTCATTGTCTCACTGTGAAGTATATAGTACCTCGCTGTGTAGTTTTCATTGTTTCACTGTGTTTTTTTCAGTGTCTCGCAGTGTAGTTTTCAGTGTCTCACTGTGTAGTTTCAGTGTCTCACTGTGCAGTTTTCAGTGTCTCACTGTGCAATTTTCAGTGTATCACTGTGTAATTTTCTGTGTCTCACATGTAGTTTTCATTTTCTCACTATGTCGTTTTCAGTGTCTCACTGTGCAGTTTTCATTGTCTCACTGTGAAGTATTCATTACCTCGCTTTGTAGTTTTCATTCTTACACTGTGTGGTTTTCTGTGTCTCGCTGAGTAGTTTTCAGTGTCTCACTTTGTAGTTTTCAGTGTCTCACTATGTCACTTTCATTGTCTCACTGTGTCGTTTTCAGTGTCTCACTGTGCAGTTTTCAGTGTCTCACTGTGTAGTTTTCATTGTCTCACTGTGTCGTTTTCAGTGTCTCACTGTGTCGTTTTCGTTGTCTCACTGTGAAGAATTCAGTACCTCGCTTTCTATTTTTCATTGTTTCACTGCGTGGTTTTCAGTGTCTTGCTGTGTAGTTTTCAGTACCTTGCTTTGTATTTTTCATTGTCTCACTGTGTAGTTTTCACTGTCTCACTGTGCAGTTTTCAGTGTGTCACTGTGTAGTTTTCTGTTTCTCACGGTGTAGTTTTCAGTGTCTCACTATGTCGCTTTCATTGCCTCACTGTGTAGTTTTTAGTGTCTCACTGTGCAGTTTTCACTGTCTCACTGTGTCGTTTTCAGTGTCTCACTGTGTAGTTTTCATTGTCTCACTGTGAATTATTCAGTATCTCGCTTTGTACTTTTCATTGTTTCACTGTGTAGTTTTCAGTATCTCAAAGTGTAGTTTTCATTGTCTTGCAGTGTAGTTTTCAGTGTCTCGCTGTGTAGTTTTCAGAGTCTCACTGTGCAGTTTTCACTGTCTCAATGTGCAGTTTTCACTGTCTCACTGTGTCGTTTTCAGTGTCTCACTGTGTAGTTTCCATTGTCTCAGTGTGATGTATTCAGTACCTCGCTTTGTAGTTTTCAGTATCTCACTGCGTAGTTTTCAGTACCACGCTTTGTAGTTTTCATTGTTTCAGTGTAGTTTTTAGTGTCTCAATGTGTTGTTTTCAGTGTCTCACTGTGCAGTTTTCAGTGTGTCGCTGTGTAGTTTTCTGTTTTTCACTGTGTAGTATTCAGTGTCTCACTATGTCGCTTTCATTGTCTCACTGTGTCGTTATCAGTGTATCACTCTGTAGTTTTCCTTGTCTCACTGTGTAGTTTTCAGTGTCTCACTATGTCGCATTCTGTGTCTCAATGTGTGGTTTTCCGGGTCTCACTGTGTAGTATTCATTGTCTCACTGTGTCGTTTTCAGTGTCTGTGTATTTTTCATTGTCTCACTGTGAAATATTCACTAACTCGCTTTGTAGTTTTCAGTGTTTCACTTTGTGTTTTTCTGTGTCTTGCTGTGTATTTTTCAGTACCTCGCTTTGTAGTTTTCTTTGTCTCACTGTGTAGTTTTTAGTGTCTCACTGTACAGTTTTCAGTGTGTCACTGATTAGTTTTCTGTTTCTCACGGTGTACTTTTCAGTGTCTCACTATGTCGCTTTCATTGCCTCACTGTGTCTTTTTCAGTGTCTCACTGTGTAGTTTTCAGTACCTCGCTTTCTAGTTTTCATTCTTTCACTGTGTGGTTTTCAGTGTCTCGCTTCGTAGTTTTCATTGTCTCACTGTGAAGTATTCAATACCTATTTTTGTAGTTTTTGTTGTTTCAATGTGTGGTTTTCAGTGTCTCGCTGTGTAGTTTTCAAGTCTCCCTGTGCAGTTTTCACTGTGTCACTGTGTCGTTTTCAGGGTCTCACTGTGTCGTTTTCGTTGTCTCACTGTGTAGTTTTCATTGTCTCACTGTCATGTATTCAGTACCTCGCTTTGTAGTTTTCAGTGTTTCACTGTGCAGTTTTGAGTGTCTCACTATGTCGCTTTCATTATCTCACTGTTTCATTTTCAATGTCTCACTGTGTAGTTTTCAGTATCTCACTGTGTAGTTTTCAGTACCTCGCTTTGTAGTTTTCATTGTTTCACTGTGTCGTTTTTAGTGTCTCAATGTGTTGTTTTCAGTGTCTCACTGTGCATTTTTCAGTGTTTCGCTGTGTAGTTTTCTGATTTTCACTGTGTAGTTTTCAGTGTCTCACTCTGTCGCTTTCATTGTCTCACTGTGTCGTTATCAGTGTATCACTGTGTAGTTTTCTTTGTCTCACTGTGTAGTTTTCAGTGTCTCACTATGTCGCATTCAGTGTCTCAATGTGTGGTTTTCCGGGTCTCACTGTGTAGTATACATTGTCTCACAGTGTCGTTTTCAGTGTCACACTGTGCAGTTTTCAGTGTCTCACTGTGTAGTTTTCATTCTCTCACTGTGTCGTTTTCAGTTTCTCACTGTGTATTTTTCATTGTTTCACTGTGAAGTATTCAGTACCTCGCTTTGTAGTTTTCATTGCTTCACTGAGTGGTTTTCAGTGTCTCTCTGTGTAGCTTTCAGTGTCTCACTGTGCAGTTTTCAGTGTCTCACTGGGTAGTTTCCATTGTCCCACTTTGTCGTTTTCAGTGTCTCACAGTGTATTTTTCATTGTCTCACTGTCAAGTATTCAGTACCTCGCTTTGTAGTTTTCATTGTTTCACTGTGCAGTTTTCAGTGTCTCGCCTTGTAGTTTTCTCTGTCTCACTGTGCAGTTTTCAGTGTCTCACTATGTCGCTTTCATTGTCTCACTGTGTCTTTATCAGTGTATCACTGTCTAGTTTTCTGTGTCTCACGGTGTAGTTTTCAGTGTCTCACTGTGTCGTTTTCAGTGTCACACTGTTGTTTTCATTGTCTCACTGTGTAGTTTTCAGTGTCTCACTGTGTCGTTCCCAATGTATCGCTGTGCACTTTTCAGTTTCTCACAGTGGATTTCCCATGTCTCACTGTATAGATTTCTGTGTCTCACTGTGTAGTTTTCATTGTTTCACTGCAATTTGCACTTTCTCACTGTGCAGTTATCAGTGCCTCTCTGTGTAGTTTTCAGTGTCTCACTGTGTAGTTCCCAATGTATCACTGTGCACTTTTCAGTTTCTCACAGTGTAATTCTCATTGTCTCACTGTGTAGTTTTCTGTTTCTCACTGTGCAGTTTTCAGTGTCTCACTGTGTAGTTTCAGTGTCTCACTGTGTAGTTTCAGTGTCTCACTGTGCAATTTTCATTGTCCCACTGTGAAGTATTCATTACCTCGCTTTGTAGTTTCCATTCTTACACTGTGTGGTTTTCTGTGTCTCGCTGAGTAGTTTTCAGTGTCTCACTGTGTAGTTTTCAGTGTCTCACTATGTCACTTTCATTGTCTCACTGTGTCGTTTTCAGTGTCTCACTGTGCAGTTTTCAGTGTCTCACTGTGTAGCTTTCATTGTCTCACTGTGTCGTTTTCAGTGTCTCACTGTGTCGTTTTCATTGTCTCACTGTGAAGAATTCAGTACCTCGCTTTCTAGTTTTCATTGTTTCACTGCGTGGTTTTCAGTGTTTTGCTGTGTAGTTTTCAGTACCTCGCTTTTTAGTTTTCATTGTCTCACTGTGTAGTTTTCACTGTCTCACTGTGCTGTTTTCAGTGTGTCACTGTGTAGTTTTCTGTTTCTCACGGTGTAGTTTTCACTGTCTCACTATGTCGCTTTCATTGCCTCACTGTGTAGGTTTAGTGTCTCTCTGTGCAGTTTTCACTGTCTCACTGTATAGTTTTCAGTGTCTCACTGTGTTGTTTTCAGTACCTCGCTTTGTAGTTTTCATTGTCTCCCTGTGTAGTTTTTAGTGTCTCACTCTGCAGTTTTCAAAGTGTCACTGTGTAGTTTTCTGTTTCTCACGGTGTAGTTTTCAGTGTCTCACTTTGTCGCTTTCATTGTCTCACTGTGTCGTTATCAGTGTATCACTGTGTAGTTTTCTGTGTCTCACTGTGTAGTTTTCAGTGTCTCGCTATGTCGCGCTCAGTGTCTCTCTGTGTAATTTTCAGTGTCTCACTGTGCAGTTTTCAGTGTGTCACTGTGTAGTTTTTTGTATCTCACTGTGTATTTTTCAATGTCTCACTATGTCACTTTCTTTGTCTCACTCTGTCGTTTTCAGTGTCTCACTGTGCAGTTTTCAGTGTCTCATTGTGTAGTTTACATTGTCTCACTGTGTCGTTTTCAGTGTCTCACTGTGTAGTTTCAGTGTCTCACTGTGTAGTTTTCAGTACCTCGCTTTGTAGTTTTCATTGTCTCACTGTGTCGTTTTCCTGGTCTCGCTGTGTAGTATTCTTTGTCTCACTGTGTCTTTTTCATTGTCACACTGTTGTTTTCATTGTCTCACTGTGTAGTTTTCAGTGTCTCACTGTGTCGTTCCCAATGTATCGCTGTGCACTTTTCAGTTTCTCATAGTGGATTTCCCATGTCTCACTGTGTAGTTTTCTGTGTCTCACTGTGTAGTTTTCATTGTTTCACTGCAATTTGCACTTTCTCACTGTGCAGTTATCAGTGCCTCTCTGTGTAGTTTTCAGTGTCTCACTGTGTATTTCCCAATGAATCACTGTGCACTTTTCAGTTTCTCACAGTGTAATTCTCATTGTCTCACTGTGTAGTTTTCAGTGTCTCACTGTGCAATTTTCATTGTCTCACTGTGAAGTATTCATTATCTCGCTTTGTAGTTTTCATTCTTACACTGTGTGGTTTTCTGTGTCTCGCTGAGTAGTTTTCAGTGTCTCACTGTGTTGTTTTCAGTGTCTCACTGTGCCGTTTTCAGTGTCTCACTGTGTAGCTTTCATTGTCTCACTTGTCGTTTTCAGTGTCTCACTGTGTCGTTTTCATTGTCTTACTGTGAAGAATTCAGTACCTCGCTTTCTAGTTTTCATTGTTTCACTGCGTGGTTTTCAGTGTTTTGCTGTGTAGTTTTCAGTACCTCGCTTTATAGTTTTAATTGTCTCACTGTGTAGTTTTCACTGTCTCACTGTGCTGTTTTCAGTGTGTCACTGTGTAGTTTTCTGTTTCTCACGGTGTAGTTTTCAGTTTCTCACTATGTCGCTTTCATTGCCTCACTGTGTAGTTTTTAGTGTCTCACTGTGCAGTTTTCACTGTCTCACTGTATAGTTTTCAGTGTCTCACTGTGTTGTTTTCAGTACCTCGCTTTGTAGTTTTCATTGTCTCCCTGTGTAGTTTTTAGTGTCTCACTGTGCAGTTTTCAAAGTGTCACTGTGTAGTTTTCTGTTTCTCACGGTGTAGTTTTCAGTGTCTCACTTTGTCGCTTTCATTGTCTCACTGTGTCGTTATCAGTGTATCACTGTGTAGTTTTCTGTGTCTCACTGTGTAGTTTTCAGTGTCTCGCTATGTCGCATTCAGTGAATCTCTGAGTAATTTCAGTGTCTCACTGTGCAGTTTTCAGTGTGTCACTGTGTAGTTTTCTGTATCTCACTGTGTATTTTTCAATGTCTCACTATGTCACTTTCTTTGTCTCACTGTGTCGAATTCAGTGTCTCACTGTGCAGTTTTCAGTGTCTCATTGTGTAGTTTCCATTGTCTCACTGTGTCGTTTTCAGTGTCTCACTGTGTAGTTTCAGTGTCTCACTGTGTAGTTTTCAGTACCTCGCTTTGTAGTTTTCATTGTCTCACTGTGTCGTTTTCCGGGTCTCGCTGTGTAGTATTCTTTGTCTCACTGTGTCTTTTTCAGTGTCACACTGTTGTTTTCAATGCCTCACTGTGTAGTTTTCAGTGTTTCACTGTGTCGTTCCCAATGTATCGCTGTGCACTTTTCAGTTTCTCACAGTGGATTTCCCAATGTCTCACTGTGTAGTTTTCAGTGTCTCACTGAGTAGTTTTCATTGTTTCACTGCAATTTGCACTTTCTCACTGTGCAGTTATCAGTGCCTCTCTGTGTAGTTTTCAGTGTCTCACTGTCTAGTTCCCAATGTATCACTGTGCACTTTTCAGTTTCTCACAGTGTATTTCTCATTTTCTCACTGTGTAGTTTTCAGTCTCTCACTGTGTAGTTTTCATTGTTTCACTGTGTACTTCCCAATGACTCGCTGTGCAATTTTCAGTTTCTCACAAGAGTAGTTCCCAATGTGTCATTGTGTAGTTTTTAGTGTCTCACTGTGCAGTTTTCAGTGTGTCATTGTGTAGTTTTCTGTTTCTCATGGTGTAGTTTTCAGTGTCTCACTATGTCGCTTTCATTGTCTCACTGTGTCTTTTTCACTGTCTCACTGGGTAGTTTTCATTGTCTCATTGTGAAGTATTCATTACCTCGCTTTGTAGTTTTCATTCTTTCACTGTGTGGTTTTCAGTGTCTCGCTGTGTAGTTTTCAGTGTCTCACTTTGTCACTTTCATTGTCTCACTGTGTCATTTTCAGTTTCTCACTGTGCAGTTTTCAGTGTCTCACTGTGTAGTTTTCATTGTCTCACTGTGTCGTTTTCAGTGTCTCTGTGTCGTTTTCATTGTCTCACTGTGAAGTATTCACTAACTCGCTTTGTAGTTTTCAGTGTTTCACTTTGTGGTTTTCAGTGTCTTGCTGTGTAGTTTTCAGTACCTCGCTTTGTAGGTTTCATTGTCTCACTGTGCAGTTTTCAGTGTGTCACTGATTAGTTTTCTGTTTCTCACGGTGTAGTTTTCAGTGTCTCACTATGTCGCTTTCATTGCCTCACTGTGTCATTATCAGTGTATCACTATGTAGTTTTCTGTGTCTCATTGTGCAGTTTTCAGTGTCTTACTGTGTAGTTTCAGTATCTCACTGTGTCGTTTTTAGTACCTCGCTTTGTAATTTTCATTGTCTCACTGTGATAGTTTTTAGTGTCTCACTGTGTAGTTTTCAGTGTCTCACTGTGCAGTTTTCAGTGTGTCATTGTGTAGGTTTCTGTTTCTCACGGTGTAGTTTTCAGTGTCTCACTATGTCGCTTTCATTGTCTCACTGTGTCGTTTTCAGTGTCTCACTGTGTTGTTTTCAGTGTCTCACTGTATAGTTTTCAGTGTCTCACTGTGTAGTTTTCAGTACCTCGCTTTGTATTTTCATTGTCTCACTGTGTAGTTTTTAGTGTCTCACTGTGTAGTTTTCATTCTCTCACTGTGTAGTTATCAGTGAATCACTGTGTAGTTTTCTGTGTCTCACTGTTTAGTTTTCAGTGTCTCACTATGTCGCGTTCCATGTCTCACTGTGTAGTTTTCAGTGTCTCACTGTGCAGTTTGCAGTGTGTCTCTGTGAAGTTTTCTGTATCTCACTGTGTATTTTTCTGTGTCTCACTATGTCACTTTCATTGTCTCACTGTGTCGTTTTCAGTGTCTCACTGTGCAGTTTTCAGTGTCTCACTGTGTAGTTTCCATTGTTTCACTGTGTCGTTTTCAGTGTCTCACTGTGTAGTTTTCATTGTCTCACTGTGAAGTATTCAGTACCTCGCTTTGTAGTTTTCATTGTTTCACTGTGTGGTTTTCAGTGTCTCGCTGTGTAGTTTTCTGTGTCTCACTGTGTCGTTTTCAGTGTCTCACTATGTCACTTTCATTGTCTCACTGTGTCGTTTTCAGTGTCTCACTGTGCAGTTTTCAGTGTCTCGCTTTGTAGTTTTCGGTGTCTCACTGTGTAGTTTTCAGTTTCTCACTATGTCGCTTGCATTGTCTCACTGTGTCATTTACAGTGTCTCATTGTGTAGTTTTGAGTGTCTCACTGTGTAGTTCCCAATGTCTCGCTGTGCATTATTCAGTTTCATAATGTGTTGATCCCATTGTTTCACTGTGTATGTTTTAGTGTCACATTGTGTAGTTTCCATTGTCTCACTGTCTAGTTTCCAGTTTCTCACTGTGCACTTTCCAGTGTGTCACTGTGTAGTTTTCTGTGACTCACTGTGTAGTTTTCAGTGTCTCACTATGTCGCTTTCAGTGTCTCACTGTGTTGTTTTCATTGTCTCACAGTGTAGTATTCATTGTCTTACAGTGAAGTTTTCAGTACCTCGCTTTGTAGTTTTCATTGTTTCATTGTGATAGTTTTTAGTGTCTCACTGTGTAGTTTTCAGTGTCTCACTGTGCAGTTTTCAGTGTGTCATTGTGTAGTTTTCTGTTTCTCATGGTGTAGTTTTCAGTGTCTCACTATGTCGCTTTCATTGTCTCACTGTGTCTTTTTCAGTGTCTCACTGGGTAGTTTTCATTGACTCATTGTGAAGTATTCATTGCCTCGCTTTGTAGTTTTCATTCTTTCACTGTGTGGTTTTCAGTTCTCGCTGTGTAGTTTTCAGTGTCTCACTATGTCACTTTCATTGTCTCACTGTGTCATTTTCAGTTTCTCACTGTGCTGTTTTCAGTGTCTCACTGTGTAGTTTTCATTGTCTCACTGTGTCGTTTTCAGTGTCTCTGTGTCGTTTTCATTGTCTCACTGTGACGTATTCACTAACACGCTTTGTAGTTTTCATTGTCTCACTGTGAAGTATTCAGTACCTCGCTTTGTAGTTTTCACTGTTTCACTGTGTGGTTTTCAGTGTCTCGCTGTGTAGTTTTCTGTGTCTCACTGTGTAGTGTTCAGTGTCTCACTATATCACTTTCATTGTCTCACTGTGTCGTTTTCAGTGTCTCACTGTGTAGTGTTCTGTGTCTCACTGTGTCGTTTTCAGTGTCTCACTATATCACTTTCATTGTCTCACTGTGTCGTTTTCAGTGTCTCACTGTGTAGTTTTCAGTGTCTCACTGTGTCGTTTTCAGTGTCTCACTATGTCACTTTCATTGTCTCACTGTGTAGTTTTCTGTGTCTCACTGTGTAGTTTTCAGTTTCTCACTATGTCGCTTGCATTGTCTCACTGTGTCATTTACAGTGTCTCATTGTGTAGTTTTGAGTGTCTCACTGTGTAGTTCCCAATGTCTCGCTGTGCACTATTCAGTTTCACAATGTGTTGTTCCCATTGTCTCACTGTGTATGTTTTAGTGTCACACTGTGTAGTTTCCAGTGTCTCACTGTGCACTTTCCAGTGTGTCACTGTGTCGTTTTCTGTGTCTCACTGTGTAGTTTTCAGTGTCTCACTATGTCGCTTTCAGTGTCTCACTGTGTTGTTTTCATTGTCTCACAGTGTAGTTTTCATTGTCTTACTGTGAAGTTTTCAGTACCTCGCTTTGTAGTTTTCATTGTTTCATTGTGCAGTTTTCAGTGTGTCACTGTGTAGTTTTCTGTATCTCACTGTGTATTTTTCAGTGTCTCACTATGTCACTTTCATTGTCTCACTGCGTCGTTTTCAGTGTCTCACTGTGTAGTTTTCATTGTCTCACTGTGTCGTTTTCAGTGTCTCTGTGTCGTTTTCATTGTCTCACTGTGAAGTATTCACTAACTCGCTTTGTAGTTTTCAGTGTTTCACTTTGTGGTTTTCAGTGTCTTGATGTGTAGTTTTCAGTACCTCGCTTTGTAGTTTTCATTGTCTCACTGTGTAGTTTTTAGTGTCTCACTGTGCAGTTTTCAGTGTGTAATTGATTAGTTTTCTGTTTCTCACGGTGTAGTTTTCAGTGTCTCACTATGTCGCTTTCATTGCCTCACTGTGTCGTTATCAGTGTATCACTGTGTAGTTTTCTGTGTCTCATTGTGCAATTTTCAGTGTCTTACTGTGTAGTTTCAGTGTCTCACTTGTCGTTTTCAGTACCTCGCTTTGTAGTTTTCATTGTCTCACTGTGATAGTTTTTAGTGTCTCACTGTGTAGTTTTCAGTGTCTCACTGTGCAGTTTTCAGTGTGTCATTGTGTAGTTTTCTGTTTCTCACGGTGTAGTTTTCAGTGTCTCACTATGTCGCTTTCATTGTCTCACTGTGTCTTTTTCAGTGTCTCACTGGGTAGTTTTCATTGTCTCATCGTGAAGTATTCATTACCTCGCTTTGTAGTTTTCATTCTTTCACTATGTGGTTTTCAGTGTCTCGCTGTGTAGTTTTCAGTGTCTCACTATGTCACTTTCATTGTCTCACTGTGTCATTTTCAGTTTCTCACTGTGCAGTTTTCAGTGTCTCACTGTGTAGTTTTCATTGTCTCACTGTGTCGTTTTCAGTGTCTCTCTGTCCTTTTCATTGTCTCACTGTGAAATATTCACTAACTCGCTTTGTAGTTTTCAGTGTTTCACTTTGTGTTTTTCTGTGTCTTGCTGTGTATTTTTCAGTACCTCGCTTTGTAGTTTTCTATGTCTCACTGTGTAGTTTTTAGTGTCTCACTGTACAGTTTTCAGTGTGTCACTGATTAGTTTTCTGTTTCTCATGGTGTAGTTTTCAGTGTCTCACTATGTCGCTTTCATTGCCTCACTGTGTCTTTTTCAGTGTCTCACTGTGTCGTTTTCATTGTCTCACTGTATAGTTTTCAGTGTCTCACTGTGTAGTTTTCAGTACCTCGCTTTGTATTTTCATTGTCTCACTGTGTAGTTTTTAGTGTCTCACTGTGTAGTTTTCATTGTCTCACTGTGTCGTTATCAGTGTATCACTGTGTAGTTTTCTGTTTCTCACTGTTTAGTTTTCAGTGTCTCGCTATGTCGCGTTCAGTGTCTCACTGTGTAGTTTTCAGTGTCTCACTATGTCACTTTCATTGTCTCACTGTGTCATTTTCAGTGTCTCACTGTGCAGTTTTCAGTGTCTCGCTTTGTAGTTTTCTGTGTCTCACTGTGTAGTTTTCAGTTTCTCACTATGTCGCTTGCATTGTCTCACTGTGTCATTTACAGTGTCTCATTGTGCACTTTTGATTGTCTCACTGTGTAGTTCCCAATGTCTCGCTGTGCACTATTCAGTTTCACAATGTGTTGTTCCCATTGTCTCACTGTGTATGTTTTAGTGTCACACTGTGTAGTTTCCATTGTCTCACTGTGTAGTTTCCAGTGTTTCATTGTGCAGTTTTCAGTGTCTCACTGTGTAGTTTTCAGTGTCTCACTGTGTATTTTCATTACCTCACTTTGTAGTTTTCATTGTCTCACTGTGTAGTTTTTAGTGACTCACTGTATAGTTTTCAGTGTCTCACTGTGTAGTTTTCAGTTTGTCACTGTTTAGTTTTCTGTATCTCACTGTGTAGTTTTCAGTGTGTCATTGTGTAGTTTTCAATGTCTCACTGTGTAGTTTTCTGTATCTCACTGTGTAGTTTTCAGTGTCTCACTATGTCACTTTCATTGTCTCGCTGTGCAGTTTTCAGTTTGTCACTGTGCAGTTTTCACTGTCTCACTGTGTGGTTTTCATTGTCTCACTGTGTCGTTTTCAGTGTCTCACTGTGTAGTTTTCATTGTCTCACTCTGAAGTATTAAGTACCTCGCTTTGTAATTTTAATTGTTTCACTGTGTGGTTTTCACTGTCTCACTGTGTAGTTTTCAGTACCTCGCTTTGTAGTTTTCATTGTCCTACTGTGTAGTTTTTAGTGTCTCACTGTGTAGTTTTCAGTGTCTCACTGTGCAGTTTTCAGTGTGTCACTGTGTAGTTTTCTGTTTCTCACTGTGTAGTTTTCAATGTCTCACTATGTCGCTTTCATCGTCTCACTGTGTCATTTTCAGTGTCTCACTGTGTAGTTATCAGCATCTCACTGTGTAGTTTTCAGTACATCGCTTTGTGGTTTTCATTGTCCTACTGTGTAGTTTTTAGTGTCTCACTGTGTAGTTTTCAGTGTCTCACTGTGCAGTTTTCAGTGTGTCACTGTGTAGTTTTCTGTTTCTCACTGTGTAGTTTTCAATGTTTCACTATGTCGCTTTCATCGTCTCACTGTGTCATTTTCAGTGTCTCACTGTGTAGTTATCAGCATCTCACTGTGTAGTTTTCAGTACATCGCTTTGTGGTTTTCATTGTCCTACTGTGTAGTTTTTAGTGTCTCACTGTGTAGTTTTCAGTGTCTCACTGTGCAGTTTTCAGTGTGTCACTGTGTAGTTTTCTGTTTCTCACTCTGTAGTTTTCAGTGTCTCACTATGTCGCATTCAGTGTCTCACTGTGTCGTTTTCCGGGTCTCGCTGTGTGGTATTCTTTGTCTCACTGTGTCTTTTTCAGTGTCACACTGTTGTTTTCAATGCTCACTGTGTAGTTTTCAATGTCTCACTGTGTCGTTCCCAATGTATCGCTGTGCACTTTTCAGTTTCTCACAGTGGATTTCCCAATGTCTCACTGTGTAGTTTTCAGTGTCTCACTGTGTAGTTTTCATTGTTTCACTGCAATATGCTCTTTCTCACTGTGCAGTTATCAGTGCCTCTCTGTGTAGTTTTCAGTGTCTCACTGTGTAGATTCAGTGTCTCACTGTGTAGTTTTCAGTGTCTCACTGTGCAGTTTTCAGTGTGTCACTGTGTAATTTTCTGTGTCTCACTGTGTAATTTTCTGTGTCTCACTGTGTAGTTTTCATTTTCTCACTGTGTCGTTTTCAGTGTCTCACTGGGTAGTTTTCATTGTCTCATTGTGAAGTATTCATTACCTCGCTTTGTAGTTTTCATTCTTTCACTGTGTGATTTTCAGTGTCTCGCTGAGCAGTTTTCAGTGTCTCACTATGTCACTTTCATTGTCTCACTGTGTCGTTTTCAGTTTCTGACTGTGCAGTTTTCAGTGTCTCACTGTGTAGTTTTCATTGTCTCACTGTGTCGTTTTCAGTGTCTCTGTGTCGTTTTCATTGTCTCACTGTGACGTATTCACAAACACGCTTTGTAGTTTTCATTGTCTCACTGTGAAGTATTCAGTACCTCGCTTTGTAGTTTTCACTGTTTCACTGTGTAGTGTTCAGTGTCTCACTATATCACTTTCATTGTCTCACTGTGTCGTTTTCAGTGTCTCACTGTGTAGTTTTCTGTGTCTCACTGTGTCGTTTTCAGTGTCTCACTATGTCACTTTCATTGTCTCACTGTGTCGTTTTCAGTGTCTCACTGTGCAGTTTTCAGTGTCTCGCTTTGTAGTTTTCTGTGTCTCACTGTGTAGTTTTCAGTTTCTCACTATGTCGCTTGCATTGTCTCACTGTGTCATTTACAGTGTCTCATTGTGTAGTTTTGAGTGTCTCACTGTGTAGTTCCCAATGTCTCGCTGTGCACTTTCCAGTGTGTCACTGTGTTGTTTTCTGTGTCTCACTGTGTAGTTTTCAGTGTCTCACTATGTCGCTTTCAGTGTCTCACTGTGTTGTTTTCATTGTCTCACAGTGTAGTTTTCATTGTCTTACTGTGAAGTTTTCAGTACCTCGCTTTGTAGTTTTCATTGTTTCATTGTGCAGTTTTCAGTGTGTCACTGTGTAGTTTTCTGTATCTCACTGTGTATTTTTCAGTATCCCACTATGTCACTTTCATTGTCTCACTGTGTCGTTTTCACTGTCTCACTGTGTAGTTTTCATTGTCTCACTGTGTCGTTTTCAGTGTCTCTGTGTCGTTTTCATTGTCTCACTGTGAAGTATTCACTAACTCGCTTTGTAGTTTTCAGTGTTTCACTTTGTGGTTTTCAGTGTCTTGCTGTGTAGTTTTCAGTACCTCGCTTTGTAGGTTTCATTGTCTCACTGTGTAGTTTTTAGTGTCTCACTGTGCAGTTTTCAGTGTGTCACTGATTAGTTTTCTGTTTCTCACGGTGTAGTTTTCAGTGTCTCACTATGTCGCTTTCATTGCCTCACTGTGTCGTTATCAGTGTATCACTGTGTAGTTTTCTGTGTCTCATTGTGCAGTTTTCAGTGTCTTACTGTGTAGTTTCAGTGTCTCACTGTGTCGTTTTTAGTACCTCGCTTTGTAGTTTTCATTGTCTCACTGTGATAGTTTTTAGTGTCTCACTGTGTAGTTTTCAGTGTCTCACTGTGCAGTTTTCAGTGTGTCATTGTGTAGTTTTCTGTTTCTCATGGTGTAGTTTTCAGTGTCTCACTATGTCGCTTTCATTGTCTCACTGTGTCTTTTTCAGTGTCTCACTGTGTCGTTTTCAGTGTCTCACTGTATAGTTTTCAGTGTCTCACTGTGTAGTTTTCAGTACCTCGCTTTGTATTTTCATTGTCTCACTGTGTAGTTTTTAGTGTCTCACTGTGTAGTTTTCATTGTCTCACTGTGTCATTATCAGTGTATCACTGTGTAGTTTTCTGTGTCTCACTGTTTAGTTTTCAGTGTCTCACTATGTCGCGTTCCATTTCTCACTGTGTAGTTTTCAGTGTCTCACTGTGCAGTTTGCAGTGTGTCTCTGTGAAGTTTTCTGTATCTCACTGTGTATTTTTCTGTGTCTCACTATGTCACTTTCATTGTCTCACTGTGTCGTTTGCAGTGTCTCACTGTGCAGTTTTCAGTGTCTCACTGTGTAGTTTCCATTGTCTCACTGTGTCATTTTCAGTGTCTCACTGTGTAGTTTTCATTGTCTCACTGTGAAGTATTCAGTGCCTCGCTTTGTAGTTTTCATTGTTTCACTGTGTGGTTTTCAGTGTCTCGCTGTGTAGTTTTCTGTGTCTCACTGTGTCGTTTTCAGTGTCTCACTATGTCACTTTCATTGTCTCACTGTGTCGTTTTCAGTGTCTCACTGTGCAGTTTTCAGTGTCTCGCTTTGTAGTTTTCTGTGTCTCACTGTGTAGTTTTCAGTTTCTCACTATGTCGCTTGCATTGTCTCACTGTGTCATTTACAGTGTCTCATTGTGTAGTTTTGAGTGTCTCACTGTGTAGTTCCCAATGTCTCGCTGTGCATTATTCAGTTTCACAATGTGTTGTTCCCATTGTTTCACTGTGTATGTTTTAGTGTCACATTGTGAGTTTCCATTGTCTCACTGTCTAGTTTCCAGTTTCTCACTGTGCACTTTCCAGTGTGTCACTGTGTAGTTTTCTGTGACTCACTGTGTAGTTTTCAGTGTCTCACTATGTCGCTTTCAGTGTCTCACTGTGTTGTTTTCATTGTCTCACAATGTAGTTTTCATTGTCTTACTGTGAAGTTTTCAGTACCTCGCTTTGTAGTTTTCATTGTTTCATTGTGATAGTTTTTAGTGTCTCACTGTGTAGTTTTCAGTGTCTCACTGTGCAGTTTTCAGTGTGTCATTGTGTAGTTTTCTGTTTCTCACGGTGTAGTTTTCAGTGTCTCACTATGTCGCTTTCATTGTCTCACTGTGTCTTTTTCAGTGTCTCACTGGGTAGTTTTCATTGACTCATTGTGAAGTATTCATTACCTCGCTTTGTAGTTTTCATTCTTTCACTGTGTGGTTTTCAGTGTCTCGCTGTGTAGTTTTCAGTGTCTCACTATGTCACTTTCATTGTCTCACTGTGTCATTTTCAGTTTCTCACTGTGCTGTTTTCAGTGTCTCACTGTGTAGTTTTCATTGTCTCACTGTGTCGTTTTCAGTGTCTCTGTGTCGTTTTCATTGTCTCACTGTGACGTATTCACTAACACGCTTTGTAGTTTTCATTGTCTCACTGTGTAATTGATTAGTTTTCTGTTTCTCACGGTGTAGTTTTCAGTGTCTCACTATGTCGCTTTCATTGCCTCACTGTGTCGTTATCAGTGTATCACTGTGTAGTTTTCTGTGTCTCATTGTGCAGTTTTCAGTGTCTCACTGTGTAGTTTCAGTGTCTCACTGTGTCGTTTTCAGTACCTCGCTTTGTAGTTTTCATTGTCTCACTGTGATAGTTTTTAGTGTCTCACTGTGTAGTTTTCAGTGTCTCACTGTGCAGTTTTCAGTATGTCATTGTGTAGTTTTCTGTTTCTCACGGTGTAGTTTTCAGTGTCTCACTATGTCGCTTTCATTGTCTCACTGTGTCTTTTTCAGTGTCTCACTGGGTAGTTTTCCTTGTCTCATTGTGAAGTATTCATTACCTCGCTTTGTAGTTTTCATTCTTTCACTATGTGGTTTTCAGTGTCTCGCTGTGTAGTTTTCAGTGTCTCACTATGTCACTTTCATTGTCTCACTGTGTCATTTTCAGTTTCTCACTGTGCAGTTTTCAGTGTCTCACTGTGTAGTTTTCATTGTCTCACTGTGTCGTTTTCAGTGTCTCTCTGTCCTTTTCATTGTCTCACTGTGAAATATTCACTAACTCGCTTTGTAGTTTTCAGTGTTTCACTTTGTGTTTTTCTGTGTCTTGCTGTGTATTTTTCAGTACCTCGCTTTGTAGTTTTCTTTGTCTCACTGTGTAGTTTTTAGTGTCTCACTGTACAGTTTTCAGTGTGTCACTGATTAGTTTTCTGTTTCTCACGGTGTAGTTTTCAGTGTCTCACTATGTCGCTTTCATTGCCTCACTGTGTCTTTTTCAGTGTCTCACTGTGTCGTTTTCAGTGTCTCACTGTATAGTTTTCAGTGTCTCACTGTGTAGTTTTCAGTACCTCGCTTTGTATTTTCATTGTCTCACTGTGTAGTTTTTAGTGTCTCACTGTGTAGTTTTCATTGTCTCACTGTGTCGTTATCAGTGTATCACTGTGTAGTTTTCTGTTTCTCACTGTTTAGTTTTCAGTGTCTCGCTATGTCGCGTTCAGTGTCTCACTGTGTAGTTTTCTGTGTCTCACTGTGTAGTTTTCAGTGTCTCACTATGTCACTTTCATTGTCTCACTGTGTCATTTTCAGTGTCTCACTGTGCAGTTTTCAGTGTCTCGCTTTGTAGTTTTCTGTGTCTCACTGTGTAGTTTTCAGTTTCTCACTATGTCGCTTGCATTGTCTCACTGTGTCATTTACAGTGTCTCATTGTGCACTTTTGATTGTCTCACTGTGTAATTCCCAATGTCTCGCTGTGCACTATTCAGTTTCACAATGTGTTGTTCCCATATTCTCACTGTGTATGTTTTAGAGTCACACTGTGTAGTTTCCATTGTCTCACTGTGTAGTTTCCAGTGTCTCACTGTGCACTTTCCAGTGTGTCACTGTGTAGTTTTCTGGGTCTCACTGTGTAGTTTTCAGTGTCTCACTGTGTATTTTCATTACCTCACTTTGTAGTTTTCATTGTCTCACTGTGTAGTTTTTAGTGACTCACTGTATAGTTTTCAGTGTCTCACTGTGTAGTTTTCAGTTTGTCACTGTTTAGTTTTCTGTATCTCACTGTGTAGTTTTCAGTGTGTCATTGTGTAGTTTTCAATGTCTCACTGTGTAGTTTTCTGTATCTCACTGTGTAGTTTTCAGTGTCTCACTATGTCACTTTCATTGTCTCGCTGTGCAGTTTTCAGTTCGTCACTGTGCAGTTTTCACTGTCTCACTGTGTAGTTTTCATTGTCTCACTGTGTCGTTTTCAGTGTCTCACTGTGTAGTTTTCATTGTCTCACTCTGAAGTATTAAGTACCTCGCTTTGTAATTTTAATTGTTTCACTGTGTGGTTTTCACTGTCTCACTGTGTAGTTTTCAGTACCTCGCTTTGTAGTTTTCATTGTCCTACTGTGTAGTTTTTAGTGTCTCACTGTGTAGTTTTCAGTGTCTCACTGTGCAGTTTTCAGTGTGTCACTGTGTAGTTTTCTGTTTCTCACTGTGTAGTTTTCAATGTCTCACTATGTCGCTTTCATCGTCTCACTGTGTCATTTTCAGTGTCTCACTGTGTAGTTATCAGCATCTCACTGTGTAGTTTTCAGTACATCGCTTTGTGGTTTTCATTGTCCTACTGTGTAGTTTTTAGTGTCTCACTGTGTAGTTTTCAGTGTCTCACTGTGCAGTTTTCAGTGTGTCACTGTGTAGTTTTCTGTTTCTCACTCTGTAGTTTTCAGTGTCTCACTATGTCGCATTCAGTGTCTCACTGTGTCGTTTTCCGGGTCTCGCTGTGTGGTATTCTTTGTCTCACTGTGTCTTTTTCAGTGTCACACTGTTGTTTTCAATGCTCACTGTGTAGTTTTCAATGTCTCACTGTGTCGTTCCCAATGTATCGCTGTGCACTTTTCAGTTTCTCACAGTGGATTTCCCAATGTCTCACTGTGTAGTTTTCAGTGTCTCACTGTGTAGTTTTCATTGTTTCACTGCAATATGCTCTTTCTCACTGTGCAGTTATCAGTGCCTCTCTGTGTAGTTTTCAGTGTCTCACCGTGTAGTTCCCAAAGTATCACTGTGCACTTTTCAGTTTCTCACAGTGTATTTCTCATTTTCTCACTGTGTAGTTTTCAGTCTCACACTGTGTAGTTTTCATTGTTTCACTGTGTACTTCCCAATGACTCGCTGTGCAATTTTCAGTATCTCACAAGAGTAGTTCCCAATGTGTCATTGTGTAGTTTTTAGTGTCTCACTGTGCAGTTTTCAGTGTCTCACTGTGTAGATTCAGTGTCTCACTGTGTAGTTTTCAGTGTCTCACTGTGCAGTTTTCAGTTTGTCACTGTGTAATTTTCTGTGTCTCACTGTGTAGTTTTCATTTTCTCACTGTGTCGTTTTCAGTGTCTCACTGGGTAGTTTTCATTGTCTCATTGTGAAGTATTCATTACCTCGCTTTGTAGTTTTCATTCTTTCACTGTGTGATTTTCAGTGTCTCGCTGTGCAGTTTTCAGTGTCTCACTATGTCACTTTCATTGTCTCACTGTGTCGTTTTCAGTTTCTCACTGTGCAGTTTTCAGTGTCTCACTGTGTAGTTTTCATTGTCTCACTGTGTCGTTTTCAATGTCTCTGTGTCGTTTTCATTGTGTCACTGTGAAGTATTCACTAACTCGCTTTGTAGTTTTCAGTGTTTCACTTTGTGGTTTTCTGTGTCTTGCTGTGTAGTTTTCAGTACCTCGCTTTGTAGTTTTCATTGTCTCACTGTGTAGTTTTTAGTGTTTCACTGTGCAGTTTTCAGTGTGTCACTGATTAGTTTTCTGTTTCTCACGGTGTAGTTTTCAGTGTCTCACTATGTCGCTTTCATTGCCTCACTGTGTCGTTATCAGTGTATCACTGTGTAGTTTTCTGTGTCTCATTGTGCAATTTTCAGTGTCTTACTGTGTAGTTTCAGTGTCTCACTGTGTCGTTTTCAGTACCTCGCTTTGTAGTTTTCATTGTCTCACTGTGATAGTTTTTAGTGTCTCACTGTGTAGTTTTCAGTGTCTCACTGTGCAGTTTTCAGTGTGTCATTGTGTAGTTTTCTGTTTCTCACGGTGTAGTTTTCAGTGTCTCACTATGTCGCTTTCATTGTCTCACTGTGTCTTTTTCAGTGTCTCACTGTGTCATTTTCAGTGTCTCACTGTATTTTTTTCAGTGTCTCACTGTGTTGTTTTCAGTACCTCGCTTTGTATTTTCATTGTCTCACTATGTAGTTTTTAGTGTCTCACTGTGTAGTTTTCATTGTCTCACTGTGTCGTTATCAGTGTATCACTGTGTAGTTTTCTGTGTCTCACTGTTTAGTTTTCAGTGTCTCACTATGTCGCGTTCAGTGTCTCACTGTGTAGTTTTCAGTGTCTCTCTGTGCAGTTTGCATTGTGTCACTGTGTAGTTTTCTGTATCACACTGTGTATTTTTCTGTGTCTCACGATGTCACTTTCATTGTCTCACTGTGTCGTTTTCAGTGTCTCACTGTGCAGTTTTCAGTGTCTCACTCTGTAGTTTCCATTGTCTCACTGTGTCGTTTTCAAAGTCTCACTGTGTAGTTTCCAGTGTCTCACTGTGAATTATTCAGTGCCTCGCTTTGTAGTTTTCATTGTTTCACTGTGTGGTTTTCGGTGTCTCGCTGTGTAGTTTTCTGTGTCTCACTGTGTAGTTTTCAGTGTCTCACTATGTCACTTTCATTGTCTCACTGTGTCGTTTTCAGTGTCTCACTGTGCAGTTTTCAGTGTCTCGCTTTGTAGTTTTCTGTGTCTCACTGTGTAGTTTTCCGTTTCTCACTATGTCGCTTGCATTGTCTCACTGTGCCATTTACAGTGTCTCATTGTGTAGTTTTGAGTGTCTCACTGTGTAGTTCCCAATGTCTCGCTGTGCACTATTCAGTTTCACAATGTGTTGTTCCCATTGTCTCACTGTGTATGTTTTAGTGTCACACTGTGTAGTTTCCATTGTCTCACTGTGTAGTTTCCATTGTCTCACTGTGTAGTTTCCAGTGTCTCACTGTGCACTTTCCAGTGTGTCACTGTGTAGTTTTCTGGGTCTCACTGTGTAGTTTTCAGTGTCTCACAGTGTAGTTTTCATTGTCTTACTGTGAATTTTTCAGTACCTCGCTTTGTAGTTTTCATTGTTTCATTGTGTAGTTTTCAGTGTCTCACTGTGTAGTTTTCAGTGTCTCACTGTGTCGTTTTCAGTACCTCACTTTGTAGTTTTCATTGTCTCACTGTGTTAGTTTTTAGTGTCTCACTGTGTAGTTTTCAGTGTCTCACTGTGCAGTTTTCAGTGTGTCATTGTGTAGTTTTCTGTTTCTCATGGTGTAGTTTTCAGTGTCTCACTATGTCGCTTTCATTGTCTCACTGTGTCTTTTTCAGTGTCTCACTGTGTCGTTTTCAGAGTCTCACTGTATAGTTTTCAGTGTCTCACTGTGTAGTTTTCAGTACCTCGCTTTGTATTTTCATTGTCTCACTGTGTAGTTTTTAGTGTCTCACTGTGTAGTTTTCATTGTCTCACTGTGTCGTTATCAGTGTATCACTGTGTAGATTTCTGTGTCTCACTGTTTAGTTTTCAGTGTCTCACTATGTCGCGTTCAGTGTCTCACTGTGTAGTTTTCCGTGTCTCACTGTGCAGTTTGCAGTGTGTCACTGTGTAGTTTTCTGTATCTCACTGTGTATTTTTCTGTGTCTCACGATGTCACTTTCATTGTCTCACTGTGTCATTTTCAGTGTCTCACTGTGCAGTTTTCAGTGTCTCACTGTGTAGTTTCCATTGTCTCACTGTGTCGTTTTCAGTGTCTCACTGTGTAGTTTTCATTGTCTCACTGTGAAGTATTCAGTACCTCGCTTTGTAGTTTTCATTGTTTCACTGTGTGGATTTCGGTGTCTCGCTGTGTAGTTTTCTGTGTCTCACTGTGTCGTTTTCAGTGTCTCACTATGTCACTTTCATTGTCTCACTGTGTCGTTTTCAGTGTCTCACTGTGTAGTTTTCAGTGTCTCGCTTTGTAGTTTTCTGTGTCTCACTGTGTAGTTTTCAGTTTCTCACTATGTCGCATGCATTGTCTCACTGTGTCATTTACAGTGTCTCATTGTGTAGTTTTAAGTGTCTCACTGTGTAGTTCCCAATGTCTCGCTGTGCACTATTCAGTTTCACAATCTGTTGTTCCCATTGTCTCACTGTGTATGTTTTAGTGTCACACTGTGTAGTTTCCATTGTCTCACTGTGTCGTTTTCAATGTCTCTGTGTCGTTTTCATTGTGTCACTGTGAAGTATTCACTAACTCGCTTTGTAGTTTTCAGTGTTTCACTTTGTGGTTTTCTGTGTCTTGCTGTGAAGTTTTCAGTACCTCGCTTTGTAGTTTTCATTGTCTCAGTGTGTAGTTTTTAGTGTCTCACTGTGGAGTTTTCAGTGTGTCACTGATTAGTTTTCTGTTTCTCACGGTGTAGTTTTCAGTGTCTCACTATGTCGCTTTCTTTGCCTCACTGTGTCGTTATCAGTGTATCACTGTGTAGTTTTCTGTGTCTCATTGTGCAGTTTTCAGTGTCTCACTGTGTCGTTTCAGTGTCTCACTGTGTCGTTTTCAGTACCTCACTTTGTAGTTTTCATTGTCTCACTGTGATAGTTTTTAGTGTCTCACTGTGTAGTTTTCAGTGTCTCACTGTGCAGTTTTCAGTGTGTCACTGTGTAGTTTTCTGTTTCTCACGGTGTAGTTTTCAGTGTCTCACTATGTCGCTTTCATTGTCTCACTGTGTCTTTTTCAGTGTCTCACTGTGTCGTTTTCAGTGTCTCACTGTATAGTTTTCAGTTTCTCACTGTGTAGTTTTCAGTACCTCGCTTTGTATTTTCATTGTCTCACTGTGTAGCTTTTAGTGTCTCACTGTGTAGTTTTCATTGTCTCACTGTGTCGTTATCAGTGTATCACTGTGTAGATTTCTGTGTCTCACTGTTTAGTTTTCAGTGTCTCACTATGTCGCGTTCAGTGTCTCACTGTGTAGTTTTCCGTGTCTCACTGTGCAGTTTGCAGTGTGTCACTGTGTAGTTTTCTGTATGTCACTGTGTATTTTTCTGTGTCTCACGATGTCACTTTGATTGTCTCACTGTGTAGTTTTCAGTGTCTCACTGTCTAGTTTTCATTGTCTCACTGTGAAGTAAACAGTGCCTCGCTTTGTAATTTTCATTGTTTCACTTTGTTTTTTTCAGTGTCTCGCTGTGTAGTTTTCTGTGTCTCACTGTGTAGTTTTCAGTGTCTCACTATGTCACTTTCATTGTCTCACTGTGTCGTTTTCAGTGTCTCACTGTGCAGTTTTCAGTGTCTCACTGTGTAGTTTTCATTACCTCACTTTGTAGTTTTCATTATCTCACTGTGTAGTTTTTAGTGTGTCACTGTGTAGTTTTCAGTGTCTCACTGTGTATTGATCAGTTTGTCACTGTTTAGTGTTCTGTATCTCACTGTGTAGTTTTCAGTGTGTCACTGTGTAGTTTTCTGTATCACACTGTGCAGTTTTCAGTGTCTCACTATGTCACTTTCATTGTCTCGCTGCGCAGTTTTCAGTGTGTCACTGTGCAGTTTTCACTGTCTCACTGTGTAGTTTTCATTGTCTCACTGTGTAGTTTTTAGTGTCTCACTGTGCAGTTTTCAGTGTGTCACTGATTAGTTTTCTGTTCCTCATGGTGTAGTTTTCAGTGTCTCACTATGTCGCTTTCATTGCCTCACTGTGTCGTTATCAGTGTATCACTATGTAGTTTTCTGTGTCTCATTGTGCAGTTTTCAGTTTCTCACTGTGTAGTTTCAGTGTCTCACTGTGTCGTTTTCAGTACCTCACTTTGTAGTTTTCATTGTCTCACTGTGATAGTTTTTATTGTCTCACTGTGTAGTTTTCAGTGTCTCACTGTGCAGTTTTCAGTGTGACACTGTGTAGTTTTCTGTTTCTCATGGAGTAGTTTTCAGTGTCTCACTATGTCGCTTTCATTGTCTCACTGTGTCTTTTTCAGTGTCTCCCTGTGTCATTTTCAGTGTCTCACTGTATGGTTTTCAGTGTCTCACTGTGTAGTTTTCATTCCCTCGCTTTGTATTTTCATTGTCTGACTGTGTAGATTTCTGTGTCTCACTGTTTAGTTTTCAGTGTCTCACTATGTCGCGTTCAGTGTCTCACTGTGTAGTTTTCCGTGTCTCACTGCGCAGTTTGCAGTTTGTCACTGTGTAGTTTTCTGTATCTCACTGTGTATTTTTCTGTGTCTCACGATGTCACTTTCATTGTCTCACTGTGTCGTTTTCAATGTCTCACTGTGCAGTTTTCAGTGTCTCACTGTGCAGTTTCCATTGTCTCACTGTGTCGTTTTCAGTGTCTCACTGTGTAGTTTTCATTGTCTCACTGTGAAGTATTCAGTACCTCGCTTTGTAGTTTTCATTGTTTCACTGTGTGGTTTTCGGTGTCTCGCTGTGTAGTTTTCTGTGTCTCACTGTGTCGTTTTCAGTGTCTCACTATGTCACTTTCATTGTCTCACTGTGTCGTTTTCAGTGTCTCACTGTGCAGTTTTCAGTGTCTCGCTTTTTAGTTTTCTGTGTCTCACTGTGTAGTTTTCAGTTTCTCACTATGTCGCTTGCATTGTCTCACTGTGTCATTTACAGTGTCTCATTATGTAGTTTTGAGTGTCTCACTGTGTAGTTCCCAATGTCTCGCTGTGCACTATTCAGTTTCACAATGTGTTGTTCCCATTGTCTCACTGTGTATGTTTTAGTGTCACACTGTGTAGTTTCCATTGTCTCACTGTGTAGTTTCCAGTGTCTCACTGTGCACTTTCCAGTGTGTCACTGTGTAGTTTTCTGGGTCTCACTGTGTAGTTTTCAGTGTCTCACTATGTCACTTTCGGTGTCTCACTGTGTTGTTTTCATTGTCTCACAGTGTAGTTTTCATTGTCTTACTGTGAAGTTTTCAGTACCTCGCTTTGTAGTTTTCATTGTTTCATTGTGTAGTTTTCAGTGTCTCACTGTGTAGTTTTCAGTGTCTCACTTTGTAGTTTTCAGTGTCTCACTGTGTAGTTTTCATTACCTCACTTTGTAGTTTTCATTGTCTCACTGTGTAGTTTTTAGTGTCTCACTGTGTAGTTTTCAGTATCACACTGTGTAGTTTTCAGTTTGTCACTGTTTAGTTTTCTGTATCTCACTGTGTAGTTTTCAGTGTGTCACTGAGTAGTTTTCTGTATCTCACTGTGCAGTTTTCAGTGTCTCACTATGTCACTTTCATTGTCTCGCTGTGCAGTTTTCAGTGTGTCACTGCGCAGTTTTCACTGTCTCACTGTGTAGTTTTCATTGTCTCACTGTGTAGTTTTTAGTGTCTCACTGTGCAGTTTTCAGTGTGTCAGTGATTAGTTTTCTGTTTCTCACGGTGTAGTTTTCAGTGTCTCACTATGTCACTTTCATTGTCTCACTGTGTCGTTTTCAGTGTCTCACTGTGCAGTTTTCAGTGTCTCGCTTTGTAGTTTTCTGTGTCTCACTGTGTAGTTTTCAGTTTCTCACTATGTCGCATGCATTGTCTCACTGTGTCATTTACAGTGTCTCATTGTGTAGTTTTGAGTGTCTCACTGTGTAGTTCCCAATGTCTCGCTGTGCACTATTCAGTTTCACAATGTGTTGTTCCTATTGTCTCACTGTGTATGTTTTAGTGTCACACTGTGTCGTTTCCATTGTCTCACTGTGTATTTTCATTACCTCACTTTGTAGTTTTCATTGTCTCACTGTGTAGTTTTTAGTGACTCACTGTATAGTTTTCAGTGTCTCACTGTGTAGTTTTCAGTTTGTCACTGTTTAGTTTTCTGTATCTCACTGTGTAGTTTTCAGTGTGTCATTGTGTAGTTTTCAATGTCTCACTGTGTAGTTTTCTGTATCTCACTGTGTAGTTTTCAGTGTCTCACTATGTCACTTTCATTGTCTCGCTGTGCAGTTTTCAGTTTGTCACTGTGCAGTTTTCACTGTCTCACTGTGTAGTTTTCATTGTCTCACTGTGTCGTTTTCAGTGTCTCACTGTGTAGTTTTCATTGTCTCACTCTGAAGTATTAAGTACCTCGCTTTGTAATTTTAATTGTTTCACTGTGTGGTTTTCACTGTCTCACTGTGTAGTTTTCAGTACCTCGCTTTGTAGTTTTCATTGTCCTACTGTGTAGTTTTTAGTGTCTCACTGTGTAGTTTTCAGTGTCTCACTGTGCAGTTTTCAGTGTGTCACTGTGTAGTTTTCTGTTTCTCACTGTGTAGTTTTCAATGTCTCACTATGTCGCTTTCATCGTCTCACTGTGTCATTTTCAGTGTCTCACTGTGTAGTTATCAGCATCTCACTGTGTAGTTTTCATTACATCGCTTTGTGGTTTTCATTGTCCTACTGTGTAGTTTTTAGTGTCTCACTGTGTAGTTTTCAGTGTCTCACTGTGCAGTTTTCAGTGTGTCACTGTGTAGTTTTCTGTTTCTCACTCTGTAGTTTTCAGTGTCTCACTATGTCGCATTCAGTGTCTCACTGTGTCGTTTTCCGGGTCTCGCTGTGTGGTATTCTTTGTCTCACTGTGTCTTTTTCAGTGTCACACTGTTGTTTTCAATGCTCACTGTGTAGTTTTCAATGTCTCACTGTGTCGTTCCCAATGTATCGCTGTGCACTTTTCAGTTTCTCACAGTGGATTTCCCAATGTCTCACTGTGTAGTTTTCAGTGTCTCACTGTGTAGTTTTCATTGTTTCACTGCAATATGCTCTTTCTCACTGTGCAGTTATCAGTGCCTCTCTGTGTAGTTTTCAGTGTCTCACTGTGTAGTTCCCAATGTATCACTGTGCACTTTTCAGTTTCTCACAGTGTATTTCTCATTTTCTCACTGTGTAGTTTTCAGTCTCACACTGTGTAGTTTTCATTGTTTCACTGTGTACTTCCCAATGACTCGCTGTGCAATTTTCAGTATCTCACAAGAGTAGTTCCCAATGTGTCATTGTGTAGTTTTTAGTGTCTCACTGTGCAGTTTTCAGTGTCTCACTGTGTAGATTCAGTGTCTCACTGTGTAGTTTTCAGTGTCTCACTGTGCAGTTTTCAGTGTGTCACTGTGTAATTTTCTGTGTCTCACTGTGTAGTTTTCATTTTCTCACTGTGTCGTTTTCAGTGTCTCACTGGGTAGTTTTCATTGTCTCATTGTGAAGTATTCATTACCTCGCTTTGTAGTTTTCATTCTTTCACTGTGTGATTTTCAGTGTCTCGCTGTGCAGTTTTCAGTGTCTCACTATGTCACTTTCATTGTCTCACTGTGTCGTTTTCAGTTTCTCACTGTGCAGTTTTCAGTGTCTCACTGTGTAGTTTTCATTGTCTCACTGTGTCGTTTTCAATGTCTCTGTGTCGTTTTCATTGTGTCACTGTGAAGTATTCACTAACTCGCTTTGTAGTTTTCAGTGTTTCACTTTGTGGTTTTCTGTGTCTTGCTGTGTAGTTTTCAGTACCTCGCTTTGTAGTTTTCATTGTCTCACTGTGTAGTTTTTAGTGTTTCACTGTGCAGTTTTCAGTGTGTCACTGATTAGTTTTCTGTTTCTCACGGTGTAGTTTTCAGTGTCTCACTATGTCGCTTTCATTGCCTCACTGTGTCATTATCAGTGTATCACTATGTAGTTTTCTGTGTCTCATTGTGCAGTTTTCAGTGTCTCACTATGTAGTTTCAGTGTCTCACTGTGTCGTTTTCAGTACCTCACTTTGTAGTTTTCATTGTCTCACTGTGATAGTTTTTAGTGTCTCACTGTGCAGTTTTCAGTGTGTCATTGTGTAGTGTTCTGTTTCTCACAGTGTAGTTTTCAGTGTCTCACTATGTCGCTTTCATTGTCTCACTGTGTCTTTTTCAGTGTCTCACTGTGTCATTTTCAGTGTCTCACTGTATTTTTTTCAGTGTCTCACTGTGTTGTTTTCAGTACCTCGCTTTGTATTTTCATTGTCTCACTATGTAGTTTTTAGTGTCTCACTGTGTAGTTTTCATTGTCTCACTGTGTCGTTATCAGTGTATCACTGTGTAGTTTTCTGTGTCTCACTGTTTAGTTTTCAGTGTCTCACTATGTCGCGTTCAGTGTCTCACTGTGTAGTTTTCAGTGTCTCTCTGTGCAGTTTGCATTGTGTCACTGTGTAGTTTTCTGTATCACACTGTGTATTTTTCTGTGTCTCACGATGTCACTTTCATTGTCTCACTGTGTCGTTTTCAGTGTCTCACTGTGCAGTTTTCAGTGTCTCACTCTGTAGTTTCCATTGTCTCACTGTGTCGTTTTCAAAGTCTCACTGTGTAGTTTCCAGTGTCTCACTGTGAATTATTCAGTGCCTCGCTTTGAAGTTTTCATTGTTTCACTGTGTGGTTTTCGGTGTCTCGCTGTGTAGTTTTCTGTGTCTCACTGTGTAGTTTTCAGTGTCTCACTATGTCTCTTTCATTGTCTCACTGTGTCGTTTTCAGTGTCTCACTGTGCAGTTTTCAGTGTCTCGCTTTGTAGTTTTCTGTGTCTCACTGTGTAGTTTTCAGTTTCTCAATATGTCGCTTGCATTGTCTCACTGTGCCACTTACAGTGTCTCATTGTGTAGTTTTGAGTGTCTCACTGTGTAGTTCCCAATGTCTCGCTGTGCACTATTCAGTTTCACAATGTGTTGTTCCCATTGTCTCACTGTGTATGTTTTAGTGTCACACTGTGTAGTTTCCATTGTCTCACTGTGTAGTTTCCAGTGTCTCACTGTGCACTTTCCAGTGTGTCACTGTGTAGTTTTCTGGGTCTCACTTTTTAGTTTTCAGTGTCTCACTATGTCGCTTTCGGTGTCTCACTGTGTTGTTTTCATTGTCTCACAGTGTAGTTTTCATTGTCTTACTGTGAAGTTTTCAGTACCTCGCTTTGTAGTTTTCATTGTTTCATTGTGTAGTTTTCAGTGTCTCACTGTGTAGTTTTCAGTGTCTCACTGTGTCGTTTTCAGTACCTCACTTTGTAGTTTTCATTGTCTCACTGTGTTAGTTTTTAGTGTCTCACTGTGTAGTTTTCAGTGTCTCACAGTGCAGTTTTCAGTGTGTCATTGTGTAGATTTCTGTTTCTCATGGTGTAGTTTTCAGTGTCTCACTATGTCGCTTTCATTGTCTCACTGTGTCTTTTTCAGTGTCTCACTGTGTCGTTTTCAGAGTCTCACTGTATAGTTTTCAGTGTCTCACTGTGTAGTTTTCAGTACCTCGCTTTGTATTTTCATTGTCTCACTGTGTAGTTTTTAGTGTCTCACTGTGTAGTTTTCATTGTCTCACTGTGTCGTTATCAGTGTATCACTGTGTAGATTTCTGTGTCTCACTGTTTAATTTTCAGTGTCTCACTATGTCGCGTTCAGTGTCTCACTGTGTAGTTTTCCGTGTCTCACTGTGCAGTTTGCAGTGTGTCACTGTGTAGTTTTCTGTATCTCACTGTGTATTTTTCTGTGTCTCACGATGTCACTTTCATTGTCTCACTGTGTCATTTTCAGTGTCTCACTGTGCAGTTTTCAGTGTCTCACTGTGTAGTTTCCATTGTCTCACTGTGTCGTTTTCAGTGTGTCACTGTGTAGTTTTCATTGTCTCACTGTGAAGTATTCAGTACCTCGCTTTGTAGTTTTCATTGTTTCACTGTGTGGATTTCGGTGTCTCGCTGTGTAGTTTTCTGTGTCTCACTGTGTCGTTTTCACTGTCTCACTATGTCACTTTCATTGTCTCACTGTGTCGTTTTCAGAGTCTCACTGTATAGTTTTCAGTGTCTCACTGTGTAGTTTTCAGTACCTCGCTTTGTATTTTCATTGTCTCACTGTGTAGTTTTTAGTGTCTCACTGTGTAGTTCTCATTGTCTCACTGTGTCGTTATCAGTGTATCACTGTGTAGATTTCTGTGTCTCACTGTTTAATTTTCAGTGTCTCACTATGTCGCGTTCAGTGTCTCACTGTGTAGTTTTCCGTGTCTCACTGTGCAGTTTGCAGTGTGTCACTGTGTAGTTTTCTGTATCTCACTGTGTATTTTTCTGTGTCTCACGATGTCACTTTCATTGTCTCACTGTGTCATTTTCAGTGTCTCACTGTGCAGTTTTCAGTGTCTCACTGTGTAGTTTCCATTGTCTCACTGTGTCGTTTTCAGTGTGTCACTGTGTAGTTTTCATTGTCTCACTGTGAAGTATTCAGTACCTCGCTTTGTAGTTTTCATTGTTTCACTGTGTGGATTTCGGTGTCTCGCTGTGTAGTTTTCTGTGTCTCACTGTGTCGTTTTCACTGTCTCACTATGTCACTTTCATTGTCTCACTGTGTCGTTTTCAGTGTCTCACTGTGCAGTTTTCGGTGTCTCACTTTGTAGTTTTCTGTGTCTCACTGTGTAGTTTTCAGTTTCTCACTATGTCGCATGCATTGTCTCACTGTGTAGTTTTCAGTGTGTTATTGTGTAGTTTTCAATGTCTCACTGTGTAGTTTTCTGTATCTCACTGTGTAGTTTTCAATGTCTCACTATGTCACTTTCATTGTCTCGCTGTGCAGTTTTCAGTTCGTCAATGTGCAGTTTTCACTGTCTCACTGTGTAGTTTTCATTGTCTCACTGTGTCGTTTTCAGTGTCTCACTGTGTAGTTTTCATTGTCTCACTCTGAAGTATTAAGTACCTCGCTTTGTAATTTTAATTGTTTCACTGTGTGGTTTTCACTGTCTCACTGTGTAGTTTTCAGTACCTCGCTTTGTAGTTTTCATTGTCCTACTGTGTAGTTTTTAGTGTCTCACTGTGTAGTTTTCAGTGTCTCACTGTGCAGTTTTCAGTGTGTCACTGTGTAGTTTTCTGTTTCTCACTGTGTAGTTTTCAATGTCTCACTATGTCGCTTTCATCGTCTCACTGTGTCATTTTCAGTGTCTCACTGTGTAGTTATCAGCATCTCACTGTGTAGTTTTCAGTACATCGCTTTGTGGTTTTCATTGTCCTACTGTGTAGTTTTTAGTGTCTCACTGTGTAGTTTTCAGTGTGTCACTGTGTAGTTTTCTGTTTCTCACTCTGTAGTTTTCAGTGTCTCACTATGTCGCATTCAGTGTCTCACTGTGTCGTTTTCCGGGTCTCGCTGTGTGGTATTCTTTGTCTCACTGTGTCTTTTTCAGTGTCACACTGTTGTTTTCAATGCTCACTGTGTAGTTTTCAATGTCTCACTGTGTCGTTCCCAATGTATCGCTGTGCACTTTTCAGTTTCTCACAGTGGATTTCCCAATGTCTCACTGTGTAGTTTTCAGTGTCTCACTGTGTAGTTTTCATTGTTTCACTGCAATATGCTCTTTCTCACTGTGCAGTTATCAGTGCCTCTCTGTGTAGTTTTCAGTGTCTCACTGTGTAGTTCCCAATGTATCACTGTGCACTTTTCAGTTTCTCACAGTGTATTTCTCATTTTCTCACTGTGTAGTTTTCAGTCTCACACTGTGTAGTTTTCATTGTTTCACTGTGTACTTCCCAATGACTCGCTGTGCAATTTTCAGTATCTCACAAGAGTAGTTCCCAATGTGTCATTGTGTAGTTTTTAGTGTCTCACTGTGCAGTTTTCAGTGTCTCACTGTGTAGATTCAGTGTCTCACTGTGTAGTTTTCAGTGTCTCACTGTGCAGTTTTCAGTGTGTCACTGTGTAATTTTCTGTGTTTCACTGTGTAGTTTTCATTTTCTCACTGTGTCGTTTTCAGTGTCTCACTGGGTAGTTTTCATTGTCTCATTGTGAAGTATTCATTTCCTCGCTTTGTAGTTTTCATTCTTTCACTGTGTGATTTTCAGTGTCTCGCTGTGCAGTTTTCAGTGTCTCACTATGTCACTTTCATTGTCTCACTGTGTCGTTTTCAGTTTCTCACTGTGCAGTTTTCAGTGTCTCACTGTGTAGTTTTCATTGTCTCACTGTGTCGTTTTCAATGTCTCTGTGTCGTTTTCATTGTGTCACTGTGAAGTATTCACTAACTCGCTTTGTAGTTTTCAGTGTTTCACTTTGTGGTTTTCTGTGTCTTGCTGTGTAGTTTTCAGTACCTCGCTTTTTAGTTTTCATTGTCTCACTGTGTAGTTTTTAGTGTTTCACTGTGCAGTTTTCAGTGTGTCACTGATTAGTTTTCTGTTTCTCACGGTGTAGTTTTCAGTGTCTCACTATGTCGCTTTCATTGCCTCACTGTGTCATTATCAGTGTATCACTATGTAGTTTTCTGTGTCTCATTGTGCAGTTTTCAGTGTCTCACTGTGTCGTTTCAGTGTCTCACTGTGTCGTTTTCAATACCTCACTTTGTAGTTTTCATTGTCTCACTGTGATAGTTTTTAGTGTCTCACTGTGCAGTTTTCAGTGTGTCATTGTGTAGTTTTCTGTTTCTCACGGTGTAGTTTTCAGTGTCTCACTATGTCGCTTTCATTGTCTCACTGTGTCTTTTTCAGTGTCTCACTGTGTCATTTTCAGTGTCTCACTGTATTTTTTTCAGTGTCTCACTGTGTTGTTTTCAGTACCTCGCTTTGTATTTTCATTGTCTCACTATGTAGTTTTTAGTGTCTCACTGTGTAGTTTTCATTGTCTCACTGTGTCGTTATCAGTGTATCACTGTGTAGTTTTCTGTGTCTCACTGTTTAGTTTTCAGTGTCTCACTATGTCGCGTTCAGTGTCTCACTGTGTAGTTTTCAGTGTCTCTCTGTGCAGTTTGCATTGTGTCACTGTGTAGTTTTCTGTATCACACTGTGTATTTTTCTGTGTCTCACGATGTCACTTTCATTGTCTCACTGTGTCGTTTTCAGTGTCTCACTGTGCAGTTTTCAGTGTCTCACTCTGTAGTTTCCATTGTCTCACTGTGTCGTTTTCAAAGTCTCACTGTGTAGTTTCCAGTGTCTCACTGTGAATTATTCAGTGCCTCGCTTTGTAGTTTTCATTGTTTCACTGTGTGGTTTTCGGTGTCTCGCTGTGTAGTTTTCTGTGTCTCACTGTGTAGTTTTCAGTGTCTCACTATGTCACTTTCATTGTCTCACTGTGTCGTTTTCAGTGTCTCACTGTGCAGTTTTCAGTGTCTTGCTTTGTAGTTTTCTGTGTCTCACTGTGTAGTTTTAAGTTTCTCACTATGTCACTTGCATTGTCTCACTGTGCCACTTACAGTGTCTCATTGTGTAGTTTTGAGTGTCTCACTGTGTAGTTCCCAATGTCTCGCTGTGCACTATTCAGTTTCACAATGTGTTGTTCCCATTGTCTCACTGTGTATGTTTTAGTGTCACACTGTGTAGTTTCCATTGTCTCACTGTGTAGTTTCCAGTGTCTCACTGTGCACTTTCCAGTGTGTCACTGTGTAGTTTTCTGGATCTCACTGTGTAGTTTTCAGTGTCTCACTATGTCGCTTTCAGTGTCTCACTGTGTTGTTTTCATTGTCTCACAGTGTAGTTTTCATTGTCTTACTGTGAAGTTTTCAGTACCTCGCTTTGTAGTTTTCATTGTTTCATTGTGTAGTTTTCAGTGTCTCACTGTGTAGTTTTCAGTGTCTCACTGTGTCGTTTTCAGTACCTCACTTTGTAGTTTTCATTGTCTCACTGTGTTAGTTTTTAGTGTCTCACTGTGTAGTTTTCAGTGTCTCACTGTGCAGTTTTCAGTTTGTCATTGTGTAGATTTCTGTTTCTCATGGTGTAGTTTTCAGTGTCTCACTATGTCGCTTTCATTGTCTCACTGTGTCTTTTTCAGTGTCTCACTGTGTCGTTTTCAGAGTCTCACTGTATAGTTTTCAGTGTCTCACTGTGTAGTTTTCAGTACCTCGCTTTGTATTTTCATTGTCTCACTATGTAGTTTTTAGTGTCTCACTGTGTAGTTTTCATTGTCTCACTGTGTCGTTATCAGTGTATCACTGTGTAGTTTTCTGTGTCTCACTGTTTAGTTTTCAGTGTCTCACTATGTCGCGTTCAGTGTCTCACTGTGTTGTTTTCAGTGTCTCTCTGTGCAGTTTGCATTGTGTCACTGTGTAGTTTTCTGTATCACACTGTGTATTTTTCTGTGTCTCACGATGTCACTTTCATTGTCTCACTGTGTCGTTTTCAGTGTCTCACTGTGCAGTTTTCAGTGTCTCACTCTGTAGTTTCCATTGTCTCACTGTGTCGTTTTCAAAGTCTCACTGTGTAGTTTCCAGTGTCTCACTGTGAATTATTCAGTGCCTCGCTTTGTAGTTTTCATTGTTTCACTGTGTGGTTTTCGGTGTCTCGCTGTGTAGTTTTCTGTGTCTCACTGTGTAGTTTTCAGTGTCTCACTATGTCACTTTCATTGTCTCACTGTGTCGTTTTCAGTGTCTCACTGTGCAGTTTTCAGTGTCTCGCTTTGTAGTTTTCTGTGTCTCACTGTGTAGTTTTAAGTTTCTCACTATGTCACTTGCATTGTCTCACTGTGCCACTTACAGTGTCTCATTGTGTAGTTTTGAGTGTCTCACTGTGTAGTTCCCAATGTCTCGCTGTGCACTATTCAGTTTCACAATGTGTTGTTCCCATTGTCTCACTGTGTATGTTTTAGTGTCACACTGTGTAGTTTCCATTGTCTCACTGTGTAGTTTCCAGTGTCTCACTGTGCACTTTCCAGTGTGTCACTGTGTAGTTTTCTGGGTCTCACTGTGTAGTTTTCAGTGTCTCACTATGTCGCTTTCAGTGTCTCACTGTGTTGTTTTCATTGTCTCACAGTGTAGTTTTCATTGTCTTACTGTGAAGTTTTCAGTACCTCGCTTTGTAGTTTTCATTGTTTCATTGTGTAGTTTTCAGTGTCTCACTGTGTAGTTTTCAGTGTCTCACTGTGTCGTTTTCAGTACCTCACTTTGTAGTTTTCATTGTCTCACTGTGTTAGTTTTTAGTGTCTCACTGTGTAGTTTTCAGTGTCTCACTGTGCAGTTTTCAGTGTGTCATTGTGTAGATTTCTGTTTCTCATGGTGTAGTTTTCAGTGTCTCACTATGTCGCTTTCATTGTCTCACTGTGTCTTTTTCAGTGTCTCACTGTGTCGTTTTCAGAGTCTCACTGTATAGTTTTCAGTGTCTCACTGTGTAGTTTTCAGTACCTCGCTTTGTATTTTCATTGTCTCACTGTGTAGTTTTTAGTGTCTCACTGTGTAGTTCTCATTGTCTCACTGTGTCGTTATCAGTGTATCACTGTGTAGATTTCTGTGTCTCACTGTTTAATTTTCAGTGTCTCACTATGTCGCGTTCAGTGTCTCACTGTGTAGTTTTCCGTGTCTCACTGTGCAGTTTGCAGTGTGTCACTGTGTAGTTTTCTGTATCTCACTGTGTATTTTTCTGTGTCTCACGATGTCACTTTCATTGTCTCACTGTGTCATTTTCAGTGTCTCACTGTGCAGTTTTCAGTGTCTCACTGTGTAGTTTCCATTGTCTCACTGTGTCGTTTTCAGTGTGTCACTGTGTAGTTTTCATTGTCTCACTGTGAAGTATTCAGTACCTCGCTTTGTAGTTTTCATTGTTTCACTGTGTGGATTTCGGTGTCTCGCTGTGTAGTTTTCTGTGTCTCACTGTGTCGTTTTCACTGTCTCACTATGTCACTTTCATTGTCTCACTGTGTCGTTTTCAGTGTCTCACTGTGCAGTTTTCGGTGTCTCACTTTGTAGTTTTCTGTGTCTCACTGTGTAGTTTTCAGTTTCTCACTATGTCGCATGCATTGTCTCACTGTGTCATTTACAGTGTCTCATTGTGTAGTTTTGAGTGTCTCACTGTGTAGTTCCCAATGTCTCGCTGTGCACTATTCAGTTTCACAATGTGTTGTTCCCATTGTCTCACTGTGTATGTTTTAGTGTCACACTGTGTAGTTTCCATTGTCTCACTGTGTCGTTTTCAATGTCTCTGTGTCGTTTTCATTGTGTCACTGTGAAGTATTCACTAACTCGCTTTGTAGTTTTCAGTACCTCGCTTTGTAGTTTTCATTGTCTCAGTGTGTAGTTTTTAGTGTCTCACTGTGCAGTTTTCAGTGTGTCACTGATTAGTTTTCTGTTTCTCACGGTGTAGTTTTCAGTGTCTCACTATGTCGCTTTCATTGCCTCACTGTGTCGTTATCAGTGTATCACTGTGTAGTTTTCTGTGTCTCATTGTGCAGTTTTCAGTGTCTCACTGTGTCGTTTCAGTGTCTCACTGTGTCGTTTTCAGTACCTCACTTTGTAGTTTTCATTGTCTCACTGTGATAGTTTTTAGTGTCTCACTGTGTAGTTTTCAGTGTGTCATTGTGTAGTTTTCTGTTTCTCACGGTGTAGTTTTCAGTGTCTCACTATGTCGCTTTCATTGTCTCACTGTGTCTTTTTCAGTGTCTCACTGTGTCATTTTCAGTGTCTCACTGTATTTTTTTCAGTGTCTCACTGTGTTGTTTTCAGTACCTCGCTTTGTATTTTCATTGTCTCACTATGTAGTTTTTAGTGTCTCACTGTGTAGTTTTCATTGTCTCACTGTGTCGTTATCAGTGTATCACTGTGTAGTTTTCTGTGTCTCACTGTTTAGTTTTCAGTGTCTCACTATGTCGCGTTCAGTGTCTCACCGTGTAGTTTTCAGTGTCTCTCTGTGCAGTTTGCATTGTGTCACTGTGTAGTTTTCTGTATCACACTGTGTATTTTTCTGTGTCTCACGATGTCACTTTCATTGTCTCACTGTGTCGTTTTCAGTGTCTCACTGTGCAGTTTTCAGTGTCTCACTCTGTAGTTTCCATTGTCTCACTGTGTCGTTTTCAAAGTCTCACTGTGTAGTTTCCAGTGTCTCACTGTGAATTATTCAGTGCCTCGCTTTGTAGTTTTCATTGTTTCACTGTGTGGTTTTCGGTGTCTCGCTGTGTAGTTTTCTGTGTCTCACTGTGTAGTTTTCAGTGTCTCACTATGTCACTTTCATTGTCTCACTGTGTCGTTTTCAGTGTCTCACTGTGCAGTTTTCAGTGTCTCGCTTTGTAGTTTTCTGTGTCTCACTGTGTAGTTTTCATTTTCTCACTATGTCGCTTGCATTGTCTCACTGTGCCACTTACAGTGTCTCATTGTGTAGTTTTGAGTGTCTCACTGTGTAGTTCCCAATGTCTCGCTGTGCACTATTCAGTTTCACAATGTGTTGTTCCCATTGTCTCACTGTGTATGTTTTAGTGTCACACTGTGTAGTTTCCATTGTCTCACTGTGTAGTTTCCAGTGTCTCACTGTGCACTTTCCAGTGTGTCACTGTGTAGTTTTCTGGGTCTCACTGTGTAGTTTTCAGTGTCTCACTATGTCGCTTTCGGTGTCTCACTGTGTTGTTTTCATTGTCTCACAGTGTAGTTTTCATTGTCTTACTGTGAAGTTTTCAGTACCTCGCTTTGTAGTTTTCATTGTTTCATTGTGTAGTTTTCAGTGTCTCACTGTGTAGTTTTCAGTGTCTCACTGTGTCGTTTTCAGTACCTCACTTTGTAGTTTTCATTGTCTCACTGTGTTAGTTTTTAGTGTCTCACTGTGTAGTTTTCAGTGTCTCACTGTGCAGTTTTCAGTGTGTCATTGTGTAGATTTCTGTTTCTCATGGTGTAGTTTTCAGTGTCTCACTATGTCGCTTTCATTGTCTCACTGTGTCTTTTTCAGTGTCTCACTGTGTCGTTTTCAGAGTCTCACTGTATAGTTTTCAGTGTCTCACTGTGTAGTTTTCAGTACCTCGCTTTGTATTTTCATTGTCTCACTGTGTAGTTTTTAGTGTCTCACTGTGTAGTTTTCATTGTCACACTATGTCGTTATCAGTGTATCACTGTGTAGATTTCTGTGTCTCACTGTTTAATTTTCAGTGTCTCACTATGTCGCGTTCAGTGTCTCACTGTGTAGTTTTCCGTGTCTCACTGTGCAGTTTGCAGTGTGTCACTGTGTAGTTTTCTGTATCTCACTGTGTATTTTTCTGTGTCTCACGATGTCACTTTCATTGTCTCACTGTGTCATTTTCAGTGTCTCACTGTGCAGTTTTCAGTGTCTCACTGTGTAGTTTCCATTGTCTCACTGTGTCGTTTTCAGTGTGTCACTGTGTAGTTTTCATTGTCTCACTGTGAAGTATTCAGTACCTCGCTTTGTAGTTTTCATTGTTTCACTGTGTGGATTTCGGTGTCTCGCTGTGTAGTTTTCTGTGTCTCACTGTGTCGTTTTCACTGTCTCACTATGTCACTTTCATTGTCTCACTGTGTCGTTTTCAGTGTCTCACTGTGCAGTTTTCGGTGTCTCACTTTGTAGTTTTCTGTGTCTCACTGTGTAGTTTTCAGTTTCTCACTATGTCGCATGCATTGTCTCACTGTGTCATTTACAGTGTCTCATTGTGTAGTTTTGAGTGTCTCACTGTGTAGTTCCCAATGTCTCGCTGTGCACTATTCAGTTTCACAATCTGTTGTTCCCATTGTCTCACTGTGTATGTTTTAGTGTCACACTGTGTAGTTTCCATTGTCTCACTGTGTCGTTTTCAATGTCTCTGTGTCGTTTTCATTGTGTCACTGTGAAGTATTCACTAACTCGCTTTGTAGTTTTCAGTACCTCGCTTTGTAGTTTTCATTGTCTCAGTGTGTAGTTTTTAGTGTCTCACTGTGCAGTTTTCAGTGTGTCACTGATTAGTTTTCTGTTTCTCACGGTGTAGTTTTCAGTGTCTCACTATGTCGCTTTTTTTGCCTCACTGTGTCGTTATCAGTGTATCACTGTGTAGTTTTCTGTGTCTCATTGTGCAGTTTTCAGTGTCTCACTGTGTCGTTTCAGTGTCTCACTGTGTCGTTTTCAGTACCTCACTTTGTAGTTTTCATTGTCTCACTGTGATAGTTTTTAGTGTCTCACTGTGTAGTTTTCAGTGTCTCACTGTGCAGTTTTCAGTGTGTCACTGTGTAGTTTTCTGTTTCTCACGGTGTAGTTTTCAGTGTCTCACTATGTCGCTTTCATTGTCTCACTGTGTCTTTTTCAGTGTCTCACTGTGTCGTTTTCAGTGTCTCACTGTATAGTTTTCAGTTTCTCACTGTGTAGTTTTCAGTACCTCGCTTTGTATTTTCATTGTCTCACTGTGTAGCTTTTAGTGTCTCACTGTGTAGTTTTCATTGTCTCACTGTGTCGTTATCAGTGTATCACTGTGTAGATTTCTGTGTCTCACTGTTTAGTTTTCAGTGTCTCACTATGTCGCGTTCAGTGTCTCACTGTGTAGTTTTCCGTGTCTCACTGTGCAGTTTGCAGTGTGTCACTGTGTAGTTTTCTGTATGTCACTGTGTATTTTTCTGTGTCTCACGATGTCACTTTCATTGTCTCACTGTGTCGTTTTCAGTGTCTCACTGTCTAGTTTTCGTTGTCTCACTGTGAAGTAAACAGTGCCTCGCTTTGTAATTTTCATTGTTTCACTTTGTTTTTTTCAGTGTCTCGCTGTGTAGTTTTCTGTGTCTCACTGTGTAGTTTTCAGTGTCTCACTATGTCACTTTCATTGTCTCACTGTGTCGTTTTCAGTGTCTCACTGTGCAGTTTTCAGTGTCTCGCTTTGTAGTTTTCTGTGTCTCACTGTGTAGTTTTCAGTTTCTCACTATGTCGCATGCATTGTCTCACTGTGTCATTTACAGTGTCTCATTGTGTAGTTTTGAGTGTCTCACTGTGTAGTTCCCAATGTCTCGCTGTGCACTATTCAGTTTCACAATGTGTTGTTCCCATTGTCTCACTGTGTATGTTTTAGTGTCACACTGTGTAGTTTCCATTGTCTCACTGTGTAGATACCAGTGTCTCACTGTGCACTTTCCAGTGTGTCACTGTGTAGTTTTCTGGGTCTCACTGTGTAGTTTTCAGTGTCTCACTATGTCGCTTTCGGTGTCTCACTGTGTTGTTTTCATTGTCTCACAGTGTAGTTTTCATTGTCTTACTGTGAAGTTTTCAGTACCTCGCTTTGTAGTTTTCATTGTTTCATTGTGTAGTTTTCAGTGTCTCACTGTGTAGTTTTCAGTGTCTCACTGTGTAGTTTTCATTACCTCACTTTGTAGTTTTCATTATCTCACTGTGCAGTTTTTAGTGTCTCATTGTGTAGTTTCAGTGTCTCACTGTGTATTGATCAGTTTGTCACTGTTTAGTGTTCTGTATCTCACTGTGTAGTTTTCAGTGTGTCACTGTGTAGTTTTCTGTATCTCACTGTGCAGTTTTCAGTGTCTCACTATGTCACTTTCATTGTCTCGCTGTGCAGTTTTCAGTGTGTCACTGCGCAGTTTTCACTGTCTCACTGTGTAGTTTTCATTGTCTCACTGTGTAGTTTTTAGTGTCTCACTGAGCAGTTTTCAGTGTGACAGTGATTAGTTTTCTGTTTCTCACGGTGTAGTTTTCAGTGTCTCACTATGTCGCTTTCATTGCCTCACTGTGTCGTTATCAGTGTATCACTGTGTAGTTTTCTGTGTCTCATTGTGCAATTTTCAGTGTCTCACTGTGTAGTTTCAGTGTCTCACTGTGTCGTTTTCAGTACCTCACTTTGTAGTTTTCATTGTCTCACTGTGATAGTTTTTAGTGTCTCACTGTGTAGTTTTCAGTGTCTCACTGTGCAGTTTTCAGTGTGTCATTGTGTAGTTTTCTGTTTCTCACGGTGTAGTTTTCAGTGTCTCACTATGTCGCTTTCATTGTCTCACTGTGTCTTTTTCAGTGTCTCACTGTGTCATTTTCAGTGTCTCACTGTATTTTTGTCAGTGTCTCACTGTGTTGTTTTCAGTACCTCGCTTTGTATTTTCATTGTCTCACTATGTAGTTTTTTGTGTCTCACTGTGTAGTTTTCATTGTCTCACTGTGTCGTTATCAGTGTATCACTGTGTAGTTTTCTGTGTCTCACTGTTTAGTTTTCAGTCTCTCACTATGTCGCGTTCAGTGTCTCACCGTGTAGTTTTCAGTGTCTCTCTGTGCAGTTTGCATTGTGTCACTGTGTAGTTTTCTGTATCACACTGTGTATTTTTCTGTGTCTCACGATGTCACTTTCATTGTCTCACTGTGTCGTTTTCAGTGTCTCACTGTGCAGTTTTCAGTGTCTCACTCTGTAGTTTCCATTGTCTCACTGTGTCGTTTTCAAAGTCTCACTGTGTAGTTTCCAGTGTCTCACTGTGAATTATTCAGTGCCTCGCTTTGTAGTTTTCATTGTTTCACTGTGTGGTTTTCGGTGTCTCGCTGTGTAGTTTTCTGTGTCTCACTGTGTAGTTTTCAGTGTCTCACTATGTCACTTTCATTGTCTCACTGTGTCGTTTTCAGTGTCTCACTGTGCAGTTTTCAGTGTCTCGCTTTGTAGTTTTCTGTGTCTCACTGTGTAGTTTTCAGTTTCTCACTATGTCGCTTGCATTGTCTCACTGTGCCACTTACAGTGTCTCATTGTGTAGTTTTGAGTGTCTCACTGTGTAGTTCCCAATGTCTCGCTGTGCACTATTCAGTTTCACAATGTGTTGTTCCCATTGTCTCACTGTGTATGTTTTAGTGTCACACTGTGTAGTTTCCATTGTCTCACTGTGTAGTTTCCAGTGTCTCACTGTGCACTTTCCAGTGTGTCACTGTGTAGTTTTCTGGGTCTCACTGTGTAGTTTTCAGTGTCTCACTATGTCGCTTTCGGTGTCTCACTGTGTTGTTTTCATTGTCTCACAGTGTAGTTTTCATTGTCTTACTGTGAAGTTTTCAGTACCTCGCTTTGTAGTTTTCATTGTTTCATTGTGTAGTTTTCAGTGTCTCACTGTGTAGTTTTCAGTGTCTCACTGTGTCGTTTTCAGTACCTCACTTTGTAGTTTTCATTGTCTCACTGTGTTAGTTTTTAGTGTCTCACTGTGTAGTTTTCAGTGTCTCACTGTGCAGTTTTCAGTGTGTCATTGTGTAGATTTCTGTTTCTCATGGTGTAGTTTTCAGTGTCTCACTATGTCGCTTTCATTGTCTCACTGTGTCTTTTTCAGTGTCTCACTGTGTCGTTTTCAGAGTCTCACTGTATAGTTTTCAGTGTCTCACTGTGTAGTTTTCAGTACCTCGCTTTGTATTTTCATTGTCTCACTGTGTAGTTTTTAGTGTCTCACTGTGTAGTTTTCATTGTCACACTGTGTCGTTATCAGTGTATCACTGTGTAGATTTCTGTGTCTCACTGTTTAATTTTCAGTGTCTCACTATGTCGCGTTCAGTGTCTCACTGTGTAGTTTTCCGTGTCTCACTGTGCAGTTTGCAGTGTGTCACTGTGTAGTTTTCTGTATCTCACTGTGTATTTTTCTGTGTCTCACGATGTCACTTTCATTGTCTCACTGTGTCATTTTCAGTGTCTCACTGTGCAGTTTTCAGTGTCTCACTGTGTAGTTTCCATTGTCTCACTGTGTCGTTTTCAGTGTGTCACTGTGTAGTTTTCATTGTCTCACTGTGAAGTATTCAGTACCTCGCTTTGTAGTTTTCATTGTTTCACTGTGTGGATTTCCGTGTCTCGCTGTGTAGTTTTCTGTGTCTCACTGTGTCGTTTTCACTGTCTCACTATGTCACTTTCATTGTCTCACTGTGTCGTTTTCAGTGTCTCACTGTGCAGTTTTCGGTGTCTCACTTTGTAGTTTTCTGTGTCTCACTGTGTAGTTTTCAGTTTCTCACTATGTCGCATGCATTGTCTCACTGTGTCATTTACAGTGTCTCATTGTGTAGTTTTGAGTGTCTCACTGTGTAGTTCCCAATGTCTCGCTGTGCACTATTCAGTTTCACAATCTGTTGTTCCCATTGTCTCACTGTGTATGTTTTAGTGTCACACTGTGTAGTTTCCATTGTCTCACTGTGTCGTTTTCAATGTCTCTGTGTCGTTTTCATTGTGTCACTGTGAAGTATTCACTAACTCGCTTTGTAGTTTTCAGTACCTCGCTTTGTAGTTTTCATTGTCTCAGTGTGTAGTTTTTAGTGTCTCACTGTGCAGTTTTCAGTGTGTCACTGATTAGTTTTCTGTTTCTCACGGTGTAGTTTTCAGTGTCTCACTATGTCGCTTTTTTTGCCTCACTGTGTCGTTATCAGTGTATCACTGTGTAGTTTTCTGTGTCTCATTGTGCAGTTTTCAGTGTCTCACTGTGTCGTTTCAGTGTCTCACTGTGTCGTTTTCAGTACCTCACTTTGTAGTTTTCATTGTCTCACTGTGATAGTTTTTAGTGTCTCACTGTGTAGTTTTCAGTGTCTCACTGTGCAGTTTTCAGTGTGTCACTGTGTAGTTTTCTGTTTCTCACGGTGTAGTTTTCAGTGTCTCACTATGTCGCTTTCATTGTCTCACTGTGTCTTTTTCAGTGTCTCACTGTGTCGTTTTCAGTGTCTCACTGTATAGTTTTCAGTTTCTCACTGTGTAGTTTTCAGTACCTCGCTTTGTATTTTCATTGTCTCACTGTGTAGCTTTTAGTGTCTCACTGTGTAGTTTTCATTGTCTCACTGTGTCGTTATCAGTGTATCACTGTGTAGTTTTCTGTGTCTCACTGTTTAGTTTTCAGGGTCTCACTATGTCGCGTTCAGTGTCTCACTGTGTAGTTTTCCGTGTCTCACTGTGCAGTTTGCAGTGTGTCACTGTGTAGTTTTCTGTATGTCACTGTGTATTTTTCTGTGTCTCACGATGTCACTTTCATTGTCTCACTGTGTCGTTTTCAGTGTCTCACTGTCTAGTTTTCGTTGTCTCACTGTGAAGTAAACAGTGCCTCGCTTTGTAATTTTCATTGTTTCACTTTGTTTTTTTCAGTGTCTCGCTGTGTAGTTTTCTGTGTCTCACTGTGTAGTTTTCAGTGTCTCACTATGTCACTTTCATTGTCTCACTGTGTCGTTTTCAGTGTCTCACTGTGCAGTTTTCAGTGTCTCGCTTTGTAGTTTTCTGTGTCTCACTGTGTAGTTTTCAGTTTCTCACTATGTTGCATGCATTGTCTCACTGTGTCATTTACAGTGTCTCATTGTGTAGTTTTGAGTGTCTCACTGTGTAGTTCCCAATGTCTCGCTGTGCACTATTCAGTTTCACAATGTGTTGTTCCCATTGTCTCACTGTGTATGTTTTAGTGTCACACTGTGTAGTTTCCATTGTCTCACTGTGTAGATACCAGTGTCTCACTGTGCACTTTCCAGTGTGTCACTGTGTAGTTTTCTGGGTCTCACTGTGTAGTTTTCAGTGTCTCACTATGTCGCTTTCGGTGTCTCACTGTGTTGTTTTCATTGTCTCACAGTGTAGTTTTCATTGTCTTACTGTGAAGTTTTCAGTACCTCGCTTTGTAGTTTTCATTGTTTCATTGTGTAGTTTTCAGTGTCTCACTGTGTAGTTTTCAGTGTCTCACTGTGTAGTTTTCATTACCTCACTTTGTAGTTTTCATTATCTCACTGTGCAGTTTTTAGTGTCTCATTGTGTAGTTTCAGTGTCTCACTGTGTATTGATCAGTTTGTCACTGTTTAGTGTTCTGTATCTCACTGTGTAGTTTTCAGTGTGTCACTGTGTAGTTTTCTGTATCTCACTGTGCAGTTTTCAGTGTCTCACTATGTCACTTTCATTGTCTCGCTGTGCAGTTTTCAGTGTGTCACTGCGCAGTTTTCACTGTCTCACTGTGTAGTTTTCATTGTCTCACTGTGTAGTTTTTAGTGTCTCACTGAGCAGTTTTCAGTGTGACAGTGATTAGTTTTCTGTTTCTCACGGTGTAGTTTTCAGTGTCTCACTATGTCGCTTTCATTGCCTCACTGTGTCGTTATCAGTGTATCACTGTGTAGTTTTCTGTGTCTCATTGTGCAATTTTCAGTGTCTCACTGTGTAGTTTCAGTGTCTCACTGTGTCGTTTTCAGTACCTCACTTTGTAGTTTTCATTGTCTCACTGTGATAGTTTTTAGTGTCTCACTGTGTAGTTTTCAGTGTCTCACTGTGCAGTTTTCAGTGTGTCATTGTGTAGTTTTCTGTTTCTCCCGGTGTAGTTTTCAGTGTCTCACTATGTCGCTTTCATTGTCTCACTGTGTCTTTTTCAGTGTCTCACTGTGTCATTTTCAGTGTCTCACTGTATTTTTGTCAGTGTCTCACTGTGTTGTTTTCAGTACCTCGCTTTGTATTTTCATTGTCTCACTATGTAGTTTTTTGTGTCTCACTGTGTAGTTTTCATTGTCTCACTGTGTCGTTATCAGTGTATCACTGTGTAGTTTTCTGTGTCTCACTGTTTAGTTTTCAGTGTCTCACTATGTCACGTTCAGTGTCTCACTGTGTAGTTTTCAGTGTCTCTCTGTGCAGTTTGCATTGTGTCACTGTGTAGTTTTCTGTATCACACTGTGTATTTTTCTGTGTCTCACGATGTCACTTTCATTGTCTCACTGTGTCGTTTTCAGTGTCTCACTGTGCAGTTTTCAGTGTCTCACTCTGTAGTTTCCATTGTCTCACTGTGTCGTTTTCAAAGTCTCACTGTGTAGTTTCCAGTGTCTCACTGTGAATTATTCAGTGCCTCGCTTTGTAGTTTTCATTGTTTCACTGTGTGGTTTTCGTGTCTCACTGTGTAGTTTTCTGTGTCTCACTGTGTAGTTTTCAGTGTCTCACTATGTCACTTTCATTGTCTCACTGTGTCGTTTTCAGTGTCTCACTGTGCAGTTTTCAGTGTCTCGCTTTGTAGTTTTCTGTGTCTCACTGTGTAGTTTTCAGTTTCTCACTATGTCGCTTGCATTGTCTCAAAGTGCCATTTACAGTGTCTCATTGTGTAGTTTTGAGTGTCTCACTGTGTAGTTCCCAATGTCTCGCTGTGCACTATTCAGTTTCACAATGTGTTGTTCCCATTGTCTCACTGTGTATGTTTTAGTGTCACACTGTGTAGTTTCCATTGTCTCACTGTGTAGTTTCCAGTGTCTCACTGTGCACTTTCCAGTGTGTCACTGTGTAGTTTTCTGGGTCTCACTGTGTAGTTTTCAGTGTCTCACTATGTCGCTTTCGGTGTCTCACTGTGTTGTTTTCATTGTCTCACAGTGTAGTTTTCATTGTCTTACTGTGAAGTTTTCAGTACCTCGCTTTGTAGTTTTCATTGTTTCATTGTGTAGTTTTCAGTGTCTCACTGTGTAGTTTTCAGTGTCTCACTGTGTCGTTTTCAGTACCTCACTTTGTAGTTTTCATTGTCTCACTGTGTTAGTTTTTAGTGTCTCACTGTGTAGTTTTCAGTGTCTCACTGTGCAGTTTTCAGTGTGTCATTGTGTAGATTTCTGTTTCTCATGGTGTAGTTTTCAGTGTCTCACTATGTCGCTTTCATTGTCTCACTGTTCTTTTTCAGTGTCTCACTGTGTCGATTTCAGAGTCTCACTGTATAGTTTTCAGTGTCTCACTGTGTAGTTTTCAGTACCTCGCTTTGTATTTTCATTGTCTCACTGTGTAGTTTTTAGTGTCTCACTGTGTAGTTTTCATTGTCTCACTGTGTCGTTATCAGTGTATCACTGTGTAGATTTCTGTGTCTCACTGTTTAGTTTTCAGTGTCTCACTATGTCGCGTTCAGTGTCTCACTGTGTAGTTTTCCGTGTCTCACTGTGCAGTTTGCAGTGTGTCACTGAGTAGTTTTCTGTATCTCACTGTGTATTTTTCTGTGTCTCACGATGTCACTTTCATTGTCTCACTGTGTCATTTTCAGTGTCTCACTGTGCAGTTTTCAGTGTCTCACTGTGTAGTTTCCATTGTCTCACTGTGTCGTTTTCAGTGTCTCACTGTGTCGTTTTCAGTGTCTCACTGTGTAGTTTTCATTGTCTCACTGTGAAGTATTCAGTACCTCGCTTTGTAGTTTTCATTGTTTCACTGTGTGGATTTCGGTGTCTCGCTGTGTAGTTTTCTGTGTCTCACTGTGTCGTTTTCAGTGTCTCACTGTGTAGTTTTCAGTTTCTCACTATGTCGCATGCATTGTCTCACTGTGTCATTTACAGTGTCTCATTGTGTAGTTTTAAGTGTCTCACTGTGTAGTTCCCAATGTCTCGCTGTGCACTATTCAGTTTCACAATCTGTTGTTCCCATTGTCTCACTGTGTATGTTTTAGTGTCACACTGTGTAGTTTCCATTGTCTCACTGTGTCGTTTTCAATGTCTCTGTGTCGTTTTCATTGTGTCACTGTGAAGTATTCACTAACTCGCTTTGTGGTTTTCAGTGTTTCACTTTGTGGTTTTCTGTGTCTTGCTGTGAAGTTTTCAGTACCTCGCTTTGTAGTTTTCATTGTCTCAGTGTGTAGTTTTTAGTGTCTCACTGTGCAGTTTTCAGTGTGTCACTGATTTGTTTTCTGTTTCTCACGGTGTAGTTTTCAGTGTCTCACTATGTCGCTTTCATTGCCTCACTGTGTCGTTATCAGTGTATCACTGTGTAGTTTTCTGTGTCTCATTGTGCAGTTTTCAGTGTCTCACTGTGTAGTTTCAGTGTCTCACTGTGTCGTTTTCAGTACCTCACTTTGTAGTTTTCATTGTCTCACTGTGATAGTTTTTAGTGTCTCACTGTGTAGTTTTCAATGTCTCACTGTGCAGTTTTCAGTGTGTCACTGTGTAGTTTTCTGTTTCTCACGGTGTAGTTTTCAGTGTCTCACTATGTCCCTTTCATTGTCTCACTATGTTTTTTTCAGTGTCTCACTGTGTCGTTTTCAGTGTCTCACTGTATAGTTTTCAGTTTCTCACTGTGTAGTTTTCAGTACCTCGCTCTGTATTTTCATTTTCTCACTGTGTGGTTTTTAGTGTCTCACTGTGTAGTTTTCATTGTCTCACTGTGTCGTTATCAGTGTATCACTTTGTAGTTTTCTGTGTCTCACTGTTTAGTTTTCAGTGTCTCACTATGTCGCGTTCTGTGTCTCACTGTGTAGTTTTCCGTGTCTCACTGTGTAGTTTTCCGTGTCTCACTGTGCAGTTTGCAGTGTGTCACTGTGTAGTTTTCTGTATCTCACTGTGTATTTTTCTGTGTCTCACGATGTCACTTTCATTGTCTCACTGTGTCGTTTTCAGTGTCTCACTGTGCAGTTTTCAGTATCTCATTGTGTATTTTCCATTGTCTCACTGTGTCGTTTTCAATGTCTCACTGTGTAGTTTTCATTGTCTCACTGTGAAGTAAACAGTGCCTCGCTTTGTAGTTTTCATTGTTTCACTTTGTTGTTTTTAGTGTCTCGCTGTGTAGTTTTCTGTGTCTCACTGTGTCGTTTTCAGTGTCTCACTATGTCACTTTCATTGTCTCACTGTGTCATTTTCAGTGTCTCACTGTGCAGTTTTCGGTGTCTCACTTTGTAGTTTTCTGTGTCTCACTGTGTAGTTTTCAGTTTCTCACTATGTCGCTTGCATTGTCTCACTGTGTCATTTACAGTGTCTCATTGTATAGTTTTGAGTGTCTCACTGTGTAGTTCCCAATGTCTCGCTGTGCACTATTCAGTTTCACAATGTGTTGTTCCCATTTTCTCACTGTGTATGTTTTAGTGTCACACTGTGTAGTTTCCATTGTCTCACTGTGTAGATTCCAGTGTCTCACTATGCACTTTTAGTGTGTCACTGTGTAGTTTTCTGGGTCTCACTGTGTAGTTTCCAGTGTCTCACTATGTCGCTTTCGGTGTCTCACTGTGTTGTTTTCATTGTCTCACAGTGTAGTTTTCATTGTCTTACTGAGAAGTTTTCAGTACCTCGCTTTGTAGTTTTCATTGATTCATTGTGTAGTTTTCAGTGTCTCACTGTGTAGTTTTCAGTGTCTCACTGTGTAGTTTTCAGTGTCTCACTGTGTAGTTTTCATTACCTCACTTTGTAGTTTTCATTGTCTCACTGTGTAGTTTTTTGTGTCTCACTGTGTAGTTTTCAGTGTCTCACTGTGTAGTTTTCAGTTTGTCACTGTTTAGTTTTCTGTATCTCACTGTGTAGTTTTCAGTGTGTCACTGTGTAGTTTTCTGTATCTCACTGTGCAGTTTTCAGTGTCTCACTATGTCACTTTCATTGTCTCGCTGTGCAGTTTTCAGTGTGTCACTGTGCAGTTTTCGCTGTCTCACTGTGTAGTTTTCATTGTCTCACTGTGCAGTTTTCAGTGTGTCACTGATTAGTTTTCTGTTTCTCACGGTGTAGTTTTCAGTGTCTCACTACGTCGCTTTCATTGCCTCACTGTGTCGTTGTCAGTGTATCACTATGTAGTTTTCTGTGTCTCATTGTGCAGTTTTCAGTGTCTCACTGTGTAGTTTCAGTGTCTCACTGTGTCGTTTTCAGTACCTCACTTTGTAGTTTTCATTGTCTCACTGTGATAGTTTTTAGTGTCTCACTGTGTAGTTTTCAGTGTCTCACTGTGCAGTTTTCAGTGTTTCACTGTGTAGCTTTCTGTTTCTCACGGTGTAGTTTTCAGTGTCTCACTATGTCGCTTTCATTGTCTCACTGTGTCTTTTTCAGTGTCTCACTGTGTCGTTTCAGTGTCTCACTGTATAGTTTTCAGTGTCTCACTGTGTAGTTTTCAGTACCTCGCTTTGTATTTTCATTGTCTCACTGTGTAGTTTTTAGTGTCTCACTGTGTAGTTTTCATTGTCTCACTGTGTCGTTATCAGTGTATCACTGTGTAGATTTCTGTGTCTCACTGTTTAGTTTTCAGTGTCTCACTATGTCGCGTTCAGTGTCTCACTGTGTAGTTTTCCGTGTCTCACTGTGCATTTAGCAGTGTGTCACTGTGTAGTTTTCTGTATCTCACTGTGTATTTTTCTGTGTCTCACGATGTCACTTTCATTGTCTCACTGTGTCGTTTTCAGTGTCTCACTGTGCAGTTTTCAGTGTCTCACTGTGTAGTTTCCATTGTCTCACTGTGTCGTTTTCAGTGTCTCACTGTGTAGTTTTCATTGTCTCACTGTGAAGTATTCAGTACCTCGCTTTGTAGTTTTCATTGTTTCACTGTGTGGATTTCGGTGTCTCGCTGTGTAGTTTTCTGTGTCTCACTGTGTAGTTTTCACTGTCTCACTATGTCACTTTCATTGTCTCACTGTGTCGTTTTCAGTGTCTCACTGTGCAGTTTTCGGTGTCTCACTTTGTAGTTTTCTGTGTCTCACTGTGTAGTTTTCAGTTTCTCACTATGTCGCATGCATTGTCTCACTGTGTCATTTACAGTGTCTCATTGTGTAGTTTTGAGTGTCTCACTGTGTAGTTCCCAATGTCTCGCTGTGCACTATTCAGTTTCACAATCTGTTGTTCCCATTGTCTCACTGTGTATGTTTTAGTGTCACACTGTGTAGTTTCCATTGTCTCACTGTGTCGTTTTCAATGTCTCTGTGTCGTTTTCATTGTGTCACTGTGAAGTATTCACTAACTCGCTTTGTAGTTTTCAGTACCTCGCTTTGTAGTTTTCATTGTCTCAGTGTGTAGTTTTTAGTGTCTCACTGTGCAGTTTTCAGTGTGTCACTGATTAGTTTTCTGTTTCTCATGGTGTAGTTTTCAGTGTCTCACTATGTCGCTTTCATTGCCTCACTGTGTCGTTACCAGTGTATCACTGTGTAGTTTTCTGTGTCTCATTGTGCAGTTTTCAGTGTCTCACTGTGTCGTTTCAGTGTCTCACTGTGTCGTTTTCAGTACCTCACTTTGTAGTTTTCATTGTCTCACTGTGATAGTTTTTAGTGTCTCACTGTGTAGTTTTCAGTGTGTCATTGTGTAGTTTTCTGTTTCTCACGGTGTAGTTTTCAGTGTCTCACTATGTCGCTTTCATTGTCTCACTGTGTCTTTTTCAGTGTCTCACTGTGTCATTTTCAGTGTCTCACTGTATTTTTTTCAGTGTCTCACTGTGTTGTTTTCAGTACCTCGCTTTGTATTTTCATTGTCTCACTATGTAGTTTTTTGTGTCTCACTGTGTAGTTTTCATTGTCTCACTGTGTCGTTATCAGTGTATCACTGAGTAGTTTTCTGTGTCTCACTGTTTAGTTTTCAGTGTCTCACTATGTCACGTTCAGTGTCTCACTGTGTAGTTTTCAGTGTCTCTCTGTGCAGTTTGCATTGTGTCACTGTGTAGTTTTCTGTATCACACTGTGTATTTTTCTGTGTCTCACGATGTCACTTTCATTGTCTCACTGTGTCGTTTTCAGTGTCTCACTGTGCAGTTTTCAGTGTCTCACTCTGTAGTTTCCATTGTCTCACTGTGTCGTTTTCAAAGTCTCACTGTGTAGTTTCCAGTGTCTCACTGTGAATTATTCAGTGCCTCGCTTTGTAGTTTTCATTGTTTCACTGTGTGGTTTTCGTGTCTCACTGTGTAGTTTTCTGTGTCTCACTGTGTAGTTTTCAGTGTCTCACTATGTCACTTTCATTGTCTCACTGTGTCGTTTTCAGTGTCTCACTGTGCAGTTTTCAGTGTCTCGCTTTGTAGTTTTCTGTGTCTCACTGTGTAGTTTTCAGTTTCTCACTATGTCGCTTGCATTGTCTCAAAGTGCCATTTACAGTGTCTCATTGTGTAGTTTTGAGTGTCTCACTGTGTAGTTCCCAATGTCTCGCTGTGCACTATTCAGTTTCACAATGTGTTGTTCCCATTGTCTCACTGTGTATGTTTTAGTGTCACACTGTGTAGTTTCCATTGTCTCACTGTGTAGTTTCCAGTGTCTCACTGTGCACTTTCCAGTGTGTCACTGTGTAGTTTTCTGGGTCTCACTGTGTAGTTTTCAGTGTCTCACTATGTCGCTTTCGGTGTCTCACTGTGTTGTTTTCATTGTCTCACAGTGTAGTTTTCATTGTCTTACTGTGAAGTTTTCAGTACCTCGCTTTGTAGTTTTCATTGTTTCATTGTGTAGTTTTCAGTGTCTCACTGTGTAGTTTTCAGTGTCTCACTGTGTCGTTTTCAGTACCTCACTTTGTAGTTTTCATTGTCTCACTGTGTTAGTTTTTAGTGTCTCACTGTGTAGTTTTCAGTGTCTCACTGTGCAGTTTTCAGTGTGTCATTGTGTAGATTTCTGTTTCTCATGGTGTAGTTTTCAGTGTCTCACTATGTCGCTTTCATTGTCTCACTGTTCTTTTTCAGTGTCTCACTGTGTCGATTTCAGAGTCTCACTGTATAGTTTTCAGTGTCTCACTGTGTAGTTTTCAGTACCTCGCTTTGTATTTTCATTGTCTCACTGTGTAGTTTTTAGTGTCTCACTGTGTAGTTTTCATTGTCTCACTGTGTCGTTATCAGTGTATCACTGTGTAGATTTCTGTGTCTCACTGTTTAGTTTTCAGTGTCTCACTATGTCGCGTTCAGTGTCTCACTGTGTAGTTTTCCGTGTCTCACTGTGCAGTTTGCAGTGTGTCACTGAGTAGTTTTCTGTATCTCACTGTGTATTTTTCTGTGTCTCACGATGTCACTTTCATTGTCTCACTGTGTCATTTTCAGTGTCTCACTGTGCAGTTTTCAGTGTCTCACTGTGTAGTTTCCATTGTCTCACTGTGTCGTTTTCAGTGTCTCACTGTGTCGTTTTCAGTGTCTCACTGTGTAGTTTTCATTGTCTCACTGTGAAGTATTCAGTACCTCGCTTTGTAGTTTTCATTGTTTCACTGTGTGGATTTCGGTGTCTCGCTGTGTAGTTTTCTGTGTCTCACTGTGTCGTTTTCAGTGTCTCACTGTGTCGTTTTCAGTGTCTCGCTTTGTAGTTTTCTGTGTCTCACTGTGTAGTTTTCAGTTTCTCACTATGTCGCATGCATTGTCTCACTGTGTCATTTACAGTGTCTCATTGTGTAGTTTTAAGTGTGTCACTGTGTAGTTCCCAATGTCTCGCTGTGCACTATTCAGTTTCACAATCTGTTGTTCCCATTGTCTCACTGTGTATGTTTTAGTGTCACACTGTGTAGTTTCCATTGTCTCACTGTGTCGTTTTCAATGTCTCTGTGTCGTTTTCATTGTGTCACTGTGAAGTATTCACTAACTCGCTTTGTAGTTTTCAGTGTTTCACTTTGTGGTTTTCTGTGTCTTGCTGTGAAGTTTTCAGTACCTCGCTTTGTAGTTTTCATTGTCTCAGTGTGTAGTTTTTAGTGTCTCACTGTGCAGTTTTCAGTGTGTCACTGATTTGTTTTCTGTTTCTCACGGTGTAGTTTTCAGTGTCTCACTATGTCGCTTTCATTGCCTCACTGTGTCGTTATCAGTGTATCACTGTGTAGTTTTCTGTGTCTCATTGTGCAGTTTTCAGTGTCTCACTGTGTAGTTTCAGTGTCTCACTGTGTCGTTTTCAGTACCTCACTTTGTAGTTTTCATTGTCTCACTGTGATAGTTTTTAGTGTCTCACTGTGTAGTTTTCAATGTCTCACTGTGCAGTTTTCAGTGTGTCACTGTGTAGTTTTCTGTTTCTCACGGTGTAGTTTTCAGTGTCTCACTATGTCCCTTTCATTGTCTCACTATGTTTTTTTCAGTGTCTCACTGTGTCGTTTTCAGTGTCTCACTGTATAGTTTTCAGTTTCTCACTGTGTAGTTTTCAGTACCTCGCTCTGTATTTTCATTTTCTCACTGTGTGGTTTTTAGTGTCTCACTGTGTAGTTTTCATTGTCTCACTGTGTCGTTATCAGTGTATCACTGTGTAGTTTTCTGTGTCTCACTGTTTAGTTTTCAGTGTCTCACTATGTCGCGTTCTGTGTCTCACTGTGTAGTTTTCCGTGTCTCACTGTGTAGTTTTCCGTGTCTCACTGTGCAGTTTGCAGTGTGTCACTGTGTAGTTTTCTGTATCTCACTGTGTATTTTTCTGTGTCTCACGATGTCACTTTCATTGTCTCACTGTGTCGTTTTCAGTGTCTCACTGTGCAGTTTTCAGTATCTCATTGTGTATTTTCCATTGTCTCACTGTGTCGTTTTCAATGTCTCACTGTGTAGTTTTCATTGTCTCACTGTGAAGTAAACAGTGCCTCGCTTTGTAGTTTTCATTGTTTCACTTTGTTGTTTTTAGTGTCTCGCTGTGTAGTTTTCTGTGTCTCACTGTGTCGTTTTCAGTGTCTCACTATGTCACTTTCATTGTCTCACTGTGTCATTTTCAGTGTCTCACTGTGCAGTTTTCGGTGTCTCACTTTGTAGTTTTCTGTGTCTCACTGTGTAGTTTTCAGTTTCTCACTATGTCGCTTGCATTGTCTCACTGTGTCATTTACAGTGTCTCATTGTATAGTTTTGAGTGTCTCACTGTGTAGTTCCCAATGTCTCGCTGTGCACTATTCAGTTTCACAATGTGTTGTTCCCATTTTCTCACTGTGTATGTTTTAGTGTCACACTGTGTAGTTTCCATTGTCTCACTGTGTAGATTCCAGTGTCTCACTATGCACTTTTAGTGTGTCACTGTGTAGTTTTCTGGGTCTCACTGTGTAGTTTCCAGTGTCTCACTATGTCGCTTTCGGTGTCTCACTGTGTTGTTTTCATTGTCTCACAGTGTAGTTTTCATTGTCTTACTGAGAAGTTTTCAGTACCTCGCTTTGTAGTTTTCATTGATTCATTGTGTAGTTTTCAGTGTCTCACTGTGTAGTTTTCAGTGTCTCACTGTGTAGTTTTCAGTGTCTCACTGTGTAGTTTTCATTACCTCACTTTGTAGTTTTCATTGTCTCACTGTGTAGTTTTTTGTGTCTCACTGTGTAGTTTTCAGTGTCTCACTGTGTAGTTTTCAGTTTGTCACTGTTTAGTTTTCTGTATCTCACTGTGTAGTTTTCAGTGTGTCACTGTGTAGTTTTCTGTATCTCACTGTGCAGTTTTCAGTGTCTCACTATGTCACTTTCATTGTCTCGCTGTGCAGTTTTCAGTGTGTCACTGTGCAGTTTTCGCTGTCTCACTGTGTAGTTTTCATTGTCTCACTGTGCAGTTTTCAGTGTGACACTGATTAGTTTTCTGTTTCTCACGGTGTAGTTTTCAGTGTCTCACTACGTCGCTTTCATTGCCTCACTGTGTCGTTGTCAGTGTATCACTATGTAGTTTTCTGTGTCTCATTGTGCAGTTTTCAGTGTCTCACTGTGTAGTTTCAGTGTCTCACTGTGTCGTTTTCAGTACCTCACTTTGTAGTTTTCATTGTCTCACTGTGATAGTTTTTAGTGTCTCACTGTGTAGTTTTCAGTGTCTCACTGTGCAGTTTTCAGTGTTTCACTGTGTAGCTTTCTGTTTCTCACGGTGTAGTTTTCAGTGTCTCACTATGTCGCTTTCATTGTCTCACTGTGTCTTTTTCAGTGTCTCACTGTGTCGTTTCAGTGTCTCACTGTATAGTTTTCAGTGTCTCACTGTGTAGTTTTCAGTACCTCGCTTTGTATTTTCATTGTCTCACTGTGTAGTTTTTAGTGTCTCACTGTGTAGTTTTCATTGTCTCACTGTGTCGTTATCAGTGTATCACTGTGTAGATTTCTGTGTCTCACTGTTTAGTTTTCAGTGTCTCACTATGTCGCGTTCAGTGTCTCACTGTGTAGTTTTCCGTGTCTCACTGTGCATTTAGCAGTGTGTCACTGTGTAGTTTTCTGTATCTCACTGTGTATTTTTCTGTGTCTCACGATGTCACTTTCATTGTCTCACTGTGTCGTTTTCAGTGTCTTACTGTGCAGTTTTCAGTGTCTCACTGTGTGGTTTCCATTGTCTCACTGTGTCGTTTTCAGTGTCTCACTGTGTAGTTTTCATTGTCTCACTGTGAAGTATTCAGTACCTCGCTTTGTAGTTTTCATTGTTTCACTGTGTGGATTTCGGTGTCTCGCTGTGTAGTTTTCTGTGTCTCACTGTGTAGTTTTCACTGTCTCACTATGTCACTTTCATTGTCTCACTGTGTCGTTTTCAGTGTCTCACTGTGCAGTTTTCGGTGTCTCACTTTGTAGTTTTCTGTGTCTCACTGTGTAGTTTTCAGTTTCTCACTATGTCGCATGCATTGTCTCACTGTGTCATTTACAGTGTCTCATTGTGTAGTTTTGAGTGTCTCACTGTGTAGTTCCCAATGTCTCGCTGTGCACTATTCAGTTTCACAATGTGTTGTTCCCATTTTCTCACTGTGTATGTTTTAGTGTCACACTGTGTAGTTTCCATTGTCTCACTGTGTAGATTCCAGTGTCTCACTATGCACTTTTAGTGTGTCACTGTGTAGTTTTCTGGGTCTCACTGTGTAGTTACCAGTGTCTCACTATGTCGCTTTCGGTGTCTCACTGTGTTGTTTTCATTGTCTCACAGTGTAGTTTTCATTGTCTTACTGAGAAGTTTTCAGTACCTCGCTTTGTAGTTTTCATTGATTCATTGTGTAGTTTTCAGTGTCTCACTGTGTAGTTTTCAGTGTCTCACTGTGTAGTTTTCAGTGTCTCACTGTGTAGTTTTCATTACCTCACTTTGTAGTTTTCATTGTCTCACTGTGTAGTTTTTTGTGTCTCACTGTGTAGTTTTCAGTGTCTCACTGTGTAGTTTTCAGTTTGTCACTGTTTAGTTTTCTGTATCTCACTGTGTAGTTTTCAGTGTGTCACTGTGTAGTTTTCTGTATCTCACTGTGCAGTTTTCAGTGTCTCACTATGTCACTTTCATTGTCTCGCTGTGCAGTTTTCAGTGTGTCACTGTGCAGTTTTCGCTGTCTCACTGTGTAGTTTTCATTGTCTCACTGTGCAGTTTTCAGTGTGACACTGATTAGTTTTCTGTTTCTCACGGTGTAGTTTTCAGTGTCTCACTACGTCGCTTTCATTGCCTCACTGTGTCGTTGTCAGTGTATCACTATGTAGTTTTCTGTGTCTCATTGTGCAGTTTTCAGTGTCTCACTGTGTAGTTTCAGTGTCTCACTGTGTCGTTTTCAGTACCTCACTTTGTAGTTTTCATTGTCTCACTGTGATAGTTTTTAGTGTCTCACTGTGTAGTTTTCAGTGTCTCACTGTGCAGTTTTCAGTGTTTCACTGTGTAGCTTTCTGTTTCTCACGGTGTAGTTTTCAGTGTCTCACTATGTCGCTTTCATTGTCTCACTGTGTCTTTTTCAGTGTCTCACTGTGTCGTTTCAGTGTCTCACTGTATAGTTTTCAGTGTCTCACTGTGTAGTTTTCAGTACCTCGCTTTGTATTTTCATTGTCTCACTGTGTAGTTTTTAGTGTCTCACTGTGTAGTTTTCATTGTCTCACTGTGTCGTTATCAGTGTATCACTGTGTAGATTTCTGTGTCTCACTGTTTAGTTTTCAGTGTCTCACTATGTCGCGTTCAGTGTCTCACTGTGTAGTTTTCCGTGTCTCACTGTGCATTTAGCAGTGTGTCACTGTGTAGTTTTCTGTATCTCACTGTGTATTTTTCTGTGTCTCACGATGTCACTTTCATTGTCTCACTGTGTCGTTTTCAGTGTCTTACTGTGCAGTTTTCAGTGTCTCACTGTGTGGTTTCCATTGTCTCACTGTGTCGTTTTCAGTGTCTCACTGTGTAGTTTTCATTGTCTCACTGTGAAGTATTCAGTACCTCGCTTTGTAGTTTTCATTGTTTCACTGTGTGGATTTCGGTGTCTCGCTGTGTAGTTTTCTGTGTCTCACTGTGTCGTTTTCACTGTCTCACTATGTCACTTTCATTGTCTCACTGTGTCGTTTTCAGTGTCTCACTGTGCAGTTTTCGGTGTCTCACTTTGTAGTTTTCTGTGTCTCACTGTGTAGTTTTCAGTTTCTCACTATGTCGCATGCATTGTCTCACTGTGTCATTTACAGTGTCTCATTGTGTAGTTTTGAGTGTCTCACTGTGTAGTTCCCAATGTCTCGCTGTGCACTATTCAGTTTCACAATCTGTTGTTCCCATTGTCTCACTGTGTATGTTTTAGTGTCACACTGTGTAGTTTCCATTGTCTCACTGTGTCGTTTTCAATGTCTCTGTGTCGTTTTCATTGTGTCACTGTGAAGTATTCACTAACTCGCTTTGTAGTTTTCAGTGTTTCACTTTGTGGTTTTCTGTGTCTTGCTGTGAAGTTTTCAGTACCTCGCTTTGTAGTTTTCATTGTCTCAGTGTGTAGTTTTTAGTGTCTCACTGTGCAGTTTTCAGTGTGTCACTGATTTGTTTTCTGTTTCTCACGGTGTAGTTTTCAGTGTCTCACTATGTCGCTTTCATTGCCTCACTGTGTCGTTATCAGTGTATCACTGTGTAGTTTTCTGTGTCTCATTGTGCAGTTTTCAGTGTCTCACTGTGTAGTTTCAGTGTCTCACTGTGTCGTTTTCAGTACCTCACTTTGTAGTTTTCATTGTCTCACTGTGATAGTTTTTAGTGTCTCACTGTGTAGTTTTCAATGTCTCACTGTGCAGTTTTCAGTGTGTCACTGTGTAGTTTTCTGTTTCTCACGGTGTAGTTTTCAGTGTCTCACTATGTCCCTTTCATTGTCTCACTATGTTTTTTTCAGTGTCTCACTGTGTCGTTTTCAGTGTCTCACTGTATAGTTTTCAGTTTCTCACTGTGTAGTTTTCAGTACCTCGCTCTGTATTTTCATTTTCTCACTGTGTGGTTTTTAGTGTCTCACTGTGTAGTTTTCATTGTCTCACTGTGTCGTTATCAGTGTATCACTGTGTAGTTTTCTGTGTCTCACTGTTTAGTTTTCAGTGTCTCACTATGTCGCGTTCTGTGTCTCACTGTGTAGTTTTCCGTGTCTCACTGTGTAGTTTTCCGTGTCTCACTGTGCAGTTTGCAGTGTGTCACTGTGTAGTTTTCTGTATCTCACTGTGTATTTTTCTGTGTCTCACGATGTCACTTTCATTGTCTCACTGTGTCGTTTTCAGTGTCTCACTGTGCAGTTTTCAGTATCTCATTGTGTATTTTCCATTGTCTCACTGTGTCGTTTTCAATGTCTCACTGTGTAGTTTTCATTGTCTCACTGTGAAGTAAACAGTGCCTCGCTTTGTAGTTTTCATTGTTTCACTTTGTTGTTTTTAGTGTCTCGCTGTGTAGTTTTCTGTGTCTCACTGTGTCGTTTTCAGTGTCTCACTATGTCACTTTCATTGTCTCACTGTGTCATTTTCAGTGTCTCACTGTGCAGTTTTCGGTGTCTCACTTTGTAGTTTTCTGTGTCTCACTGTGTAGTTTTCAGTTTCTCACTATGTCGCTTGCATTGTCTCACTGTGTCATTTACAGTGTCTCATTGTATAGTTTTGAGTGTCTCACTGTGTAGTTCCCAATGTCTCGCTGTGCACTATTCAGTTTCACAATGTGTTGTTCCCATTTTCTCACTGTGTATGTTTTAGTGTCACACTGTGTAGTTTCCATTGTCTCACTGTGTAGATTCTAGTGTCTCACTATGCACTTTTAGTGTGTCACTGTGTAGTTTTCTGGGTCTCACTGTGTAGTTTCCAGTGTCTCACTATGTCGCTTTCGGTGTCTCACTGTGTTGTTTTCATTGTCTCACAGTGTAGTTTTCATTGTCTTACTGAGAAGTTTTCAGTACCTCGCTTTGTAGTTTTCATTGATTCATTGTGTAGTTTTCAGTGTCTCACTGTGTAGTTTTCAGTGTCTCACTGTGTAGTTTTCAGTGTCTCACTGTGTAGTTTTCATTACCTCACTTTGTAGTTTTCATTGTCTCACTGTGTAGTTTTTTGTGTCTCACTGTGTAGTTTTCAGTGTCTCACTGTGTAGTTTTCAGTTTGTCACTGTTTAGTTTTCTGTATCTCACTGTGTAGTTTTCAGTGTGTCACTGTGTAGTTTTCTGTATCTCACTGTGCAGTTTTCAGTGTCTCACTATGTCACTTTCATTGTCTCGCTGTGCAGTTTTCAGTGTGTCACTGTGCAGTTTTCGCTGTCTCACTGTGTAGTTTTCATTGTCTCACTGTGCAGTTTTCAGTGTGACACTGATTAGTTTTCTGTTTCTCACGGTGTAGTTTTCAGTGTCTCACTACGTCGCTTTCATTGCCTCACTGTGTCGTTGTCAGTGTATCACTATGTAGTTTTCTGTGTCTCATTGTGCAGTTTTCAGTGTCTCACTGTGTAGTTTCAGTGTCTCACTGTGTCGTTTTCAGTACCTCACTTTGTAGTTTTCATTGTCTCACTGTGATAGTTTTTAGTGTCTCACTGTGTAGTTTTCAGTGTCTCACTGTGCAGTTTTCAGTGTTTCACTGTGTAGCTTTCTGTTTCTCACGGTGTAGTTTTCAGTGTCTCACTATGTCGCTTTCATTGTCTCACTGTGTCTTTTTCAGTGTCTCACTGTGTCGTTTCAGTGTCTCACTGTATAGTTTTCAGTGTCTCACTGTGTAGTTTTCAGTACCTCGCTTTGTATTTTCATTGTCTCACTGTGTAGTTTTTAGTGTCTCACTGTGTAGTTTTCATTGTCTCACTGTGTCGTTATCAGTGTATCACTGTGTAGATTTCTGTGTCTCACTGTTTAGTTTTCAGTGTCTCACTATGTCGCGTTCAGTGTCTCACTGTGTAGTTTTCCGTGTCTCACTGTGCATTTAGCAGTGTGTCACTGTGTAGTTTTCTGTATCTCACTGTGTATTTTTCTGTGTCTCACGATGTCACTTTCATTGTCTCACTGTGTCGTTTTCAGTGTCTTACTGTGCAGTTTTCAGTGTCTCACTGTGTAGTTTCCATTGTCTCACTGTGTCGTTTTCAGTGTCTCACTGTGTAGTTTTCATTGTCTCACTGTGAAGTATTCAGTACCTCGCTTTGTAGTTTTCATTGTTTCACTGTGTGGATTTCGGTGTCTCGCTGTGTAGTTTTCTGTGTCTCACTGTGTCGTTTTCACTGTCTCACTATGTCACTTTCATTGTCTCACTGTGTCGTTTTCAGTGTCTCACTGTGCAGTTTTCGGTGTCTCACTTTGTAGTTTTCTGTGTCTCACTGTGTAGTTTTCAGTTTCTCACTATGTCGCATGCATTGTCTCACTGTGTCATTTACAGTGTCTCATTGTGTAGTTTTGAGTGTCTCACTGTGTAGTTCCCAATGTCTCGCTGTGCACTATTCAGTTTCACAATCTGTTGTTCCCATTGTCTCACTGTGTATGTTTTAGTGTCACACTGTGTAGTTTCCATTGTCTCACTGTGTCGTTTTCAATGTCTCTGTGTCGTTTTCATTGTGTCACTGTGAAGTATTCACTAACTCGCTTTGTAGTTTTCAGTACCTCGCTTTGTAGTTTTCATTGTCTCAGTGTGTAGTTTTTAGTGTCTCACTGTGCAGTTTTCAGTGTGTCACTGATTAGTTTTCTGTTTCTCACGGTGTAGTTTTCAGTGTCTCACTATGTCGCTTTCATTGCCTCACTGTGTCGTTATCAGTGTATCACTGTGTAGTTTTCTGTGTCTCATTGTGCAGTTTTCAGTGTCTCACTGTGTCGTTTCAGTGTCTCACTGTGTCGTTTTCAGTACCTCACTTTGTAGTTTTCATTGTCTCACTGTGATAGTTTTTAGTGTCTCACTGTGTAGTTTTCAGTGTGTCATTGTGTAGTTTTCTGTTTCTCACGGTGTAGTTTTCAGTGTCTCACTATGTCGCTTTCATTGTCTCACTGTGTCTTTTTCAGTGTCTCACTGTGTCATTTTCAGTGTCTCACTGTATTTTTTTCAGTGTCTCACTGTGTTGTTTTCAGTACCTCGCTTTGTATTTTCATTGTCTCACTATGTAGTTTTTAGTGTCTCACTGTGTAGTTTTCATTGTCTCACTGTGTCGTTATCAGTGTATCACTGTGTAGTTTTCTGTGTCTCACTGTTTAGTTTTCAGTCTCTCACTATGTCGCGTTCAGTGTCTCACCGTGTAGTTTTCAGTGTCTCTCTGTGCAGTTTGCATTGTGTCACTGTGTAGTTTTCTGTATCACACTGTGTATTTTTCTGTGTCTCACGATGTCACTTTCATTGTCTCACTGTGTCGTTTTCAGTGTCTCACTGTGCAGTTTTCAGTGTCTCACTCTGTAGTTTCCATTGTCTCACTGTGTCGTTTTCAAAGTCTCACTGTGTAGTTTCCAGTGTCTCACTGTGAATTATTCAGTGCCTCGCTTTGTAGTTTTCATTGTTTCACTGTGTGGTTTTCGGTGTCTCGCTGTGTAGTTTTCTGTGTCTCACTGTGTAGTTTTCAGTGTCTCACTATGTCACTTTCATTGTCTCACTGTGTCGTTTTCAGTGTCTCACTGTGCAGTTTTCAGTGTCTCGCTTTGTAGTTTTCTGTGTCTCACTGTGTAGTTTTCAGTTTCTCACTATGTCGCTTGCATTGTCTCACTGTGCCACTTACAGTGTCTCATTGTGTAGTTTTGAGTGTCTCACTGTGTAGTTCCCAATGTCTCGCTGTGCACTATTCAGTTTCACAATGTGTTGTTCCCATTGTCTCACTGTGTATGTTTTAGTGTCACACTGTGTAGTTTCCATTGTCTCACTGTGTAGTTTCCAGTGTCTCACTGTGCACTTTCCAGTGTGTCACTGTGTAGTTTTCTGGGTCTCACTGTGTAGTTTTCAGTGTCTCACTATGTCGCTTTCGGTGTCTCACTGTGTTGTTTTCATTGTCTCACAGTGTAGTTTTCATTGTCTTACTGTGAAGTTTTCAGTACCTCGCTTTGTAGTTTTCATTGTTTCATTGTGTAGTTTTCAGTGTCTCACTGTGTAGTTTTCAGTGTCTCACTGTGTCGTTTTCAGTACCTCACTTTGTAGTTTTCATTGTCTCACTGTGTTAGTTTTTAGTGTCTCACTGTGTAGTTTTCAGTGTCTCACTGTGCAGTTTTCAGTGTGTCATTGTGTAGATTTCTGTTTCTCATGGTGTAGTTTTCAGTGTCTCACTATGTCGCTTTCATTGTCTCACTGTGTCTTTTTCAGTGTCTCACTGTGTCGTTTTCAGAGTCTCACTGTATAGTTTTCAGTGTCTCACTGTGTAGTTTTCAGTACCTCGCTTTGTATTTTCATTGTCTCACTGTGTAGTTTTTAGTGTCTCACTGTGTAGTTTTCATTGTCACACTGTGTCGTTATCAGTGTATCACTGTGTAGATTTCTGTGTCTCACTGTTTAATTTTCAGTGTCTCACTATGTCGCGTTCAGTGTCTCACTGTGTAGTTTTCCGTGTCTCACTGTGCAGTTTGCAGTGTGTCACTGTGTAGTTTTCTGTATCTCACTGTGTATTTTTCTGTGTCTCACGATGTCACTTTCATTGTCTCACTGTGTCATTTTCAGTGTCTCACTGTGCAGTTTTCAGTGTCTCACTGTGTAGTTTCCATTGTCTCACTGTGTCGTTTTCAGTGTCTCACTGTGTAGTTTTCATTGTCTCACTGTGAAGTATTCAGTACCTCGCTTTGTAGTTTTCATTGTTTCACTGTGTGGATTTCGGTGTCTCGCTGTGTAGTTTTCTGTGTCTCACTGTGTCGTTTTCACTGTCTCACTATGTCACTTTCATTGTCTCACTGTGTCGTTTTCAGTGTCTCACTGTGCAGTTTTCGGTGTCTCACTTTGTAGTTTTCTGTGTCTCACTGTGTAGTTTTCAGTTTCTCACTATGTCGCATGCATTGTCTCACTGTGTCATTTACAGTGTCTCATTGTGTAGTTTTGAGTGTCTCACTGTGTAGTTCCCAATGTCTCGCTGTGCACTATTCAGTTTCACAATCTGTTGTTCCCATTGTCTCACTGTGTATGTTTTAGTGTCACACTGTGTAGTTTCCATTGTCTCACTGTGTCGTTTTCAATGTCTCTGTGTCGTTTTCATTGTGTCACTGTGAAGTATTCACTAACTCGCTTTGTAGTTTTCAGTACCTCGCTTTGTAGTTTTCATTGTCTCAGTGTGTAGTTTTTAGTGTCTCACTGTGCAGTTTTCAGTGTGTCACTGATTAGTTTTCTGTTTCTCACGGTGTAGTTTTCAGTGTCTCACTATGTCGCTTTCATTGCCTCACTGTGTCGTTATCAGTGTATCACTGTGTAGTTTTCTGTGTCTCATTGTGCAGTTTTCAGTGTCTCACTGTGTCGTTTCAGTGTCTCACTGTGTCGTTTTCAGTACCTCACTTTGTAGTTTTCATTGTCTCACTGTGATAGTTTTTAGTGTCTCACTGTGTAGTTTTCAGTGTCTCACTGTGCAGTTTTCAGTGTGTCACTGTGTAGTTTTCTGTTTCTCACGGTGTAGTTTTCAGTGTCTCACTATGTCGCTTTCATTGTCTCACTGTGTCTTTTTCAGTGTCTCACTGTGTCGTTTTCAGTGTCTCACTGTATAGTTTTCAGTTTCTCACTGTGTAGTTTTCAGTACCTCGCTTTGTATTTTCATTGTCTCACTGTGTAGCTTTTAGTGTCTCACTGTGTAGTTTTCATTGTCTCACTGTGTCGTTATCAGTGTATCACTGTGTAGATTTCTGTGTCTCACTGTTTAGTTTTCAGTGTCTCACTATGTCGCGTTCAGTGTCTCACTGTGTAGTTTTCCGTGTCTCACTGTGCAGTTTGCAGTGTGTCACTGTGTAGTTTTCTGTATGTCACTGTGTATTTTTCTGTGTCTCACGATGTCACTTTCATTGTCTCACTGTGTCGTTTTCAGTGTCTCACTGTCTAGTTTTCGTTGTCTCACTGTGAAGTAAACAGTGCCTCGCTTTGTAATTTTCATTGTTTCACTTTGTTTTTTTCAGTGTCTCGCTGTGTAGTTTTCTGTGTCTCACTGTGTAGTTTTCAGTGTCTCACTATGTCACTTTCATTGTCTCACTGTGTCGTTTTCAGTGTCTCACTGTGCAGTTTTCAGTGTCTCGCTTTGTAGTTTTCTGTGTCTCACTGTGTAGTTTTCAGTTTCTCACTATGTCGCATGCATTGTCTCACTGTGTCATTTACAGTGTCTCATTGTGTAGTTTTGAGTGTCTCACTGTGTAGTTCCCAATGTCTCGCTGTGCACTATTCAGTTTCACAATGTGTTGTTCCCATTGTCTCACTGTGTATGTTTTAGTGTCACACTGTGTAGTTTCCATTGTCTCACTGTGTAGATTCCAGTGTCTCACTGTGCACTTTCCAGTGTGTCACTGTGTAGTTTTCTGGGTCTCACTGTGTAGTTTTCAGTGTCTCACTATGTCGCTTTCGGTGTCTCACTGTGTTGTTTTCATTGTCTCACAGTGTAGTTTTCATTGTCTTACTGTGAAGTTTTCAGTACCTCGCTTTGTAGTTTTCATTGTTTCATTGTGTAGTTTTCAGTGTCTCACTGTGTAGTTTTCAGTGTCTCACTGTGTAGTTTTCATTACCTCACTTTGTAGTTTTCATTATCTCACTGTGCAGTTTTTAGTGTCTCATTGTGTAGTTTTCAGTGTCTCACTGTGTATTGATCAGTTTGTCACTGTTTAGTGTTCTGTATCTCACTGTGTAGTTTTCAGTGTGTCACTGTGTAGTTTTCTGTATCTCACTGTGCAGTTTTCAGTGTCTCACTATGTCCCTTTCATTGTCTCGCTGTGCAGTTTTCAGTGTGTCACTGCGCAGTTTTCACTGTCTCACTGTGTAGTTTTCATTGTCTCACTGTGTAGTTTTTAGTGTCTCACTGTGCAGTTTTCAGTGTGTCAGTGATTAGTTTTCTGTTTCTCACGGTGTAGTTTTCAGTGTCTCACTATGTCGCTTTCATTGCCTCACTGTGTCGTTATCAGTGTATCACTGTGTAGTTTTCTGTGTCTCATTGTTCAATTTTCAGTGTCTCACTGTGTAGTTTCAGTGTCTCACTGTGTCGTTTTCAGTACCTCACTTTGTAGTTTTCATTGTCTCACTGTGATAGTTTTTAGTGTCTCACTGTGTAGTTTTCAGTGTCTCACTGTGCAGTTTTCAGTGTGTCATTGTGTAGTTTTCTGTTTCTCCCGGTGTAGTTTTCAGTGTCTCACTATGTCGCTTTCATTGTCTCACTGTGTCTTTTTCAGTGTCTCACTGTGTCATTTTCAGTGTCTCACTGTATTTTTTTCAGTGTCTCACTGTGTTGTTTTCAGTACCTCGCTTTGTATTTTCATTGTCTCACTATGTAGTTTTTAGTGTCTCACTGTGTAGTTTTCATTGTCTCACTGTGTCGTTATCAGTGTATCACTGTGTAGTTTTCTGTGTCTCACTGTTTAGTTTTCAGTGTCTCACTATGTCGCGTTCAGTGTCTCACTGTGTAGTTTTCAGTGTCTCTCTGTGCAGTTTGCATTGTGTCACTGTGTAGTTTTCTGTATCACACTGTGTATTTTTCTGTGTCTCATGATGTCACTTTCATTGTCTCACTGTGTCGTTTTCAGTGTCTCACTGTGCAGTTTTCAGTGTCTCACTCTGTAGTTTCCATTGTCTCACTGTGTCGTTTTCAAAGTCTCACTGTGTAGTTTCCAGTGTCTCACTGTGAATTATTCAGTGCCTCGCTTTGTAGTTTTCATTGTTTCACTGTGTGGTTTTCGGTGTCTCACTGTGTAGTTTTCTGTGTCTCACTGTGTAGTTTTCAGTGTCTCACTATGTCACTTTCATTGTCTCACTGTGTCGTTTTCAGTGTCTCACTGTGCAGTTTTCAGTGTCTCGCTTTGTAGTTTTCTGTGTCTCACTGTGTAGTTTTCAGTTTCTCACTATGTCGCTTGCATTGTCTCAAAGTGCCATTTACAGTGTCTCATTGTGTAGTTTTGAGTGTCTCACTGTGTAGTTCCCAATGTCTCGCTGTGCACTATTCAGTTTCACAATGTGTTGTTCCCATTGTCTCACTGTGTATGTTTTAGTGTCACACTGTGTAGTTTCCATTGTCTCACTGTGTAGTTTCCAGTGTCTCACTGTGCACTTTCCAGTGTGTCACTGTGTAGTTTTCTGGGTCTCACTGTGTAGTTTTCAGTGTCTCACTATGTCGCTTTCGGTGTCTCACTGTGTTGTTTTCATTGTCTCACAGTGTAGTTTTCATTGTCTTACTGTGAAGTTTTCAGTACCTCGCTTTGTAGTTTTCATTGTTTCATTGTGTAGTTTTCAGTGTCTCACTGTGTAGTTTTCAGTGTCTCACTGTGTCGTTTTCAGTACCTCACTTTGTAGTTTTCATTGTCTCACTGTGTTAGTTTTTAGTGTCTCACTGTGTAGTTTTCAGTGTCTCACTGTGCAGTTTTCAGTGTGTCATTGTGTAGATTTCTGTTTCTCATGGTGTAGTTTTCAGTGTCTCACTATGTCGCTTTCATTGTCTCACTGTTCTTTTTCAGTGTCTCACTGTGTCGATTTCAGAGTCTCACTGTATAGTTTTCAGTGTCTCACTGTGTAGTTTTCAGTACCTCGCTTTGTATTTTCATTGTCTCACTGTGTAGTTTTTAGTGTCTCACTGTGTAGTTTTCATTGTCTCACTGTGTCGTTATCAGTGTATCACTGTGTAGATTTCTGTGTCTCACTGTTTAGTTTTCAGTGTCTCACTATGTCGCGTTCAGTGTCTCACTGTGTAGTTTTCCGTGTCTCACTGTGCAGTTTGCAGTGTGTCACTGAGTAGTTTTCTGTATCTCACTGTGTATTTTTCTGTGTCTCACGATGTCACTTTCATTGTCTCACTGTGTCATTTTCAGTGTCTCACTGTGCAGTTTTCAGTGTCTCACTGTGTAGTTTCCATTGTCTCACTGTGTCGTTTTCAGTGTCTCACTGTGTCGTTTTCAGTGTCTCACTGTGTAGTTTTCATTGTCTCACTGTGAAGTATTCAGTACCTCGCTTTGTAGTTTTCATTGTTTCACTGTGTGGATTTCGGTGTCTCGCTGTGTAGTTTTCTGTGTCTCACTGTGTCGTTTTCAGTGTCTCACTGTGTCGTTTTCAGTGTCTCGCTTTGTAGTTTTCTGTGTCTCACTGTGTAGTTTTCAGTTTCTCACTATGTCGCATGCATTGTCTCACTGTGTCATTTACAGTGTCTCATTGTGTAGTTTTAAGTGTGTCACTGTGTAGTTCCCAATGTCTCGCTGTGCACTATTCAGTTTCACAATGTGTTGTTCCCATTGTCTCACTGTGTATGTTTTAGTGTCACACTGTGTAGTTTCCATTGTCTCACTGTGTCGTTTTCAATGTCTCTGTGTCGTTTTCATTGTGTCACTGTGAAGTATTCACTAACTCGCTTTGTAGTTTTCAGTGTTTCACTTTGTGGTTTTCTGTGTCTTGCTGTGAAGTTTTCAGTACCTCGCTTTGTAGTTTTCATTGTCTCAGTGTGTAGTTTTTAGTGTCTCACTGTGCAGTTTTCAGTGTGTCACTGATTTGTTTTCTGTTTCTCACGGTGTAGTTTTCAGTGTCTCACTATGTCGCTTTCATTGCCTCACTGTGTCGTTATCAGTGTATCACTGTGTAGTTTTCTGTGTCTCATTGTGCAGTTTTCAGTGTCTCACTGTGTAGTTTCAGTGTCTCACTGTGTCGTTTTCAGTACCTCACTTTGTAGTTTTCATTGTCTCACTGTGATAGTTTTTAGTGTCTCACTGTGTAGTTTTCAATGTCTCACTGTGCAGTTTTCAGTGTGTCACTGTGTAGTTTTCTGTTTCTCACGGTGTAGTTTTCAGTGTCTCACTATGTCCCTTTCATTGTCTCACTATGTTTTTTTCAGTGTCTCACTGTGTCGTTTTCAGTGTCTCACTGTATAGTTTTCAGTTTCTCACTGTGTAGTTTTCAGTACCTCGCTCTGTATTTTCATTTTCTCACTGTGTGGTTTTTAGTGTCTCACTGTGTAGTTTTCATTGTCTCACTGTGTCGTTATCAGTGTATCACTGTGTAGTTTTCTGTGTCTCACTGTTTAGTTTTCAGTGTCTCACTATGTCGCGTTCTGTGTCTCACTGTGTAGTTTTCCGTGTCTCACTGTGTAGTTTTCCGTGTCTCACTGTGCAGTTTGCAGTGTGTCACTGTGTAGTTTTTTGTATCTCACTGTGTATTTTTCTGTGTCTCACGATGTCACTTTCATTGTCTCACTGTGTCGTTTTCAGTGTCTCACTGTGCAGTTTTCAGTATCTCATTGTGTATTTTCCATTGTCTCACTGTGTCGTTTTCAATGTCTCACTGTGTAGTTTTCATTGTCTCACTGTGAAGTAAACAGTGCCTCGCTTTGTAGTTTTCATTGTTTCACTTTGTTGTTTTTAGTGTCTCGCTGTGTAGTTTTCTGTGTCTCACTGTGTCGTTTTCAGTGTCTCACTATGTCACTTTCATTGTCTCACTGTGTCATTTTCAGTGTCTCACTGTGCAGTTTTCGGTGTCTCACTTTGTAGTTTTCTGTGTCTCACTGTGTAGTTTTCAGTTTCTCACTATGTCGCTTGCATTGTCTCACTGTGTCATTTACAGTGTCTCATTGTATAGTTTTGAGTGTCTCACTGTGTAGTTCCCAATGTCTCGCTGTGCACTATTCAGTTTCACAATGTGTTGTTCCCATTTTCTCACTGTGTATGTTTTAGTGTCACACTGTGTAGTTTCCATTGTCTCACTGTGTAGATTCCAGTGTCTCACTATGCACTTTTAGTGTGTCACTGTGTAGTTTTCTGGGTCTCACTGTGTAGTTTCCAGTGTCTCACTATGTCGCTTTCGGTGTCTCACTGTGTTGTTTTCATTGTCTCACAGTGTAGTTTTCATTGTCTTACTGAGAAGTTTTCAGTACCTCGCTTTGTAGTTTTCATTGATTCATTGTGTAGTTTTCAGTGTCTCACTGTGTAGTTTTCAGTGTCTCACTGTGTAGTTTTCAGTGTCTCACTGTGTAGTTTTCATTACCTCACTTTGTAGTTTTCATTGTCTCACTGTGTAGTTTTTTGTGTCTCACTGTGTAGTTTTCAGTGTCTCACTGTGTAGTTTTCAGTTTGTCACTGTTTAGTTTTCTGTATCTCACTGTGTAGTTTTCAGTGTGTCACTGTGTAGTTTTCTGTATCTCACTGTGCAGTTTTCAGTGTCTCACTATGTCACTTTCATTGTCTCGCTGTGCAGTTTTCAGTGTGTCACTGTGCAGTTTTCGCTGTCTCACTGTGTAGTTTTCATTGTCTCACTGTGCAGTTTTCAGTGTGACACTGATTAGTTTTCTGTTTCTCACGGTGTAGTTTTCAGTGTCTCACTACGTCGCTTTCATTGCCTCACTGTGTCGTTGTCAGTGTATCACTATGTAGTTTTCTGTGTCTCATTGTGCAGTTTTCAGTGTCTCACTGTGTAGTTTCAGTGTCTCACTGTGTCGTTTTCAGTACCTCACTTTGTAGTTTTCATTGTCTCACTGTGATAGTTTTTAGTGTCTCACTGTGTAGTTTTCAGTGTCTCACTGTGTCGTTATCAGTGTATCACTGTGTAGTTTTCTGTGTCTCACTGTTTAGTTTTCAGTGTCTCACTATGTCGCGTTCAGTGTCTCACTGTGTAGTTTTCAGTGTCTCTCTGTGCAGTTTGCATTGTGTCACTGTGTAGTTTTCTGTATCACACTGTGTATTTTTCTGTGTCTCATGATGTCACTTTCATTGTCTCACTGTGTCGTTTTCAGTGTCTCACTGTGCAGTTTTCAGTGTCTCACTCTGTAGTTTCCATTGTCTCACTGTGTCGTTTTCAAAGTCTCACTGTGTAGTTTCCAGTGTCTCACTGTGAATTATTCAGTGCCTCGCTTTGTAGTTTTCATTGTTTCACTGTGTGGTTTTCGGTGTCTCACTGTGTAGTTTTCTGTGTCTCACTGTGTAGTTTTCAGTGTCTCACTATGTCACTTTCATTGTCTCACTGTGTCGTTTTCAGTGTCTCACTGTGCAGTTTTCAGTGTCTCGCTTTGTAGTTTTCTGTGTCTCACTGTGTAGTTTTCAGTTTCTCACTATGTCGCTTGCATTGTCTCAAAGTGCCATTTACAGTGTCTCATTGTGTAGTTTTGAGTGTCTCACTGTGTAGTTCCCAATGTCTCGCTGTGCACTATTCAGTTTCACAATGTGTTGTTCCCATTGTCTCACTGTGTATGTTTTAGTGTCACACTGTGTAGTTTCCATTGTCTCACTGTGTAGTTTCCAGTGTCTCACTGTGCACTTTCCAGTGTGTCACTGTGTAGTTTTCTGGGTCTCACTGTGTAGTTTTCAGTGTCTCACTATGTCGCTTTCGGTGTCTCACTGTGTTGTTTTCATTGTCTCACAGTGTAGTTTTCATTGTCTTACTGTGAAGTTTTCAGTACCTCGCTTTGTAGTTTTCATTGTTTCATTGTGTAGTTTTCAGTGTCTCACTGTGTAGTTTTCAGTGTCTCACTGTGTCGTTTTCAGTACCTCACTTTGTAGTTTTCATTGTCTCACTGTGTTAGTTTTTAGTGTCTCACTGTGTAGTTTTCAGTGTCTCACTGTGCAGTTTTCAGTGTGTCATTGTGTAGATTTCTGTTTCTCATGGTGTAGTTTTCAGTGTCTCACTATGTCGCTTTCATTGTCTCACTGTTCTTTTTCAGTGTCTCACTGTGTCGATTTCAGAGTCTCACTGTATAGTTTTCAGTGTCTCACTGTGTAGTTTTCAGTACCTCGCTTTGTATTTTCATTGTCTCACTGTGTAGTTTTTAGTGTCTCACTGTGTAGTTTTCATTGTCTCACTGTGTCGTTATCAGTGTATCACTGTGTAGATTTCTGTGTCTCACTGTTTAGTTTTCAGTGTCTCACTATGTCGCGTTCAGTGTCTCACTGTGTAGTTTTCCGTGTCTCACTGTGCAGTTTGCAGTGTGTCACTGAGTAGTTTTCTGTATCTCACTGTGTATTTTTCTGTGTCTCATGATGTCACTTTCATTGTCTCACTGTGTCATTTTCAGTGTCTCACTGTGCAGTTTTCAGTGTCTCACTGTGTAGTTTCCATTGTCTCACTGTGTCGTTTTCAGTGTCTCACTGTGTCGTTTTCAGTGTCTCACTGTGTAGTTTTCATTGTCTCACTGTGAAGTATTCAGTACCTCGCTTTGTAGTTTTCATTGTTTCACTGTGTGGATTTCGGTGTCTCGCTGTGTAGTTTTCTGTGTCTCACTGTGTCGTTTTCAGTGTCTCACTGTGTCGTTTTCAGTGTCTCGCTTTGTAGTTTTCTGTGTCTCACTGTGTAGTTTTCAGTTTCTCACTATGTCGCATGCATTGTCTCACTGTGTCATTTACAGTGTCTCATTGTGTAGTTTTAAGTGTGTCACTGTGTAGTTCCCAATGTCTCGCTGTGCACTATTCAGTTTCACAATGTGTTGTTCCCATTGTCTCACTGTGTATGTTTTAGTGTCACACTGTGTAGTTTCCATTGTCTCACTGTGTCGTTTTCAATGTCTCTGTGTCGTTTTCATTGTGTCACTGTGAAGTATTCACTAACTCGCTTTGTAGTTTTCAGTGTTTCACTTTGTGGTTTTCTGTGTCTTGCTGTGAAGTTTTCAGTACCTCGCTTTGTAGTTTTCATTGTCTCAGTGTGTAGTTTTTAGTGTCTCACTGTGCAGTTTTCAGTGTGTCACTGATTTGTTTTCTGTTTCTCACGGTGTAGTTTTCAGTGTCTCACTATGTCGCTTTCATTGCCTCACTGTGTCGTTATCAGTGTATCACTGTGTAGTTTTCTGTGTCTCATTGTGCAGTTTTCAGTGTCTCACTGTGTAGTTTCAGTGTCTCACTGTGTCGTTTTCAGTACCTCACTTTGTAGTTTTCATTGTCTCACTGTGATAGTTTTTAGTGTCTCACTGTGTAGTTTTCAATGTCTCACTGTGCAGTTTTCAGTGTGTCACTGTGTAGTTTTCTGTTTCTCACGGTGTAGTTTTCAGTGTCTCACTATGTCCCTTTCATTGTCTCACTATGTTTTTTTCAGTGTCTCACTGTGTCGTTTTCAGTGTCTCACTGTATAGTTTTCAGTTTCTCACTGTGTAGTTTTCAGTACCTCGCTCTGTATTTTCATTTTCTCACTGTGTGGTTTTTAGTGTCTCACTGTGTAGTTTTCATTGTCTCACTGTGTCGTTATCAGTGTATCACTGTGTAGTTTTCTGTGTCTCACTGTTTAGTTTTCAGTGTCTCACTATGTCGCGTTCTGTGTCTCACTGTGTAGTTTTCCGTGTCTCACTGTGTAGTTTTCCGTGTCTCACTGTGCAGTTTGCAGTGTGTCACTGTGTAGTTTTCTGTATCTCACTGTGTATTTTTCTGTGTCTCACGATGTCACTTTCATTGTCTCACTGTGTCGTTTTCAGTGTCTCACTGTGCAGTTTTCAGTATCTCATTGTGTATTTTCCATTGTCTCACTGTGTCGTTTTCAATGTCTCACTGTGTAGTTTTCATTGTCTCACTGTGAAGTAAACAGTGCCTCGCTTTGTAGTTTTCATTGTTTCACTTTGTTGTTTTTAGTGTCTCGCTGTGTAGTTTTCTGTGTCTCACTGTGTCGTTTTCAGTGTCTCACTATGTCACTTTCATTGTCTCACTGTGTCATTTTCAGTGTCTCACTGTGCAGTTTTCGGTGTCTCACTTTGTAGTTTTCTGTGTCTCACTGTGTAGTTTTCAGTTTCTCACTATGTCGCTTGCATTGTCTCACTGTGTCATTTACAGTGTCTCATTGTATAGTTTTGAGTGTCTCACTGTGTAGTTCCCAATGTCTCGCTGTGCACTATTCAGTTTCACAATGTGTTGTTCCCATTTTCTCACTGTGTATGTTTTAGTGTCACACTGTGTAGTTTCCATTGTCTCACTGTGTAGATTCCAGTGTCTCACTATGCACTTTTAGTGTGTCACTGTGTAGTTTTCTGGGTCTCACTGTGTAGTTTCCAGTGTCTCACTATGTCGCTTTCGGTGTCTCACTGTGTTGTTTTCATTGTCTCACAGTGTAGTTTTCATTGTCTTACTGAGAAGTTTTCAGTACCTCGCTTTGTAGTTTTCATTGATTCATTGTGTAGTTTTCAGTGTCTCACTGTGTAGTTTTCAGTGTCTCACTGTGTAGTTTTCAGTGTCTCACTGTGTAGTTTTCATTACCTCACTTTGTAGTTTTCATTGTCTCACTGTGTAGTTTTTTGTGTCTCACTGTGTAGTTTTCAGTGTCTCACTGTGTAGTTTTCAGTTTGTCACTGTTTAGTTTTCTGTATCTCACTGTGTAGTTTTCAGTGTGTCACTGTGTAGTTTTCTGTATCTCACTGTGCAGTTTTCAGTGTCTCACTATGTCACTTTCATTGTCTCGCTGTGCAGTTTTCAGTGTGTCACTGTGCAGTTTTCGCTGTCTCACTGTGTAGTTTTCATTGTCTCACTGTGCAGTTTTCAGTGTGACACTGATTAGTTTTCTGTTTCTCACGGTGTAGTTTTCAGTGTCTCACTACGTCGCTTTCATTGCCTCACTGTGTCGTTGTCAGTGTATCACTATGTAGTTTTCTGTGTCTCATTGTGCAGTTTTCAGTGTCTCACTGTGTAGTTTCAGTGTCTCACTGTGTCGTTTTCAGTACCTCACTTTGTAGTTTTCATTGTCTCACTGTGATAGTTTTTAGTGTCTCACTGTGTAGTTTTCAGTGTCTCACTGTGCAGTTTTCAGTGTTTCACTGTGTAGCTTTCTGTTTCTCACGGTGTAGTTTTCAGTGTCTCACTATGTCGCTTTCATTGTCTCACTGTGTCTTTTTCAGTGTCTCACTGTGTCGTTTCAGTGTCTCACTGTATAGTTTTCAGTGTCTCACTGTGTAGTTTTCAGTACCTCGCTTTGTATTTTCATTGTCTCACTGTGTAGTTTTTAGTGTCTCACTGTGTAGTTTTCATTGTCTCACTGTGTCGTTATCAGTGTATCACTGTGTAGATTTCTGTGTCTCACTGTTTAGTTTTCAGTGTCTCACTATGTCGCGTTCAGTGTCTCACTGTGTAGTTTTCCGTGTCTCACTGTGCATTTAGCAGTGTGTCACTGTGTAGTTTTCTGTATCTCACTGTGTATTTTTCTGTGTCTCACGATGTCACTTTCATTGTCTCACTGTGTCGTTTTCAGTGTCTTACTGTGCAGTTTTCAGTGTCTCACTGTGTAGTTTCCATTGTCTCACTGTGTCGTTTTCAGTGTCTCACTGTGTAGTTTTCATTGTCTCACTGTGAAGTATTCAGTACCTCGCTTTGTAGTTTTCATTGTTTCACTGTGTGGATTTCGGTGTCTCGCTGTGTAGTTTTCTGTGTCTCACTGTGTCGTTTTCACTGTCTCACTATGTCACTTTCATTGTCTCACTGTGTCGTTTTCAGTGTCTCACTGTGCAGTTTTCGGTGTCTCACTTTGTAGTTTTCTGTGTCTCACTGTGTAGTTTTCAGTTTCTCACTATGTCGCATGCATTGTCTCACTGTGTCATTTACAGTGTCTCATTGTGTAGTTTTGAGTGTCTCACTGTGTAGTTCCCAATGTCTCGCTGTGCACTATTCAGTTTCACAATCTGTTGTTCCCATTGTCTCACTGTGTATGTTTTAGTGTCACACTGTGTAGTTTCCATTGTCTCACTGTGTCGTTTTCAATGTCTCTGTGTTGTTTTCATTGTGTCACTGTGAAGTATTCACTAACTCGCTTTGTAGTTTTCAGTACCTCGCTTTGTAGTTTTCATTGTCTCAGTGTGTAGTTTTTAGTGTCTCACTGTGCAGTTTTCAGTGTGTCACTGATTAGTTTTCTGTTTCTCACGGTGTAGTTTTCAGTGTCTCACTATGTCGCTTTCATTGCCTCACTGTGTCGTTATCAGTGTATCACTGTGTAGTTTTCTGTGTCTCATTGTGCAGTTTTCAGTGTCTCACTGTGTCGTTTCAGTGTCTCACTGTGTCGTTTTCAGTACCTCACTTTGTAGTTTTCATTGTCTCACTGTGATAGTTTTTAGTGTCTCACTGTGTAGTTTTCAGTGTGTCATTGTGTAGTTTTCTGTTTCTCACGGTGTAGTTTTCAGTGTCTCACTATGTCGCTTTCATTGTCTCACTGTGTCTTTTTCAGTGTCTCACTGTGTCATTTTCAGTGTCTCACTGTATTTTTTTCAGTGTCTCACTGTGTTGTTTTCAGTACCTCGCTTTGTATTTTCATTGTCTCACTATGTAGTTTTTAGTGTCTCACTGTGTAGTTTTCATTGTCTCACTGTGTCGTTATCAGTGTATCACTGTGTAGTTTTCTGTGTCTCACTGTTTAGTTTTCAGTCTCTCACTATGTCGCGTTCAGTGTCTCACCGTGTAGTTTTCAGTGTCTCTCTGTGCAGTTTGCATTGTGTCACTGTGTAGTTTTCTGTATCACACTGTGTATTTTTCTGTGTCTCACGATGTCACTTTCATTGTCTCACTGTGTCGTTTTCAGTGTCTCACTGTGCAGTTTTCAGTGTCTCACTCTGTAGTTTCCATTGTCTCACTGTGTCGTTTTCAAAGTCTCACTGTGTAGTTTCCAGTGTCTCACTGTGAATTATTCAGTGCCTCGCTTTGTAGTTTTCATTGTTTCACTGTGTGGTTTTCGGTGTCTCGCTGTGTAGTTTTCTGTGTCTCACTGTGTAGTTTTCAGTGTCTCACTATGTCACTTTCATTGTCTCACTGTGTCGTTTTCAGTGTCTCACTGTGCAGTTTTCAGTGTCTCGCTTTGTAGTTTTCTGTGTCTCACTGTGTAGTTTTCAGTTTCTCACTATGTCGCTTGCATTGTCTCACTGTGCCACTTACAGTGTCTCATTGTGTAGTTTTGAGTGTCTCACTGTGTAGTTCCCAATGTCTCGCTGTGCACTATTCAGTTTCACAATGTGTTGTTCCCATTGTCTCACTGTGTATGTTTTAGTGTCACACTGTGTAGTTTCCATTGTCTCACTGTGTAGTTTCCAGTGTCTCACTGTGCACTTTCCAGTGTGTCACTGTGTAGTTTTCTGGGTCTCACTGTGTAGTTTTCAGTGTCTCACTATGTCGCTTTCGGTGTCTCACTGTGTTGTTTTCATTGTCTCACAGTGTAGTTTTCATTGTCTTACTGTGAAGTTTTCAGTACCTCGCTTTGTAGTTTTCATTGTTTCATTGTGTAGTTTTCAGTGTCTCACTGTGTAGTTTTCAGTGTCTCACTGTGTCGTTTTCAGTACCTCACTTTGTAGTTTTCATTGTCTCACTGTGTTAGTTTTTAGTGTCTCACTGTGTAGTTTTCAGTGTCTCACTGTGCAGTTTTCAGTGTGTCATTGTGTAGATTTCTGTTTCTCATGGTGTAGTTTTCAGTGTCTCACTATGTCGCTTTCATTGTCTCACTGTGTCTTTTTCAGTGTCTCACTGTGTCGTTTTCAGAGTCTCACTGTATAGTTTTCAGTGTCTCACTGTGTAGTTTTCAGTACCTCGCTTTGTATTTTCATTGTCTCACTGTGTAGTTTTTAGTGTCTCACTGTGTAGTTTTCATTGTCACACTGTGTCGTTATCAGTGTATCACTGTGTAGATTTCTGTGTCTCACTGTTTAATTTTCAGTGTCTCACTATGTCGCGTTCAGTGTCTCACTGTGTAGTTTTCCGTGTCTCACTGTGCAGTTTGCAGTGTGTCACTGTGTAGTTTTCTGTATCTCACTGTGTATTTTTCTGTGTCTCACGATGTCACTTTCATTGTCTCACTGTGTCATTTTCAGTGTCTCACTGTGCAGTTTTCAGTGTCTCACTGTGTAGTTTCCATTGTCTCACTGTGTCGTTTTCAGTGTCTCACTGTGTAGTTTTCATTGTCTCACTGTGAAGTATTCAGTACCTCGCTTTGTAGTTTTCATTGTTTCACTGTGTGGATTTCGGTGTCTCGCTGTGTAGTTTTCTGTGTCTCACTGTGTCGTTTTCACTGTCTCACTATGTCACTTTCATTGTCTCACTGTGTCGTTTTCAGTGTCTCACTGTGCAGTTTTCGGTGTCTCACTTTGTAGTTTTCTGTGTCTCACTGTGTAGTTTTCAGTTTCTCACTATGTCGCATGCATTGTCTCACTGTGTCATTTACAGTGTCTCATTGTGTAGTTTTGAGTGTCTCACTGTGTAGTTCCCAATGTCTCGCTGTGCACTATTCAGTTTCACAATGTGTTGTTCCCATTGTCTCACTGTGTATGTTTTAGTGTCACACTGTGTAGTTTCCATTGTCTCACTGTGTCGTTTTCAATGTCTCTGTGTCGTTTTCATTGTGTCACTGTGAAGTATTCACTAACTCGCTTTGTAGTTTTCAGTACCTCGCTTTGTAGTTTTCATTGTCTCAGTGTGTAGTTTTTAGTGTCTCACTGTGCAGTTTTCAGTGTGTCACTGATTAGTTTTCTGTTTCTCACGGTGTAGTTTTCAGTGTCTCACTATGTCGCTTTCATTGCCTCACTGTGTCGTTATCAGTGTATCACTGTGTAGTTTTCTGTGTCTCATTGTGCAGTTTTCAGTGTCTCACTGTGTCGTTTCAGTGTCTCACTGTGTCGTTTTCAGTACCTCACTTTGTAGTTTTCATTGTCTCACTGTGATAGTTTTTAGTGTCTCACTGTCTAGTTTTCAGTGTCTCACTGTGCAGTTTTCAGTGTGTCACTGTGTAGTTTTCTGTTTCTCACGGTGTAGTTTTCAGTGTCTCACTATGTCGCTTTCATTGTCTCACTGTGTCTTTTTCAGTGTCTCACTGTGTCGTTTTCAGTGTCTCACTGTATAGTTTTCAGTTTCTCACTGTGTAGTTTTCAGTACCTCGCTTTGTATTTTCATTGTCTCACTGTGTAGCTTTTAGTGTCTCACTGTGTAGTTTTCATTGTCTCACTGTGTCGTTATCAGTGTATCACTGTGTAGATTTCTGTGTCTCACTGTTTAGTTTTCAGTGTCTCACTATGTCGCGTTCAGTGTCTCACTGTGTAGTTTTCCGTGTCTCACTGTGCAGTTTGCAGTGTGTCACTGTGTAGTTTTCTGTATGTCACTGTGTATTTTTCTGTGTCTCACGATGTCACTTTCATTGTCTCACTGTGTCGTTTTCAGTGTCTCACTGTCTAGTTTTCGTTGTCTCACTGTGAAGTAAACAGTGCCTCGCTTTGTAATTTTCATTGTTTCACTTTGTTTTTTTCAGTGTCTCGCTGTGTAGTTTTCTGTGTCTCACTGTGTAGTTTTCAGTGTCTCACTATGTCACTTTCATTGTCTCACTGTGTCGTTTTCAGTGTCTCACTGTGCAGTTTTCAGTGTCTCGCTTTGTAGTTTTCTGTGTCTCACTGTGTAGTTTTCAGTTTCTCACTATGTCGCATGCATTGTCTCACTGTGTCATTTACAGTGTCTCATTGTGTAGTTTTGAGTGTCTCACTGTGTAGTTCCCAATGTCTCGCTGTGCACTATTCAGTTTCACAATGTGTTGTTCCCATTGTCTCACTGTGTATTTTTTAGTGTCACACTGTGTAGTTTCCATTGTCTCACTGTGTAGATTCCAGTGTCTCACTGTGCACTTTCCAGTGTGTCACTGTGTAGTTTTCTGGGTCTCACTGTGTAGTTTTCAGTGTCTCACTATGTCGCTTTCGGTGTCTCACTGTGTTGTTTTCATTGTCTCACAGTGTAGTTTTCATTGTCTTACTGTGAAGTTTTCAGTACCTCGCTTTGTAGTTTTCATTGTTTCATTGTGTAGTTTTCAGTGTCTCACTGTGTAGTTTTCAGTGTCTCACTGTGTAGTTTTCATTACCTCACTTTGTAGTTTTCATTATCTCACTGTGCAGTTTTTAGTGTCTCATTGTGTAGTTTTCAGTGTCTCACTGTGTATTGATCAGTTTGTCACTGTTTAGTGTTCTGTATCTCACTGTGTAGTTTTCAGTGTGTCACTGTGTAGTTTTCTGTATCTCACTGTGCAGTTTTCAGTGTCTCACTATGTCCCTTTCATTGTCTCGCTGTGCAGTTTTCAGTGTGTCACTGCGCAGTTTTCACTGTCTCACTGTGTAGTTTTCATTGTCTCACTGTGTAGTTTTTAGTGTCTCACTGTGCAGTTTTCAGTGTGTCAGTGATTAGTTTTCTGTTTCTCACGGTGTAGTTTTCAGTGTCTCACTATGTCGCTTTCATTGCCTCACTGTGTCGTTATCAGTGTATCACTGTGTAGTTTTCCGTGTCTCATTGTTCAATTTTCAGTGTCTCACTGTGTAGTTTCAGTGTCTCACTGTGTCGTTTTCAGTACCTCACTTTGTAGTTTTCATTGTCTCACTGTGATAGTTTTTAGTGTCTCACTGTGTAGTTTTCAGTGTCTCACTGTGCAGTTTTCAGTGTGTCATTGTGTAGTTTTCTGTTTCTCCCGGTGTAGTTTTCAGTGTCTCACTATGTCGCTTTCATTGTCTCACTGTGTCTTTTTCAGTGTCTCACTGTGTCATTTTCAGTGTCTCACTGTATTTTTTTCAGTGTCTCACTGTGTTGTTTTCAGTACCTCGCTTTGTATTTTCATTGTCTCACTATGTAGTTTTTAGTGTCTCACTGTGTAGTTTTCATTGTCTCACTGTGTCGTTATCAGTGTATCACTGTGTAGTTTTCTGTGTCTCACTGTTTAGTTTTCAGTGTCTCACTATGTCGCGTTCAGTGTCTCACTGTGTAGTTTTCAGTGTCTCTCTGTGCAGTTTGCATTGTGTCACTGTGTAGTTTTCTGTATCACACTGTGTATTTTTCTGTGTCTCATGATGTCACTTTCATTGTCTCACTGTGTCGTTTTCAGTGTCTCACTGTGCAGTTTTCAGTGTCTCACTCTGTAGTTTCCATTGTCTCACTGTGTCGTTTTCAAAGTCTCACTGTGTAGTTTCCAGTGTCTCACTGTGAATTATTCAGTGCCTCGCTTTGTAGTTTTCATTGTTTCACTGTGTGGTTTTCGGTGTCTCACTGTGTAGTTTTCTGTGTCTCACTGTGTAGTTTTCAGTGTCTCACTATGTCACTTTCATTGTCTCACTGTGTCGTTTTCAGTGTCTCACTGTGCAGTTTTCAGTGTCTCGCTTTGTAGTTTTCTGTGTCTCACTGTGTAGTTTTCAGTTTCTCACTATGTCGCTTGCATTGTCTCAAAGTGCCATTTACAGTGTCTCATTGTGTAGTTTTGAGTGTCTCACTGTGTAGTTCCCAATGTCTCGCTGTGCACTATTCAGTTTCACAATGTGTTGTTCCCATTGTCTCACTGTGTATGTTTTAGTGTCACACTGTGTAGTTTCCATTGTCTCACTGTGTAGTTTCCAGTGTCTCACTGTGCACTTTCCAGTGTGTCACTGTGTAGTTTTCTGGGTCTCACTGTGTAGTTTTCAGTGTCTCACTATGTCGCTTTCGGTGTCTCACTGTGTTGTTTTCATTGTCTCACAGTGTAGTTTTCATTGTCTTACTGTGAAGTTTTCAGTACCTCGCTTTGTAGTTTTCATTGTTTCATTGTGTAGTTTTCAGTGTCTCACTGTGTAGTTTTCAGTGTCTCACTGTGTCGTTTTCAGTACCTCACTTTGTAGTTTTCATTGTCTCACTGTGTTAGTTTTTAGTGTCTCACTGTGTAGTTTTCAGTGTCTCACTGTGTAGTTTTCATTGTCTCACTGTGTAGTTTTTAGTGTCTCACTGTGCAGTTTTCAGTGTGTCAGTGATTAGTTTTCTGTTTCTCACGGTGTAGTTTTCAGTGTCTCACTATGTCGCTTTCATTGCCTCACTGTGTCGTTATCAGTGTATCACTGTGTAGTTTTCTGTGTCTCATTGTTCAATTTTCAGTGTCTCACTGTGTAGTTTCAGTGTCTCACTGTGTCGTTTTCAGTACCTCACTTTGTAGTTTTCATTGTCTCACTGTGATAGTTTTTAGTGTCTCACTGTGTAGTTTTCAGTGTCTCACTGTGCAGTTTTCAGTGTGTCATTGTGTAGTTTTCTGTTTCTCCCGGTGTAGTTTTCAGTGTCTCACTATGTCGCTTTCATTGTCTCACTGTGTCTTTTTCAGTGTCTCACTGTGTCATTTTCAGTGTCTCACTGTATTTTTTTCAGTGTCTCACTGTGTTGTTTTCAGTACCTCGCTTTGTATTTTCATTGTCTCACTATGTAGTTTTTAGTGTCTCACTGTGTAGTTTTCATTGTCTCACTGTGTCGTTATCAGTGTATCACTGTGTAGTTTTCTGTGTCTCACTGTTTAGTTTTCAGTGTCTCACTATGTCGCGTTCAGTGTCTCACTGTGTAGTTTTCAGTGTCTCTCTGTGCAGTTTGCATTGTGTCACTGTGTAGTTTTCTGTATCACACTGTGTATTTTTCTGTGTCTCATGATGTCACTTTCATTGTCTCACTGTGTCGTTTTCAGTGTCTCACTGTGCAGTTTTCAGTGTCTCACTCTGTAGTTTCCATTGTCTCACTGTGTCGTTTTCAAAGTCTCACTGTGTAGTTTCCAGTGTCTCACTGTGAATTATTCAGTGCCTCGCTTTGTAGTTTTCATTGTTTCACTGTGTGGTTTTCGGTGTCTCACTGTGTAGTTTTCTGTGTCTCACTGTGTAGTTTTCAGTGTCTCACTATGTCACTTTCATTGTCTCACTGTGTCGTTTTCAGTGTCTCACTGTGCAGTTTTCAGTGTCTCGCTTTGTAGTTTTCTGTGTCTCACTGTGTAGTTTTCAGTTTCTCACTATGTCGCTTGCATTGTCTCAAAGTGCCATTTACAGTGTCTCATTGTGTAGTTTTGAGTGTCTCACTGTGTAGTTCCCAATGTCTCGCTGTGCACTATTCAGTTTCACAATGTGTTGTTCCCATTGTCTCACTGTGTATGTTTTAGTGTCACACTGTGTAGTTTCCATTGTCTCACTGTGTAGTTTCCAGTGTCTCACTGTGCACTTTCCAGTGTGTCACTGTGTAGTTTTCTGGGTCTCACTGTGTAGTTTTCAGTGTCTCACTATGTCGCTTTCGGTGTCTCACTGTGTTGTTTTCATTGTCTCACAGTGTAGTTTTCATTGTCTTACTGTGAAGTTTTCAGTACCTCGCTTTGTAGTTTTCATTGTTTCATTGTGTAGTTTTCAGTGTCTCACTGTGTAGTTTTCAGTGTCTCACTGTGTAGTTTTCAGTGTCTCACTGTGTAGTTTTCATTACTTCACTTTGTAGTTTTCATTTTCTCACTGTGTAGTTTTTTGTGTCTCACTGTGTAGTTTTCAGTGTCTCACTGTGTAGTTTTCAGTTTGTCACTGTTTAGTTTTCTGTATCTCACTGTGTAGTTTTCAGTGTGTCACTGTGTAGTTTTCGGTATCTCACTGTGCAGTTTTCAGTGTCTCACTATGTCACTTTCATTGTCTCGCTGTGCAGTTTTCAGTGTGTTACTGTGCAGTTTTCACTGTCTCACTGTGTACTTTTCATTGTCTCACTGTGCAGTTTTCAGTGTGTCACTGATTAGTTTTCTGTTTCTCACGGTGTAGTTTTCACTGTCTCACTATGTCGCTTTCATTGCCTCACTGTGTCGTTATCAGTGTATCACTATGTAGTTTTCAGTGTCTCATTGTGCAGTTTTCAGTGTCTCACTGTGTAGTTTTAGTGTCTCACTCTGTCGTTTTCAGTACCTCACTTTGTAGTTTTCATTGTCTCACTGTGATAGTTTTTAGTGTCTCATTGTGTAGTTTTCAATGTCTCACTGTGCAGTTTTCAGTGTGTCACTGTGTAGCTTTCTGTTTCTCACGGTGTAGTTTTCAGTGTCTCACTATGTCGCTTTCATTGTCTCACTGTGTCTTTTTCAGTGTCTCACTGTGTCGTTTTCAGTGTCTCACTGTATAGTTTTCAGTTTCTCACTGTGTAGTTTTCAGTACCTCGCTTTGTATTTTCATTGTCTCACTGTGTAGTTTTTAGTGTCTCACTGTGTAGTTTTCATTGTCTCACTGTGTCGTTATCAGTGTATCACTGTGTAGATTTCTGTGTCTCACTGTTTAGTTTTCAGTGTCTCACTATGTCGCGTTCAGTGTCTCACTGTGTAGTTTTCCGTGTCTCGCTGTGCAGTTTGCAGTGTGTCACTGTGTAGTTTTCTGTATCTCACTGTATATTTTTCTGTGTCTCACGATGTCACTTTCATTGTCTCACTGTGTCGTTTTCAGTGTCTCACTGTGCAGTTTTCAGTGTCTCACTGTGTAGTTTCCATTGTCTCACTGTGTCGTTTTCAGTGTCTCACTGTGTAGTTTTCATTGTCTCACTGTGAAGTATTCAGTACCTCGCTTTCTAGTTTTCATTGTTTCACTGTGTGGTTTTCGTTGTCTCGCTGTGTAGTTTTCTGTGTCTCACTGTGTCGTTTTCAGTGTCTCACTATGTAGTTTTCATTGTCTTACTGTGAAGTTTTCAGTACCTCGCTTTTTAGTTTTCATTGTTTCATTGTGTAGTTTTCAGTGTCTCACTGTGTAGTTTTCAGTGTCTCACTTTGTAGTTTTCATTACCTCATTTTGTAGTTTTCGTTGTCTCACTGTGTAGTTTTTAGTGTCTCACTGTGTAGTTTTCAGTGTGTCACTGTGTAGTTTTCTGTATCTCACTGTGTAGTTTTCTGTATCTCACTATGTCACTTTCATTGTCTCGCTGTGCAGTTTTCAGTGTGTCACTGTGCAATTTTCACTGTCTCACTGTGTAGTTTTCATTGTCTCACTGTGTAGTTTTTAGTGTCTCACTGTGCAGTTTTCAGTGTGTCACTGATTAGTTTTCTGTTTCTCACGGTGTAGTTTTCAGTGTCTCACTATGTCGCTTTCATTGCCTCACTGTGTCGTTATCAGTGTATCACTGTGTAGTTTTCTGTGTCTCATTGTGCAGTTTTCAGTGTCTCACTGTGTAGTTTCAGTGTCTCACTGTGTCGTTTTCATTACCTCACTTTGTAGTTTTCATTGTCTCACTGTCATAGTTTTAGTGTCTCACTGTGTAGTTTTCAGTGTCTCACTGTGCAGTTTTCAGGTTGTCACTGTGTTGTTTTCTGTTTCTCACGGTGTAGTTTTCAGTGTCTCACTATGTCGCTTTCATTGTCTCACTGTGTCTTTTTCAGTGTCTCACTGTGTCGTTTTCAGTGTCTCACTGTATAGTTTTCAGTGTCTCACTGTGTAGTTTTCAGTACCTCGCTTTGTATTTTCATTGTCTCACTGTGTAGTTTTTAGTGTCTCACTGTGTAGTTTTCATTGTCTCACTGTGTCGTTATCAGTGTATCACTGTGTAGTTTTCTGTGTCTCACTGTTTAGTTTTCAGTCTCTCACTATGTCGCATTCAGTGTCTCACTGTGTAGTTTTCCGTGTCTCACTGTGCAGTTTGCAGTGTGTCACTGTGTAGTTTTCTGTATCTCACTGTGTATTTTTCTGTGTCTCACGATGTCACTTTCATTGTCTCACTGTGTCATTTTCAGTGTCTTACTGCGCAGTTTTCAGTGTCTCACTGTGTAGTTTCCATTGTCTCACTGTGTCGTTTTCAGTGTCTCACTGTGTAGTTTTCATTGTCTCACTGTGAAGTATTCAGTACCTCGCTTTGTAGTTTTCATTGTTTCACTGTGTGGATTTCGGTGTCTCGCTGTGTAGTTTTCTGTGTCTCACTGTGTCGTTTTCAGTGTCTCACTATGTCACTTTCATTGTCTCACTGTGTCGTTTTCAGTGTCTCACTGTGCAGTTTTCAGTGTCTCGCTTTGTAGTTTTCTGTGTCTCACTGTGTAGTTTTCAGTTTCTCACTATGTCGCTTGCATTGTCTCACTGTGTCATTTACCGTGTCTCATTGTGTAGTTTTGAGTGTCTCACTGTGTAGTTCCCAATGTCTCGCTGTGCACTATTCAGTTTCACAATGTGTTGTTCCCATATTCTCACTGTGTATGTTTTAGAGTCACACTGTGTAGTTTCCATTGTCTCACTGTGTAGTTTCCAGTGTCTCACTGTGCACTTTCCAGTGTGTCACTGTGTAGTTTTCTGGGTCTCACTGTTTCGCTTTTGGTGTCTCACTGTGTAGTTTTCAGTGTCTCACTGTGTATTATTCATTACCTCACTTTGTAGTTTTCATTGTCTCACTGTGTAGTTTTTAGTGTCTCACTGTGTAGTTTTCAGTGTCCCACTGTGTAGTTTACAGTTTGTCACTGTTTAGTTTTCTGTATCTCACAGTGTAGTTTTCAGTGTGTCACTGTGTAGTTTTCTGTATCTCACTGTGTAGTTTTCAGTGTCTCACTTTCTCACTTTCATTGTCTCGCTGTGCTGTTTTCAGTGTGTCTCTGTGCAGTTTTCACTGTCTCACTGTGTAGTTTTCATTGTCTCACTGTGCAGTTTTCAGTGTGTCACTGATTAGTTTTCATTGTCTCACTGTGAAGTATTAAGTACCTCGCTTTGTAGTTTTCATTATTTCTCTGTGTAGTTTTCAGTGTCTCACTTTGTAGTTTTCAGTACCTCGCTTTGTAGTTTTCATTGTCTCACTGCATTGTTTTTAGTGTCTCACTGTATAATTTTCAGTTTCTCACTGTGCAGTTTTCAGTTTGTCACCGTGTAGTTTTCTGTATCTCACTGTATAATTTTCAATGTCCTACTATGTCACTTTCATTGTCTCACTGTGTCGTTTTCACTGTCTCACTGTGCAGTTATCAGTGTCTCACTGTGTAGTTTTCCGTGTCTCACTATGTCGCATTCAGTGTCTCACTGTGTCGTTTTCCGGGTCTCACTGTGTAGTATTCATTGTCTCACTGTGTCGTTTTCAGTGTCACAATGTTGTTTTCATTGTCTCACTGTGTAGTTTTCAGTGTCTCACTGTGTAGTTCCCAATGTATCGCTGTGCACTTTTCAGTTTCTCACAGTGGATTTCCCAATATCTCACTGTGTAGTTTTCATTGTCTCACTGTGAAGCATTCAGTACCTCGCCTTGTAGTTTTCAGTGTGTCACTGTGTAATTTTCAATGTCTCACATTGTAGTTTTCAGCATCTCACTGTGTAGTTTTCAGTACCTCGCTTTGTAGTTTTCATTGTCCTACTGTGTAGTTTTTAGTGTCTCACTGTGTAGTTTTCAGTGTCTCACTGTGTAGTTTTCATTGTCTAACTGTGTCGTATTCAGTGTCTCACTGTGCAGTTTTCAGTGTCTCGCTGTGCAGTTTTCAGTGTCTCGCTGTGTAGTTTTCATTGTCTCACTGTGTAGTTTTCATTGTCTCACTGTGTCGTTTTCAGTGTCTCACTGTGTATTTTTCATTGTTTCACTGTGAATTATTCAGTACCTAGCTTTGTAGTTTTCATTATTTCAATGTGGGTTTTCAGTGTCCCACTGTGTAGTTTTCAGTACCTCGCTTTGTGGTTTTCATTGTCTCACTGTGTAGTTTTTAGTGTCTCACTGTTGTAGTTTTCATTGTCTCACTGTGCAGTTTTCAGTGTGTCACTGTGTAGTTTTCTGTTTCTCACTGTGTAGTTTTCAGTGTCTCACTCTGTCGCTTTCATTGTCTCACTGTGTCGTTTTCAGTGTCTCACTGTGTAGTTTTCAGTGTCACAATATGTCGCATTCAGTGTCTCACTGTGTCATTTTCCGGGTCTCACTGTGTAGTATTCAGTGTCTCACTGTGTCGTTCTCAGTGTCACACTGTTGTTTTCATTGTCTCACTGTGTAGTTTTCAGTGTCTCACTGTGTAGTTCCCAATGTATCGCTGTGCACTTTTCAGTTTCTCACAGTGGATTTCTCTTTGTCTCACTGTGTATTTTCGGTCTCTCAGTGTAGTTTTCATTGTTTCACTGTGTACTTCCCAATGTCTCGCTGTGCACTTTTCTGTTTCTCACAGAGTTGTTCCCAATGTCTCATTTTGTAGTTTTTAGTTTCTCAATGTGCAGTCTTCAGTGTGTCACTGTGTAGATTCATTGTCTCACTGTGTGGTATTCATTGTCTCACTGTGTCATTTTCAGTATCACACTGTTGTTTTCATTGTCTCACTGTGTAGTTTTCACTGTTCACTGTGTTGTTCCCAATGTATCGTTGTGCACTTTTCAGTTTCTCACAGTGGATTTCCCAATGTCTCACTGTGCAGTTATCAGTGTATCACTGTGTAGTTTTCATTGTTTTACTGCAACTTGCACTTTCTCACTGTGCAGTTTTCAATGTGTCACTGTGTAATTTTCTGTGTTTCACTGTGTAGCTTTCATTGTCTCACTGTGTCGTTTTCAGTGTCTCACTATGTCGCATTCAGTGTCTCACTGTGTCGTTTTCCGGGTCTCACTGTGTAGTATTCATTGTCTCACTGTGTAGTCTTCAGTGTCACACTGTTGTTTTCATTGTCTCACTGTGTAGTTTTCATTGTCTCACTGTGTAGCATTCAGTGTCTCACTTTGTAGTTTTCAGTACCTCGCTTTGTAGTTTTCACTGTTTCACTGTCTTGTTTTTAGTGTCTCAGTGTCGTTTTCAGTGTCTCACTGTGTAGTTTTCAGTACCTTGCTTTGTTGTTTTCATTGTCTCACTGCGTAGTTTTTAGTGTCTCACTGTATAGTTTTCAGTGTCTCACTGTGCAGTTTTCAGTGTGTCACTGTGTAGTTTTCTGTATCTCACTGTGTAGTTTTCAGTGTCTCACTATGTCACTTTCATTGTCTCACTGTGTCGTTTTCAGTGTCTCACTGTGCAGTTTTCAGTGTCTCACTGTGCAGTTTTCAGTGTCTCACTGTGCAGTTTTCATTGTCTCACTGTGTAGTTTTCATTGTCTCACTGTGTCGTTTTCAATGTCTCACTGTGTATTTTTCATTGTCTCACTGTGAAGTATTCAGTACCTCGCTTTGTAGTTTTCATTATTTCACTGTGGGTTTTCAGTGTCTCACTGTGTAGTTTTCAATGTCTCACTGTGTAGTTTTCAGTGTCTCACTCTGTCGCATTCAGTGTCTCACTGTGTCATTTTCCGGGTCTCACTGTGTAGTATTCATTGTCTCACTGTGTATTTTTCATTGTCTCACTGTGAAGTATTCAGTACCTCGCTTTGTAGCTTTCATTATTTCACTGTGGGTTTTCAGTGTCTCACTGTGTAGTTTTCAGTGTCTCACTGTGTAGTTTTCAGTGTCTCACTCTGTCGCATTCAGGGTCTCACTGTGTGATTTTCCGGGTCTCACTGTGTAGTATTCATTGTCTCACTGTGTCGTTTTCAGTGTCACACTGTTGTTTTCATTGTCTCGCTGTGTAGTTTTCAGTGTCTCACAATGTAGTTTTCATTGTTTCACTGCAATTTGCACTTTCTCACTGTGCAGTTTTCAGTGTCTCACTGTGTAGTTTCAGTGTCTCACTGTGTAGTTTTCAGTGTCTCACTGTGCAGTTTTCATTGTGTCACTGTGTAATTTTCTGTGTCTCACTGTGTTATTTTCATTCTCTCACTGTGTAGAGTTCAGTGTCTCACTGGGTAGTTTTCATTGTCTCACTGTGAAGTATTCAGTACCTCACTTTGTAGTTTTCATTGTTTCACTGTGTGGTTTTCAATGTCTCGCTGTGTAGTTTTCATTGTCTCACTGTGAAGTATTCAGTACCTCGCTTTGTAGTTTTCATTGTTTCACTGTGTGGTTTTTATTGTCTCACTGTGTAGTATTCTGTGTCTCACTGTGTAGTTTTCAGTGTCTCACTATGTCGCATTCAGTGTCTCACTGTATCGTTTTCTGGTTCTCACTGTGCAGTATTCATTGTCTGACTGTGTAGTTTTCAGTGTCAAACTGTTGTTTTCATTGTCTCACTGTGTAGTTTTCAGTGTCTCACTGTGTAGCTTTCAGTGTCTCACTTTGTAGTTTTCAGTACCTCACTTTGTAGTTTTCACTTTTCACTGTCTTGTTTTTAGTGTCTCACTGTGTAGTTTTCAGTATTTCACTGTCTAGTTTTCAGTACCTCGCTTTGTAGTTTTCATTGTCTCACTGCGTAATTTTTAGTGTCTCACTGTATAGTTTTCAGTGTCTCACTGTGCCATTTTCAGTGTGTCACTGTGTAGTTTTCTGTATCTCACTGTGTAGTTTTCAGTGTCTCACTATGTCACTTTCATTGTCTCACTATGTCGTTTTCAGTGTCTCACTGTGTAGTTTTCAGTGTCTCACTGTGCAGTTTTCAGTGTGTCACTGTGTAGTTTTCTGTATCTCACTGTGTAGTTTTCAGTGTCTCACTATGTCACTTTCATTGTCTCACTGTGTCGTTTTCATTGTCTCACTGTGTATTTTTCATTGTCTCACTGTGAAGTATTCAGTACCTCGCTTTGTAGTTTTCATTATTTCACTGTGGGTTTTCAGTGTCTCACTGTGTAGTTTTTAGTGTCTCACTGTTGTAGTTTTCATTGTCTCACTGTGCAGTTTTCAGTGTGTCACTGTGTAGTTTTCTGTTTCTCACTGTGTAGTTTTCAGTGTCTCACTATGTCGCTTTCATTGTCTCACTGTGTCGTTTTCAGTGTCTCACTGTGTAGTTTTCTGTGACCCTTTGTGTAGTTTTAAGTGTAACAATATGTCGCATTCAGTGTCTCACTGTGTCGTTTTCCGGGTCTCACTGTGTAGTATTCAGTGTCTCACTGTGTCGTTTTCAGTGTCACACTGTTGTTTTCATTGTCTCACTGTGTAGTTTTCAGTGTCTCACTGTGTAGTTCCCAATGTATTGCTGTGCACTTTTCAGTTTCTCACAGTGGATTTCTCATTGTCTCACTGTGTATTTTCGGTCTCTCAGTGTAGTTTTCGTTGTTTCACTATGTACTTCCCAATGTCTCGCTATGCACTTTTCTGTTTCTCACAGAGTTGTTCCCAATGTCTCATTTTGTAGTTTTTAGTTTCTCAATGTGCAGTCTTCAGTGTGTCACTGTGTAGATTCATTGTCTCACTGTGTGGTATTCATTGTCTCACTGTGTCATTTTCAGTATCACACTGTTGTTTTCATTGTCTCACTGTGTAGTTTTCAGTGTCTCACTGTGTTGTTCCCAATGTATCGTTGTGCACTTTTCAGTTACTCACAGTGGATTTCCCAATGTCTCACTGTGTAGTTATCAGTGTCTCACTGTGTAGTTTTCATTGTTTCACTGCAACTTGCACTTTCTCACTGTGCAGTTTTCAATATCTCACTGCGTAGTTTTCAGTGTTTCACTGTGTAGTTTTCAGTGTCTCACTGTGCAGTTTTCAATGTGTCACTGTGTAATTTTCTGTGTTTCACTGTGTAGTTTTCATTGTCTCACTGTGTCGTTTTCCGGGTCTCACTGTGTAGTATTCATTGTCTCACTGTGTAGTCTTCAGTGTCACACTGTTGTTTTCATTGTCTCACTGTGTAGTTTTCATTGTCTCACTGTGTAGCATTCAGTGTCTCACTTTGTAGTTTTCAGTACCTCGCTTTGTAGTTTTCACTGTTTCACTGTCTTGTTTTTAGTGTCTCGGTGTCGTTTTCAGTGTCTCACTGTGTAGTTTTCAGTACCTCGCTTTGTTGTTTTCATTGTCTCACTGCATAGTTTTTAGTGTCTCACTGTATAGTTTTCAGTGTCTCACTGTGCAGTTTTCAGTGTGTCACTGTGTAGTTTTCTGTATATCACTGTGTAGTTTTCAGTGTCTCACTATGTCACTTTCATTGTCTCAATGTGTCCTTTTCAGTGTCTCACTGTGCAGTTTTCAGTGTCTCACTGTGTAGTTTTTATTGTCTCACTGTGTCGTTTTCAGTGTCTCACTGTGTATTTTTCATTGTCTCACTATGAAGTGATCAGTACCTCGCTTTGTAGTTTTCATTGTTTCACTTTGTGGTTTTCAATGTCCCACTGTGCAGTTTTCAGTGTCTCACTATGTCGCATTCAGTGTCTCACTGTGTCGTTTTCCGGGTCTTGCTGTGTAGTATTCATTGTCTCACTGTGTCATTTTCAGTGTCCCAATGTTGTTTTCATTGTCTCACTGTGTAGTTTGCAGTTTCTCACTGTGTAGTTCCCAATGTATCGCTGTGCACTTTTCAGTTTCTCGCAGTGGATTTCCCAATGTCACACGGTGTAGTATTCAGTGTCTCACTGTGTTGTTTTCATTGTTTCACTGCAATTTGCACTTTCTCACAATGCAGTTTTCAGTGTCTCACTGTGTAGTTTTCATTGTTTCACTGTGTACTTCCCAATGTGTCGCTGTGCACTTTTCAGTTTCTCACAGAGTAGTTCCCAATGTCTCATTGTGTAGATTTTAGTGTCTCACTGTGCAATTTTCAGTGTGTCACTGTGTAGTTTCATTGTCTCACTGTGTTGTATTCATTGTCTCACTGTGTAGTTTTCAGTGTCTCACTGTGTAGTTCCCAATGTATCGCTTTGCACTTTTCAGTTTCTCACAATGGATTTCCCAGTGTCTCACTGTGTAGTTTTCCGTGTCTCACTGTGTAGTTTTCATTGTTTCACTGCAATTTGCACTTTCTCACTGTTCAGTTTTCAATGTCTCACTGTGTAGATTTCAGTGTCTCACTGTGTAGCTTTCAGTGTGTCACTGTTTAATTTTCTGTGTCTCACTGTGTAGTTTTCATTGTCTCACTGTGTCGTGTTCAGTGTCTCACTGTGTCGTTTTCATTGACCCACTGTAAAGTATTCAGTACCTCGCTTTGTAGTTTTCATTGTTTCACTGTGTGGTTTTCAATGTCTTGCTGTGTAGTTTTCAGTGTCTCACTGTGTAGTTTTCAGTACCTCGCTTTGTATTTTTCATTGTCTCACTGTGTAGTTTTCAGTGTCTCACTATGTCGCATTCAGTGTCTCACCGTGTAGGATTCAGTGTCTCACTATGTGGCATTCAGTGTCTCACTGTGTTGTTTTCCGGGTCTCACTGTGTAGGATTCATTGTCTCACTGTGTAGTTTTCAGTGTCGCACTGTTGTTTTCATCGTCTCACTGTGTAGTTTTCAGTGTCTCACTGTGTAGCTTTCAGTGTCTCACTTTGTAATTTTCATTACCTCGCTTTGTAGTTTTCATTTTTTCACTGTCTTGTTTTTAATGTCTCACTGTGTAGTTTTCATTCTCTCACTGTGGGTCGTTTTCAGTGTCTCACTGTGTATTTTTCATTGTCTCACTGTGAAGTATTCAGTACCTCGCTTTGTAGTTTTCATTGTTTCACTGTGTGGTTTTCAGTGTCTCACTGTGTAGTTTTCAGAACCTCGCTTTGTAGTTTCCATTGTCTCACTGTGCAGTTTTCAGTGTGTCACTGTGTAGTTTTCTGTGTCTCACTGTGTAGTTTTCAGTGTCTCACTATGTCGCATTCAGTGTCTCACTGTGTCATTTTCCGGGTCTCACTGTGGAGTATTCATTGTCTCACTGTATCATTTTCAGTGTCACACTGTTGTTTTCATTGTCTCACTGTGTAGTTTTCAGTGTCTCACTGTGTAGTTCCCAATGTATCGCTGTGCACTTTTCAGTTTCTCACAGTGGATTTCCCAATGTCTCACTGTCTCGTTTTCAGTCTCTCACTGTGTAGTTTTCATTGTTTCACTGCAATTTGCACTTTCTCACTATGCAGTTATCAGTGCCTCTCTGTGTAGTTTTCAGTGTCTCACTGTGCAGTTCCCAATGTATTGCTGTGCACTTTTCAGTTTCTCACAGTGTATTTCTCATTGTCTCACTGTGTAGTTTTCAGTCTCTCACTGTCTAGTTTTCATTGCTTCACTGTGTACTTCCGAATGTCTCGCTGTGCACTTTGCAGTTTCTCACAGAGTAGTTCCCAATGTCTCATTGTGGAGATTTTAGTGTCTCACTGTGCAATTTTCAATGTGTCACTGTGTGGTTTCATTGACGCACTGTGTTGTATTCATTGTCTCACTGTGTCATTTTCAGTGTCGCGCTATTGTTTTCATTGTCTCACTGTGTAGTTTTCAGTGTCTCTCTGTGCAGTTCCCAATGTATCGCTGTGCAATTTTCAATTTCTCACAATGGATTTCCCAGTGTCTCACTGTGTAGTTTTCAGAGTCACACTATGTCGTATTCATTGTCTCACTGTGTCGTTTTCAGTGTCACACTGTTGTTTTCATTGTCTCACTGTGTAGTTTTCAGTGTCTCACTGTGTAGTTCCCAATGTATCGCTGTGCACTTTTCAGTTTCTCACAGTGGATTTCCCAATGTCTCACTGTCTCGTTTTCAGTCTCTCACTGTGTAGTTTTCATTGTTTCACTGCAATTTGCACTTTCTCACTATGCAGTTATCAGTGCCTCTCTGTGTAGTTTTCAGTGTCTCACTGTGTAGTTCCCAATGTATTGCTGTGCACTTTTCAGTTTCTCACAGTGTATTTCTCATTGTCTCATTGTGTAGTTTTCAGTCTCTCACTGCCGAGTTTTCATTGCTTCACTGTGTACTTCCGAATGTCTCGCTGTGCACTTTGCAGTTTCTCACAGAGTAGTTCCCAATGTCTCATTGTGGAGATTTTAGTGTCTCACTGTGCAATTTTCAGTGTGTCACTGTGTGGTTTCATTGACTCACTGTGTTGTATTCATTGTCTCACTGTGTCATTTTCAGTGTCGCGCTATTGTTTTCATTGTCTCACTGTGTAGTTTTCAGTGTCTCACTGTGTAGTTCCCAATGTATCACTGTGCAATTTTCAATTTCTCACAATGGATTTCCCAGTGTCTCACTGTGTAGTTTTCAGTGTCTCACTGTGTAGTTTTCATTGTTTCACTGCAATTTGCACTTTCTCACTGTGCAGTTTTCAGTGTCTCACCGTGCATTTTTCAGTGTGTCACTGTGTAATTTTCAGTGTCTCACTGTGTAGTTTTCATTGTCTCACTTTGTCGTTTTCAGTGTCTCAATGTGTAGTTTTTTGTCTCACTGTGTAGTTTTCAGTGTGTCACGGTGTAATTTTCTGTATCTCCTTGTGTAGTTTTCAATGTGTTACTATGTCACTTTCATTGCCTCACTGTGCAGTTTCCAGTGTGTCACTGTGTAGTTTTCTGTGTCTCACTGTGTAGTTTTCAGTGTCTCACTATGTCGCTTTCAGTGTCTTACTGTGTCGTTTTCATTGTCTCACAGTGTAGTTTTCATTGTCTTACTGTGAAGTTTTCAGTACCTCGCTTTGTAGTTTTCATTGTTTCATTGTGTAGTTTTCAGTGTCTCACTGTGTAGTTTTTAGTGTCTCCCTGTGTAGTTTTCAGTGTTTCACTGTGTAGTTTTCAGTGTCTCACTGTGTAGTTTTCAGTACCTCACTTTGTAGTTTTCATTGTCTCACTGTGTAGTTTTCAGTGTGTCACGGTGTAATTTTCTGTATCTCCTTGTGTAGTTTTCAATGTGTCACTATGTCACTTTCATTGTCTCGCTGTGCAGTTTTCAGTGTGTCTCTGTGCAGTTTTCACTGTCTCACTGTGCAGTTTTCAGTGTCTCACTGTGTAGTTTCAGTGTCTCACTGTGTAGTTTTCAGTATCTCACTGTGCAGTTTTCAGTGTGTCACTGTGTAATTTTCTGTGTCTCACTGTGTTCTTTTCATTGTCTCACTGTGTATTGTTCAGTGTCTCAATGTGTAGTTTTCATTGTCTCACTGTGAAGTATTCAGCACCTCGCTTTGTAGTTTTCATTGTTTCACTGTGTGGTTTTCAATGTCTCAGTGTGTTGTTTTCATTGTCTCACTGTGTAGTGTTCAGTGTCTCACTGTGTAGTATTCATTGTCTCACTGTGAAGTATTCAGCACCTCGCTTTGTAGTTTTCATTGTCTCACTGTGCAGTTTTCAGTGTCTCGCTATGTTGCATTCAGTGTCTCACTGGGTCGCTTTACGGTTCTCACTGTGCAGTATTCATTGTCTGACTGTGTAGTTTCCAGTGTCACACTTATGTTTTCATTGTCCACTGTGTAGTTTTCAGTGTCTCACTGTTTAGCTTTCAGTGTCTCAATTTGTAGTTTTCAGTACCTCGCTTTGTAGTTTTCATTGTCTCACTGCGTAGTTTTTAGTGTCTCACTGTATAGTTTTCAGTGTCTCACTGTGCAGTTTTCAGTGTATCACTGTGTAGTTTTCTGTATCTCACTGTGTAGTTTTCAGTGTCTCACCATGTCACTTTCATTGTCTCACTGTGTCGTTTTCAGTGTCTCACTTTGCGGTTTTCAGTGTGTCACTGTGTTGTTCCCAATGTATCGCTGTGCACTTTTCAGTTTCTCACAGTGGATTTCCCAATGTCTCACTGTGTGGTTTTCCGTGTCTCACTGTGTAGTTTTCACGGTTTCACTGCAATTTGCACTTTCTCACTGTGCAGTTTTCAATATCTCATGAGTAGTTTTCAGTGTCTCACTGTGTAGTTTTTAGTGTCTCACTGCAGTTTTCAATGTGGCACTGTTTAATTTTCTGTGTCTCACTGTGTGGTATTCAGTGTCTCACTGTGTAGTTTTCATTGTCTCATTGTGTTGTTTTCAGTGTCTCACTGTGTATTTTTCATTGTCTCACTATGACGTGTTCAGTACCTCGCTTTGTAGTTTTCATTGTTTCACTGTGTGGTTTTCAGTGTCTTGCTGTGTAGTTTTCAATATCTCACTGTGTAGTTTTCAGTGTCTCACTGTGTTACTTTCCTTGTCTCACTGTGTCGTTTTCAGTGTGTCACTGTGTAGTTTTCAGTACCTCGCTTTGTAGTTTTCATTGTCTCACTGTCTAGTTTTAATGTCTCACTGTGTAGTTTTCAGTGTCTCACTGTGTAGTTTTCAGTGTCTCACTATGTCGCATTCAGTGTCTCACTGTGTCGTTTTCCGGGTCTCACTGTTTAGTATTCATTGTCTCACTGTGTCGTTTTCAGTGTCACACTGTTGTTTTCATTGTCTCACTGTGTAGTTTTCAGTGTCTCACTGTGTAGCTTTCAGTGTCTCACTTTGTAGTTTTCAGTACCTTGCTTTTTAGTTTTCATTGTTTAACTGTCTTGTTTTTAGTGTCTCACTGTGTAGTTTTCAGTGTCTCACTGTGTAGTTTTCAGTACCTCACTTTATAGTTTTCATTATCTCACTGCGTAGTTTTTAGTGTCTCACTGTATAGTTTTCAGTGTCTCACTGTGCAGTTTTCATTGTTTCACTGCAATTTGCACTTTCTCACTGTGCAGTTTTCAGTGTCTCACCGTGCATTTTTCAGTGTGTCACTGTGTAATTTTCAGTGTCTCACTGTGTAGTTTTCATTGTCTCACTTTGTCGTTTTCAGTGTCTCACTGTGTCGTTTTTTGTCTCACTGTGTAGTTTTCAGTGTTTCACTGTGTAGTTTTCAGTGTCTCACTGTGTAGTTATCAGTACCTCGCTTTGTAGTTTTCATTGTCTCACTGTGTAGTTTTTTGTCTCACTGTGTAGTTTTCAGTGTGTCACGGTGTAATTTTCTGTATCTCCTTGTGTAGTTTTCAATGTGTTACTATGTCACTTTCATTGCCTCACTGTGCAGTTTCCAGTGTGTCACTGTGTAGTTTTCTGTGTCTCACTGTGTAGTTTTCAGTGTCTCACTATGTCGATTTCAGTGTCTTACTGTGTCGTTTTCATTGTCTCCCTGTGTAGTTTTCAGTGTTTCACTGTGTAGTTTTCAGTGTCTCACTGTGTAGTTATCAGTACCTCACTTTGTATTTTTCATTGTCTCACTGTGTAGTTTTTTGTCTCACTGTGTAATTTTCAGTGTGTCACGGTGTAATTTTCTGTATCTCCTTGTGTAGTTTTCAATGTGTCACTATGTCACTTTCATTGTCTCGCTGTGCAGTTTTCAGTGTGTCTCTGTGCAGTTTTCACTGTCTCACTGTGTAGTTCCCAATGTATCACTGTGCAATTTTCAATTTCTCACAATGGATTTCCCAGTGTCTCACTGTGTAGTTTTCAGTGTCTCACTGTGTAGTTTTCATTGTTTCACTGCAATTTGCACTTTCTCACTGTGCAGTTTTCAGTGTCTCACCGTGCATTTTTCAGTGTGTCACTGTGTAATTTTCAGTGTCTCACTGTGTAGTTTTCATTGTCTCACTTTGTCGTTTTCAGTGTCTCAATGTGTAGTTTTTTGTCTCACTGTGTAGTTTTCAGTGTGTCACGGTGTAATTTTCTGTATCTCCTTGTGTAGTTTTCAATGTGTTACTATGTCACTTTCATTGCCTCACTGTGCAGTTTCCAGTGTGTCACTGTGTAGTTTTCTGTGTCTCACTGTGTAGTTTTCAGTGTCTCACTATGTCGCTTTCAGTGTCTTACTGTGTCGTTTTCATTGTCTCACAGTGTAGTTTTCATTGTCTTACTGTGAAGTTTTCAGTACCTCGCTTTGTAGTTTTCATTGTTTCATTGTGTAGTTTTCAGTGTCTCACTGTGTAGTTTTTAGTGTCTCCCTGTGTAGTTTTCAGTGTTTCACTGTGTAGTTTTCAGTGTCTCACTGTGTAGTTTTCAGTACCTCACTTTGTAGTTTTCATTGTCTCACTGTGTAGTTTTCAGTGTGTCACGGTGTAATTTTCTGTATCTCCTTGTGTAGTTTTCAATGTGTCACTATGTCACTTTCATTGTCTCGCTGTGCAGTTTTCAGTGTGTCTCTGTGCAGTTTTCACTGTCTCACTGTGCAGTTTTCAGTGTCTCACTGTGTAGTTTCAGTGTCTCACTGTGTAGTTTTCAGTATCTCACTGTGCAGTTTTCAGTGTGTCACTGTGTAATTTTCTGTGTCTCACTGTGTTCTTTTCATTGTCTCACTGTGTATTGTTCAGTGTCTCAATGTGTAGTTTTCATTGTCTCACTGTGAAGTATTCAGCACCTCGCTTTGTAGTTTTCATTGTTTCACTGTGTGGTTTTCAATGTCTCAGTGTGTTGTTTTCATTGTCTCACTGTGTAGTGTTCAGTGTCTCACTGTGTAGTATTCATTGTCTCACTGTGAAGTATTCAGCACCTCGCTTTGTAGTTTTCATTGTCTCACTGTGCAGTTTTCAGTGTCTCGCTATGTTGCATTCAGTGTCTCACTGGGTCGCTTTACGGTTCTCACTGTGCAGTATTCATTGTCTGACTGTGTAGTTTCCAGTGTCACACTTATGTTTTCATTGTCCACTGTGTAGTTTTCAGTGTCTCACTGTTTAGCTTTCAGTGTCTCAATTTGTAGTTTTCAGTACCTCGCTTTGTAGTTTTCATTGTCTCACTGCGTAGTTTTTAGTGTCTCACTGTATAGTTTTCAGTGTCTCACTGTGCAGTTTTCAGTGTATCACTGTGTAGTTTTCTGTATCTCACTGTGTAGTTTTCAGTGTCTCACCATGTCACTTTCATTGTCTCACTGTGTCGTTTTCAGTGTCTCACTTTGCGGTTTTCAGTGTGTCACTGTGTTGTTCCCAATGTATCGCTGTGCACTTTTCAGTTTCTCACAGTGGATTTCCCAATGTCTCACTGTGTGGTTTTCCGTGTCTCACTGTGTAGTTTTCACGGTTTCACTGCAATTTGCACTTTCTCACTGTGCAGTTTTCAATATCTCATGAGTAGTTTTCAGTGTCTCACTGTGTAGTTTTTAGTGTCTCACTGCAGTTTTCAATGTGGCACTGTTTAATTTTCTGTGTCTCACTGTGTGGTATTCAGTGTCTCACTGTGTAGTTTTCATTGTCTCATTGTGTTGTTTTCAGTGTCTCACTGTGTATTTTTCATTGTCTCACTATGACGTGTTCAGTACCTCGCTTTGTAGTTTTCATTGTTTCACTGTGTGGTTTCCAGTGTCTTGCTGTGTAGTTTTCAATGTCTCACTGTGTAGTTTTCAGTGTCTCACTGTGTTACTTTCCTTGTCTCACTGTGTCGTTTTCAGTGTGTCACTGTGTAGTTTTCAGTACCTCGCTTTGTAGTTTTCATTGTCTCACTGTCTAGTTTTAATGTCTCACTGTGTAGTTTTCAGTGTCTCACTGTGTAGTTTTCAGTGTCTCACTATGTCGCATTCAGTGTCTCACTGTGTCGTTTTCCGGGTCTCACTGTTTAGTATTCATTGTCTCACTGTGTCGTTTTCAGTGTCACACTGTTGTTTTCATTGTCTCACTGTGTAGTTTTCAGTGTCTCACTGTGTAGCTTTCAGTGTCTCACTTTGTAGTTTTCAGTACCTTGCTTTTTAGTTTTCATTGTTTAACTGTCTTGTTTTTAGTGTCTCACTGTGTAGTTTTCAGTGTCTCACTGTGTAGTTTTCAGTACCTCACTTTATAGTTTTCATTATCTCACTGCGTAGTTTTTAGTGTCTCACTGTATAGTTTTCAGTGTCTCACTGTGCAGTTTTCATTGTTTCACTGCAATTTGCACTTTCTCACTGTGCAGTTTTCAGTGTCTCACCGTGCATTTTTCAGTGTGTCACTGTGTAATTTTCAGTGTCTCACTGTGTAGTTTTCATTGTCTCACTTTGTCGTTTTCAGTGTCTCACTGTGTCGTTTTTTGTCTCACTGTGTAGTTTTCAGTGTTTCACTGTGTAGTTTTCAGTGTCTCACTGTGTAGTTATCAGTACCTCGCTTTGTAGTTTTCATTGTCTCACTGTGTAGTTTTTTGTCTCACTGTGTAGTTTTCAGTGTGTCACGGTGTAATTTTCTGTATCTCCTTGTGTAGTTTTCAATGTGTTACTATGTCACTTTCATTGCCTCACTGTGCAGTTTCCAGTGTGTCACTGTGTAGTTTTCTGTGTCTCACTGTGTAGTTTTCAGTGTCTCACTATGTCGATTTCAGTGTCTTACTGTGTCGTTTTCATTGTCTCCCTGTGTAGTTTTCAGTGTTTCACTGTGTAGTTTTCAGTGTCTCACTGTGTAGTTATCAGTACCTCACTTTGTATTTTTCATTGTCTCACTGTGTAGTTTTTTGTCTCACTGTGTAGTTTTCAGTGTGTCACGGTGTAATTTTCTGTATCTCCTTGTGTAGTTTTCAATGTGTCACTATGTCACTTTCATTGTCTCGCTGTGCAGTTTTCAGTGTGTCTCTGTGCAGTTTTCACTGTCTCACTGTGCAGTTTTCAGTGTCTCACTGTGTAGTTTCAGTGTCTCACTGTGTAGTTTTCAGTGTCTCACTGTGTAGTTTTCAGTGTCTCACTGTGTCGTTTTCAGTGTCCCACTGTGTATTTTTCAGTGTGTCACTGTGTAGTTTTCAGTTTCTCACTGTGTAGTTTTCAGTGTCTCACTGTGTAGTTTTCTTTGTCTCACTGTGTAGATTTCAGAGTCACACTATGTCGTATTCATTGTCTTACTGTGTCGTTTGCAGTGTCTCACTGTGTAGTTCCCAATGTATCGCTGTGCACTTTTCAGTTTCTCACAGTGGATTTCCCAATGTCTCACTGTGTAGTTTTCAGTGTGTCTCTGTGTAGTTTTCATTGTTTCACTGCAATTTGCACTTTCTCACTGTGCAGTTATCAGTGCCTCTCTGTGTAGTTTTCAGTGTCTCACTGTGTAGTTCCCAATGTATCGCTGTGCACTTTTCAGTTTCTCACAGTGTGTTTCTCATTGTCTCACTGTGTATTTTCAGTCTCTCACTGTTTAGTTTTTGTTGTTTCACTGTGTACTTCCCAATGTCTCGCTGTGCACTTTTCTGTTTCTCACAGAGTAGTTCCCAATGTCTCATTTTGTAGTTTTTAGTGTCTCAATGTGCAATTTTCAGTGTGTCACTGTTTGGATTCATTGTCTCACTGTGTGGAATTCATTGTCTCACTGTGTCATTTTCAGTGTCACACTGTTGTTTTCATTGTCTCACTGTGTAGTTTTCAGTGTCTCACTGTGTTGTTCCCAATGTATCGCTGTGCACTTTTCAGTTTCTCACAGTGGATTTCCCAATGTCTCACTGTGTAGTTTTCAGTGTCTCACTGTGTATTTTTCATTGTTTCACTGCAATTTGCACTTTCTCACTGTGCAGTTATCAGTGCCTCTCTGTGTAGTTTTCAGTGTCTCACTGTGTAGTTCCCAATGTATCGCTGTGCACTTTTCAGTTTCTCACAGTGTATTTCTCATTGTCTCACTGTGTATTTTCAGTCTCTCACTGTATAGTTTTCGTTGTTTCACTGTGTACTTCCCAATGTCTCGCTGTGCACTTTTCTGTTTCTCACAGAGTAGTTCCCAATGTCTCATTTTGTAGTTTTTAGTGTCTCAATGTGCAGTTTTCAGTGTGTCACTGTTTGGATTCATTGTCTCACTGTGTGGTATTCATTGTCTCACTGTGTCATTTTCAGTGTCACACTGTTGTTTTCATTGTCTCACTGTGTAGTTTTCAGTGTCTCACTGTGTTGTTCCCAATGTATCACTGTGCACTTTTCAGTTTCTCACAGTGGATTTCCCAATGTCTCACTGTGTAGTTTTCAGTGTCTCACTGTGTATTTTTCATTGTCTCACTATGACGTGTTCAGTACCTCGCTTTGTAGTTTTCATTGTTTCACTGTGTGGTTTTCAGTGTCTCGCTGTGCAGTTTTCAGTGTCTCACAGTGTAGTTTTCAGTGTCTCACTGTGTGACTTTCCTTGTCTCACTGTGTCGTTTTCAGTGTGTCACTGTGTAGTTTTCAGTACCTCGCTTTGCAGTTTTCAGTGTCTCGCTGTGTTGTTTTCAGTGTCTCACTGTGTCGCTTTCCGGTTCTCACTGTGCAGTATTCATTGTCTGACTGTGTAGTTTTCAGTGTCACACTTTTGTTTTCATTGTCTCACTGTGTAGTTTTCAGTGTCTCACTGTTTAGCTTTCAGTGTCTCACTTTGTAGTTTTCATTGTTTCACTGTCTTGTTTTTAGTGTCTCACTGTGTAGTTTTCACTATTTCACTGTGTAGTTTTCAGTACCTCGCTTTGTAGTTTTCATTGTCTCACTGCGTAGTTTTTAGTGTCTCACTGTATAGTTTTCAGTGTCTCACTGTGCAGTTTTCAGTGTGTCACTGTGTAGTTTTCTGTATCTCACTGTGTAGTTTTCAGTGTCTCACCATGTCACTTTCATTGTCTCACTGTGTCGTTTTCAGTGTCTCACTTTGCGGTTTTCAGTGTCTCACTGTGCAGTTTTCAGTGTCTCGCTGTGTAGTTTTCATTGTCTCACTGTGTCGTTTTCAGTGTCTCACTGTGTATTTTTCTTTGTCTCACTATGAAGTATTCAGTACCTCGCTTTGTAGTTTTCATTATTTCACTGTGTGGTTTTCGGTGTCTCACTGTGTAGTTTTCAGTGTCTCATTGTGTAGTTTTCAGTGTCTCACTGTGTCGTTTTCAATGTCCCACTGTGTAGTTTGCAGTGTGTCACTGTGTAGTTTTCTGTTTCTCACTGTGTAGTTTTCAGTGTCTCACTGTGTCGCTTTCATTGTCTCACTGTGTCGTTTTCAGTGTCTCACTGTGTAGTTTTCTTTGTCTCACGGTGTAGTTTTCAGAGTCACACTATGTCGTATTCATTGTCTCACTGTGTCGTTTTCAGTGCCACACTGTTCTTTTCATTGTCTCACTGTGTAGTTTGCAGTGTCTCACTGTGTAGTTCCCAATGTATCGCTGTGCACTTTTCAGTTTCTCACTGTGGATTTCCCAATGTCTCACCGTGTAGTTTTCAGTGTGTCTCTGTGTAGTTTTCATTGTTTCACTGCAATTTGCACTTTCTCACTGTGCAGTTATCAGTGCCTCTCTGTGTAGTTTTCAGTGTCTCACTGTGTAGTTCCCAATGTATCGCTGTGCACTTTTCAGTTTCTCACAGTGTGTTTCTCATTGTCTCACTGTGTATTTTCAGTCTCTCACTGTTTAGTTTTCGTTGTTTCACTGTACTTCCCAATGTCTCGCTGTGCACTTTTCTGTTTCTCACAGAGTAGTTCCCAATGTCTCATTTTGTAGTTTTTAGTGTCTCAATGTGCAGTTTTCAATGTGTCACTGTTTAGATTCATTGTCTCACTGTGTGATATTCATTGTCTCACTGTGTCATTTTCAGTGTCACACTTTTTTTCATTGTCTCACTGTGTAGTTTTCAGTGTCTCACTGTGTTGTTCCCAATGTATCGCTGTGCACTTTTCAGTTTCTCACAGTGGATTTCCCAATGTCTCACTGTGTAGTTTTCAGTGTCTCATTGTGTATTTTTCATTGTTTCACTGCAATTTGCACTTTCTCACTGTGCAGTTTTCAATATCTCACTGCGTAGTTTTCAGTGTCTCACTGTGCAGTTTCCAGTGTCTCACTGTGCAGTTTTCAATGTGTCACTGTGTCGTTTTCCGCGTCTCACTTTGTAGTATTCATTGTCTCTCTGTGTAGTTTTCAGTGTCACACTGTTGTTTTCATTGTCTCACTGTGTAGTTTTCAGTGTCTCACTGTGTAGCATTCAGTGTCTCACTTTGTAGTTTTCAGTACCTCGCTTTGTAGTTTTCATTGTTTCACTGTATTGTTTTTAGTGTCTCTCTGTAGTTTTCAGTGAATCACTGTGTAGTTTTCAGTACCTCGCTTTGTAGTTTTCATTGTCTCACTGTCTAGTTTTAATGTCTCACTGTGTAGTTTTCATTGTTTCACTGTGTGGTTTTCAGTGTCTCGCTGTGTAGTTTTCAATGTCTCACTGTGTAGTTTTCAGTGTCTCACTGTGTGACTTTCCTTGTCTCACTGGGTCGTTTTCAGTGTGTCACTGTGTAGTTTTCAATACCTCGCTTTGTAGTTTTCATTGTCTCACTGTCTAGTTTTAATGTCTCACTGTGTAGTTTTCAGTGTCTCACTGTGTAGTTTTCAGTGTCTCACTATGTCGCATTCAGTGTCTCACTGTGTCGTTTTCCGGGTCTCACTGTTTAGTATTCATTGTCTCACTGTGTCGTTTTCAGTGTCACACTGTTGTTTTCATTGTCTCACTGTGTAGTTTTCAGTGTCTCACTTTGTAGTTTTCAGTACCTTGCTTTTTAGTTTTCATTGTTTAACTGTCTTGTTTTTAGTGTCTCACTGTGTAGTTTTCAGTGTCTCACTGTGTAGTTTTCAGTACCTCACTTTGTAGTTTTCATTATCTCACTGCGTAGTTTTTAGTGTCTCACTGTATAGTTTTCAGTGTCTCACTCTGCAGTTTTCAGTGTCTCACTGTGTAGTTTCAGTGTCTCACTGTGTCGTTTTCAGTGTCTCACTGTGCAGTTTTCAGTGTGTCACTGTGTTGTTCCCAATGTATCGCTGTGCACTTTTCAGTTTCTCACAGTGGATTTCTCAATGTCGCACTGTGTTGTTTTCCGGGTCTCACTGTGTAGTATTCATTATCTCACTGTGTCGTTTTCAGTGTCACACTGTTGTTTTCATTGTCTCACTGTGTAGTTTTCAGTGTTCACTGTGTAGTTCCCAATGTCTCGCTGTGCACTTTTCAGTTTCTCACAGAGTTTTTCCCAATGTCTCATTGTGTAGTTTTTAGTGTCTCACTGTGCAGTTTTCAGTGTGTCACTGTGTAGTTTCATTGTCTCACTGTGTAGTTTTCAGTGTCTCACTGTGCAGTTTTCAGTGTGTTACTGTGAAGTATTCAGTACCTCGCTTTGTATTTTTCATTGTTTCACTGTGTGGTTTTCAGTGTCTCGCTGTGTAGTTTTAAGTACCTCGCTTTGTGGTTTTCATTGTCACTGTGTAGTTTTCAGTGTCTCACTATGTCGCATTCAGTGTCTCACTGTGACTTTTTCCGGGTCTCACTGTTTAGTATTCATTGTCTCACTGTGTCTTTTTCAGTGTCACACTGTTCTTTTCATTGTCTCACTGTGTAGTTTTCATTGTCTCACTGTGTAGTTTTCAGTGTCTCACTGTGTAGCTTTCAGTGTCTCACTTTGTAGTTTTCAGTACCTTGCTTTTTAGTTTTCATTGTTTAACTGTCTTGTTTTTAGTGTCTCACTGTGTAGTTTTCAGTGTCTCACTGTGTAGTTTTCAGTACCCTCACTTTGTAGTTTTCATTATCTCACTGCGTAGTTTTTAGTGTCTCACTGTATAGTTTTCAGTGTCTCACTGTGACGTTTTCTGGGTCTCACTGTTTAGTATTCATTGTCTCACTGTGTCTTTTTCAGTGTCACACTGTTGTTTTCATTGTCTCACTGTGTAGATTTCAGTGTCTCACTGTGTAGCTTTCAGTGTCTCACTTTGTAGTTTTCAGTACCTTGCTTTGTAGTTTTGATTGTTTCACTGTCTTGTTTTTAGTGTCTCACTGTGTAGTTTTCAGTGTCTCACTGTGCAGTTTTCAGTTTGTCACTGTGTAGTTTTCATTATCTCACTGCGTAGTTTTCAGTGTCTCACTATGTCACTTTCATTGTCTCACTGTGTCATTTTCAGTGTCTCACTGTGTAGTTTTCATTGTCTCACAATGTCGTTTTCAGTGTCTCACTGTGAAGTATTCAGTACCTCGCTTTGTAGTTTTCATTGTTTCACTGTGTGGTTTTCCGTGTCTCACTGTGTAGTTTTCATTGTCTCACTGTGTCGTTTTCAGTGTCTCACTGTGTATTTTTCATTGTCTCACTACGAAGTGTTCAGTACCTCGCTTTGTAGTTTTCACTGTTTCACTGTGTGGTTTTCAGTGTCTCGCTGTGCAGTTTTCAGTGTCTCACAGTGTAGTTTTCAGTGTCTCACTGCGTGACTTTCCTTGTCTCACTGTGTCGTTTTCAGTGTGTCACTGTGTAGTTTTCGGTACCTCGCTTTGTAGTTTTCATTGTCTCACTGTCTAGTTTTAATGTCTCATTGTGTAGTTTTCAGTGTCTCACTGTGTAGTTTTCAGTGTCTCACTTTGTCGCATTCAGTGTCTCGCTGTGTCGTTTTCCGGGTCTCACTGTTTAGTATTCATTGTCCCACTGTGTCGTTTTCAGTGTCACACTGTTGTTTTCATTGTCTCACTGTGTAGTTTTCAGTGTCTCACTGTGTAGTTTTCTGTTTCTCACTGTGTAGTTTTCAGTGTCTCACCTAGTCGTTTTCATTGTCTCACTGTGTCGTTTTCAGTGTCTCACTGCGTAGTTTTCTGTCTCACTGTGTAGTTTTCAGTGTCTCACTATGTCGCATTCAGTGTCTCACTGTGTTGTTTTCCGGGTCTCACTGTGTAGTATTCATTGTCTCACTGTGTTGTTTTCATTGTCTCACTGTGTAGTTTTCAGTGTCTCACTGTGTTGTTCCCAATGTATCGCTGTGCACTTTTCAGTTTCTCACAGTGGATTTCCCAATGTCTCACTGTGTAGTTTTCAGTGTCTCACTGTGTATTTTTCATTGTTTCACTGCAATTTGCACTTTCTCACTGTGCAGTTTTCAATATCTCACTGCGTAGTTTTCAGTGTCTCACTATGCAGTTTTCAGTGTCTCACTGTGCAGTTTTCAATGTGTCACTGTGTCGTTTTCCGGGTCTCACTTTGTAGTATTCATTGTCTCTGTGTAGTTTTCAGTGTCACACTGTTGTTTTCATTGTCTCACTGTGTAGTTTTCAATGTCTCACTGTGTAGCATTCAGTGTCTCACTTTGTAGTTTTCAGTACCTCGCTTTGTAGTTTTCATTGTTTCACTGTCTTGTTTTTAGTGTCTCTGTATAGTTTTCAGTGTCTCACTGTGTAGTTTTCAATACCTCGCTTTGTTGTTTTCATTCTCTCAGTGCGTAGTTTTTAGTGTCTCACTGTATAGTTTTCAGTGTCTCACTGTGCAGTTTTCAGTGTGTCACTGTGTTGTTCCCAATGTATCGCTGTGCACTTTTCAGTTTCTCACAGTGGATTTCCCAATGTCTCACTGTGTAGTTTTCCGTGTCTCACTGTGTAGTTTTCTCTGTTTCACTGCAATTTGCATTTTCTCACTGTGCAGTTTTCAATATCTCATGCGTAGTTTTCAGTGTCACACTGTGTAGTTTTCAGTGTCTCACTGTGCAGTTTTCAATGTGGCACTGTGTAATTTTCTGTGTCTCACTGTGTGGTATTCAGTGTCTCACTGTGTAGTTTTCATTGTCTCACTGTTTCGTTTTCAGTGTCTCACTGTGTATTTTTCATTGTCTCACTATGACGTGTTCAGTACCTTGTTCATTGTTCATTGTTTCACTGTGTGGTTTTCAGCGTCTCGCTGTGTAGTTTTCAATGTCACACTGTGTAGTTTTCAGTGTCTCACTGTGTGACTTTCCTTGTCTCACTGGGTCATTTTCAGTGTGTCACTGTGTAGTTTTCAGTACCTCGCTTTGTAGTTTTCATTGTCTCACTGTCTAGTTTTAATGTCTCACTGTGTAGTTTTCATTGTTTCACTGTGTGGTTTTCAGTGTCTCGCTGTGTAGTTTTCAATGTCTCACTGTGTAGTTTTCAGTGTCTCACTGTGTGACTTTCCTTGTCTCACTGGGTCGTTTTCAGTGTGTCACTGTGTAGTTTTCAATACCTCGCTTTGTAGTTTTCATTGTCTCACTGTCTAGTTTTAATGTCTCACTGTGTAGTTTTCAGTGTCTCACTGTGTAGTTTTCAGTGTCTCACTATGTCGCATTCAGTGTCTCACTGTGTCGTTTTCCGGGTCTCACTGTTTAGTATTCATTGTCTCACTGTGTCGTTTTCAGTGTCACACTGTTGTTTTCATTGTCTCACTGTGTAGTTTTCAGTGTCTCACTGTGTAGCTTTCAGTGTCTCACTTTGTAGTTTTCAGTACCTTGCTTTTTAGTTTTCATTGTTTAACTGACTTGTTTTTAGTGTCTCACTGTGTAGTTTTCAGTGTCTCACTGTGTAGTTTTCAGTACCTCACTTTGTAGTTTTCATTATCTCACTGCGTAGTTTTTAGTGTCTCACTGTATTGTTTTCAGTGTCTCACTGTGCAGTTTTCAGTGTCTCACTGTGTAGTTTCAGTGTCTCACTGTGTAGTTTTCAGTGTCTCACTGTGCAGTTTTCAGTGTGTCACTGTGTTGTTCCCAATGTATCGCTGTGCACTTTTCAGTTTCTCACAGTGGATTTCCCAATGTCTCACTGTGTTGTTTTCCGGGTCTCACTGTGTAGTATTCATTGTCTCACTGTGTCGTTTTCAGTGTCACACTGTTGTTTTCATTGTCTCACTGTGTAGTTTTCAGTGTCTCACTGTGTAGTTCCCAATGTCTCGCTGTGCACTTTTCAGTTTCTCACAGAGTTTTTCCCAATGTCTCATTGTGTAGTTTTTAGTGTCTCACTGTGCAGTTTTCAGTGTGTCACTGTGTAGTTTCATTGTCTCACTGTGTAGTTTTCAGTGTCTCACTGTGCAGTTTTCAGTGTGTTACTGTGAAGTATTCAGTACCTCGCTTTGTATTTTTCATTGTTTCACTGTGTGGTTTTCAGTGTCTCGCTGTGTAGTTTTAAGTACCTCGCTTTGTGGTTTTCATTGTCACTGTGTAGTTTTCAGTGTCTCACTATGTCGCATTCAGTGTCTCACTGTGACTTTTTCCGGGTCTCACTGTTTAGTATTCATTGTCTCACTGTGTCTTTTTCAGTGTCACACTGTTGTTTTCATTGTCTCACTCTGTAGATTTCAGTTTCTCACTGTGTAGCTTTCAGTGTCTCACTTTGTAGTTTTCAGTACCTTGCTTTTTAGTTTTCACTGTTTAACTGTCTTGTTTTTAGTGTCTCACTGTGTAGTTTTCAGTGTCTCACTGTGTAGTTTTCAGTACCTCACTTTGTAGTTTTCATTATCTCACTGCGTAGTTTTTAGTGTCTCACTGTATAGTTTTCAGTGTCTCACTGTGACGTTTTCTGGGTCTCACTGTTTAGTATTCATTGTCTCACTGTGTCTTTTTCAGTGTCACACTGTTGTTTTCATTGTCTCACTGTGTAGATTTCAGTGTCTCACTGTGTAGCTTTCAGTGTCTCACTTTGTAGTTTTCAGTACCTTGCTTTGTAGTTTTGATTGTTTCACTGTCTTGCTTTTAGTGTCTCACTGTGTAGTTTTCAGTGTCTCACTGTGCAGTTTTCAGTTTGTCACTGTGTAGTTTTCATTATCTCACTGTGTAGTTTTCAGTGTCTCACTATGTCACTTTCATTGTCTCACTGTGTCATTTTCAGTGTCTCACTGTGTAGTTTTCATTGTCTCACAATGTCGTTTTCAGTGTCTCACTGTGAAGTATTCAGTACCTCGCTTTGTAGTTTTCATTGTTTCACTGTGTGGTTTTCCGTGTCTCACTGTGTAGTTTTCATTGTCTCACTGTGTCGTTTTCAGTGTCTCACTGTGTATTTTTCATTGTCTCACTACGAAGTGTTCAGTACCTCGCTTTGTAGTTTTCACTGTTTCAGTGTGTGGTTTTCAGTGTCTCGCTGTGCAGTTTTCAGTGTCTCACAGTGTAGTTTTCAGTGTCTCACTGTGTGACTTTCCTTGTCTCACTGTGTCGTTTTCAGTGTGTCACTGTGTAGTTTTCAGTACCTCGCTTTGTAGTTTTCATTGTCTCACTGTCTAGTTTTAATGTCTCACTGTGTAGTTTTCAGTTTCTCACTGTGTAGTTTTCAGTGTCTCACTATGTCGCATTCAGTGTCTCGCTGTGTCGTTTTCCGGGTCTCACTGTTTAGTATTCATTGTCTCACTGTGTCGTTTTCAGTGTCACACTGTTGTTTTCATTGTCTCACTGTGTATTTTTCAGTGTCCAACTGTGTAGTTTTCATTGTTTCACTGCAATTTGCGCTTTCTCAATGTGCAGTTAAAAGTGCCTCGCTTTGTAGTTTTCAGAATCTCACTGTGTAGTTCCCAATGTATCGCTGTGCAATTTTCAGTTTCTCACAGTGTATTTCTCATTTTTTCACTGTGTAGTTTTCAGTCTCTCACTGTTTAATTTTCATTGTTTCACTATGTTCTTCCCAATGTCTCGCTGTGCACTTTTCAGTTTCTCACAGTGTCGTTCCCAATGTCTCATTGTGTAGTTTTTAGTGTCTCACTGTGCAGTTTTCAGTGTGTCACTGTGTCGTTTCATTGTCTCACTGTGTAGTTTTCAGTGTCTCACTGTCCAGTTTTCAGTGTGTTACTGTGAAGTATTCAGTACCTCGCTTTGTATTTTTCATTGTTTCACTGTGTGGTTTTCAGTGTCTCGCTGTGTAGTTTTCCGTTTCTCACTGTGTAGTTTTAAGGACCTCGCTTTGTGGTTTTCATTGTCACTGTGTAGTTTTCAGTGTCTCACTATGTCGCATTCAGTGTCTCACTGTGACTTTTTCCGGGTCTCACTGTTTAGTATTCATTGTCTCACTGTGTCTTTTTCAGTGTCACACTGTTGTTTTCATTGTCTCACTCTGTAGATTTCAGTTTCACACTGTGTAGCTTTCAGTGTCTCGCTTTGTAGTTTTCAGTACCTTGCTTTGTAGTTTTGATTGTTTCACTGTCTTGTTTTTAGTGTCTCACTGTGTAGTTTTCAGTTCGTCACTGTGTAGTTTTCATTATCTCACTGTGTAGTTTTCAGTGTCTCACTATGTCACTTTCATTGTCTCACTGTGTCATTTTCAGTGTCTCACTGTGTAGTTTTCATTGTCTCACAATGTCGTTTTCAGTGTCTCACTGTGAAGTATTCAGTACCTCGCTTTGTAGTTTTCATTGTTTCACTGTGTGTTTTTCAGTGTCTCACTGTGTAGTTTTTATTGTTTCACTGTGTCGTTTTCAGTGTCTCACTGTGTATTTTTCATTGTCTCACTACGAAGTGTTCAGTACCTCGCTTTGTAGTTTTCATTGTTTCACTGTGTGGTTTTCAGTGTCTCGCTGTGCAGTTTTCAGTGTCTCACAGTGTAGTTTTCAGTGTCTCACTGTGTGACTTTCCTTGTCTCACTGTGTTGTTTTCAGTGTGTCACTGTGTAGTTTTCAGTACCTCGCTTTGTAGTTTTCATTGTCTCACTGTCTAGTTTTAATGTCTCACTGTGTAGTTTTCAGTGTCTCACTGTGAAGTTTTCAGTGTCTCACTATGTCGCATTCAGTGTCTCACTGTGTCGTTTTCCGGGTCTCACTGTTTAGTATTCATTGTCTCACTGTGTCGTTTTCAGTGTCACACTGTTGTTTTCATTGTCTCACTGTGTAGTTTTCAGTGTCTCACTGTGTAGCTTTCAGTGTCTCACTTTGTAGTTTTCAGTACCTTGCTTTTTAGTTTTCATTGTTTAACTGTCTTGTTTTTAGTGTCTCACTGTGTAGTTTTCAGTGTCTCACTGTGTAGTTTTCTGTTTCTCACTGTGTAGTTTTCAGTGTCTCACCTAGTCGTTTTCATTGTCTCACTGTGTCGTTTTCAGTGTCTCACTGCGTAGTTTTCTGTGTCTCACTGTGTAGTTTTCAGTGTCTCACTATGTCGCATTCAGTGTCTCACTGTGTTGTTTTCCGGGTCTCACTGTGTAGTATTCATTGTCTCACTGTGTCGTTTTCAGTGTCACACTGTTGTTTTCATTGTCTCACTGTGTCGTTTTCAGTGTCTCACTGTGTTGTTCCCAATGTCTCGCTGTGCACTTTTCAGTTTCTCACAGAGTTTTTCCCAATGTCTCATTGTGTAGTTTTTAGTGTCTCACTGTGCAGTTTTCAGTGTGTCACTGTGTAGTTTCATTGTCTCACTGTGTAGTTTTCAGTGTCTCACTGTGCAGTTTTCAGTGTGTTACTGTGAAGTATTCAGTACCTCGCTTTGTAGTTTTCATTGTTTCACTGTGTGGTTTTCAGTGTCTCGCTGTGTAGTTTTCCGTTTCTCACTGTGTAGTTTTAAGTACCTCGCTTTTTGGTTTTCATTGTCACTGTGTAGTTTTCAGTGTCTCACTATGTCGCATTCAGTGTCTCACTGTGACTTTTTCCGGGTCTCACTGTTTAGAATTCATTGTCTCACTGTGCCTTTTTCAGTGTCTCACTGTGTAGCTTTCAGTGTCTCACTTTGTAGTTTTCAGTACCTTGCTTTGTAGTTTTGATTGTTTCACTGTCTTGTTTTTTTGCCTCACTGTGTAGTTTTCAGTTCGTCACTGTGTAGTTTTCATTATCTCACTGTGTAGTTTTCAGTGTCTCACTATGTCACTTTCATTGTCTCACTGTGTGATTTTCAGTGTCTCACTGTGTAGTTTTCATTGTCTCACAATGTCGTTTTCAGTGTCTCACTGTGAAGTATTCAGTAACTCGCTTTGTAGTTTTCATTGTTTCACTGTGTGGTTTTCAGTGTCTCACTTTGTAGTTTTCATTGTCTCACTGTGTCGTTTTCAGTGTCTCACTGTGTATTTTTCATTGTCTCACTACGAAGTGTTCAGCACCTCGCTTTGTAGTTTTCATTGTTTCACTGTGTGGTTTTCAGTGTCTCGCTGTGCAGTTTTCAGTGTCTCACAGTGTAGTTTTCAGTGTCTCACTGTGTGACTTTCCTTGTCTCACTGTGTCGTTTTCAGTGTGTCACTGTGTAGTTTTCAGTACCTCGCTTTGTAGTTTTCATTGTCTCACTGTCTAGTTTTAATGTCTCACTGTGTAGTTTTCAGTGTCTCACTGTGCAGTTTTCAGTGTCTCACTGTGTCGCATTCAGTGTCTCACTGTGTCGTTTTCCGGGTCTCACTGTTTAGTATTCATTGTCTCACTGTGTCGTTTTCAGTGTCACACCGTTGTTTTCATTGTCTCACTGTGTAGTTTTCAGTGTCTCACTGTGTAGCTTTCAGTGTCTCACTTTGTAGTTTTCAGTACCTTGCTTTTTAGTTTTCATTGTTTAACTGTCTTGTTTTTAGTGTCTCACGGTGTAGTTTTCAGTGTCTCACTGTGTAGTTTTCTGTTTCTCACTGTGTAGTTTTCAGTGTCTCACCTAGTCGTTTTCATTTTCTCACTGTGTCGTTTTCAGTGTCTCACTGCGTAGTTTTCTGTGTCTCACTGTGTAGTTTTCAGTGTCTCACTATGTCGCATTCAGTGTCTCACTGTGTCGTTTTCCGGGTCTCACTGTTTAGTATTCATTGTCTCACTGTGTCGTTTTCAGTGTCACACTGTTGTTTTCATTGTCTCACTGTGTATTTTTCAGTGTCCAACTGTGTAGTTTTCATTGTTTCACTGCAATTTGCACTTTCTCAATGTGCAGTTAAAAGTGCCTCGCTTTGTAGTTTTCAGAATCTCACTGTGTAGTTCCCAATGTATCACTGTGCAATTTTCAGTTTCTCACAGTGTATTTCTCATTTTTTCACTGTGTAGTTTTCAGTCTCTCACTGTTTAATTTTCATTGTTTCACTATGTTCTTCCCAATGTCTCGCTGTGCACTTTTCAGTTTCTCACAGTGTCGTTCCCAATGTCTCATTGTGTAGTTTTTAGTGTCTCACTGTGCAGTTTTCAGTGTGTCACTGTGTCGTTTCATTGTCTCACTGTGTAGTTTTCAGTGTCTCACTGTCCAGTTTTCAGTGTGTTACTGTGAAGTATTCAGTACCTCGCTTTGTATTTTTCATTGTTTCACTGTGTGGTTTTCAGTGTCTCGCTGTGTAGTTTTCCGTTTCTCACTGTGTAGTTTTAAGGACCTCGCTTTGTGGTTTTCATTGTCACTGTGTAGTTTTCAGTGTCTCACTATGTCGCATTCAGTGTCTCACTGTGACTTTTTCCGGGTCTCACTGTTTAGTATTCATTGTCTCACTGTGTCTTTTTCAGTGTCACACTGTTGTTTTCATTGTCTCACTCTGTAGATTTCAGTTTCTCACTGTGTAGCTTTCAGTGTCTCGCTTTGTAGTTTTCAGTACCTTGCTTTGTAGTTTTGATTGTTTCACTGTCTTGTTTTTAGTGTCTCACTGTGTAGTTTTCAGTTCGTCACTGTGTAGTTTTCATTATCTCACTGTGTAGTTTTCAGTGTCTCACTATGTCACTTTCATTGTCTCACTGTGTCATTTTCAGTGTCTCACTGTGTAGTTTTCATTGTCTCACAATGTCGTTTTCAGTGTCTCACTGTGAAGTATTCAGTACCTCGCTTTGTAGTTTTCATTGTTTCACTGTGTGTTTTTCAGTGTCTCACTGTGTAGTTTTTATTGTTTCACTGTGTCGTTTTCAGTGTCTCACTGTGTATTTTTCATTGTCTCACTACGAAGTGTTCAGTACCTCGCTTTGTAGTTTTCATTGTTTCACTGTGTGGTTTTCAGTGTCTCGCTGTGCAGTTTTCAGTGTCTCACAGTGTAGTTTTCAGTGTCTCACCGTGTGACTTTCCTTGTCTCACTGTGTCGTTTTCAGTGTGTCACTGTGTAGTTTTCAGTACCTCGCTTTGTAGTTTTCATTGTCTCACTGTCTAGTTTTAATGTCTCACTGTGTAGTTTTCAGTGTCTCACTGTGTAGTTTTCAGTGTCTCACTATGTCGCATTCAGTGTCTCACTGTGTCGTTTTCCGGGTCTCACTGTTTAGTATTCATTGTCTCACTGTGTCGTTTTCAGTGTCACACTGTTGTTTTCATTGTCTCACTGTGTAGTTTTCAGTGTCTCACTGTGTAGCTTTCAGTGTCTCACTTTGTAGTTTTCAGTACCTTGCTTTTTAGTTTTCATTGTTTAACTGTCTTGTTTTTAGTGTCTCACTGTGTAGTTTTCAGTGTCTCACTGTGTAGTTTTCTGTTTCTCACTGTGTAGTTTTCAGTGTCTCACCTAGTCGTTTTCATTGTCTCACTGTGTCGTTTTCAGTGTCTCACTGCGTAGTTTTCTGTGTCTCACTGTGTAGTTTTCAGTGTCTCACTATGTCGCATTCAGTGTCTCACTGTGTTGTTTTCCGGGTCTCACTGTGTAGTATTCATTGTCTCACTGTGTCGTTTTCAGTGTCACACTGTTGTTTTCATTGTCTCACTGTGTCGTTTTCAGTGTCTCACTGTGTTGTTCCCAATGTCTCGCTGTGCACTTTTCAGTTTCTCACAGAGTTTTTCCCAATGTCTCATTGTGTAGTTTTTAGTGTCTCACTGTGCAGTTTTCAGTGTGTCACTGTGTAGTTTCATTGTCTCACTGTGTAGTTTTCAGTGTCTCACTGTGCAGTTTTCAGTGTGTTACTGTGAAGTATTCAGTACCTCGCTTTGTAGTTTTCATTGTTTCACTGTGTGGTTTTCAGTGTCTCGCTGTGTAGTTTTCCGTTTCTCACTGTGTAGTTTTAAGTACCTCGCTTTTTGGTTTTCATTGTCACTGTGTAGTTTTCAGTGTCTCACTATGTCGCATTCAGTGTCTCACTGTGACTTTTTCCGGGTCTCACTGTTTAGAATTCATTGTCTCACTGTGCCTTTTTCAGTGTCTCACTGTGTAGCTTTCAGTGTCTCACTTTGTAGTTTTCAGTACCTTGCTTTGTAGTTTTGATTGTTTCACTGTCTTGTTTTTTTGCCTCACTGTGTAGTTTTCAGTTCGTCACTGTGTAGTTTTCATTATCTCACTGTGTAGTTTTCAGTGTCTCACTATGTCACTTTCATTGTCTCACTGTGTGATTTTCAGTGTCTCACTGTGTAGTTTTCATTGTCTCACAATGTCGTTTTCAGTGTCTCACTGTGAAGTATTCAGTAACTCGCTTTGTAGTTTTCATTGTTTCACTGTGTGGTTTTCAGTGTCTCACTTTGTAGTTTTCATTGTCTCACTGTGTCGTTTTCAGTGTCTCACTGTGTATTTTTCATTGTCTCACTACGAAGTGTTCAGCACCTCGCTTTGTAGTTTTCATTGTTTCACTGTGTGGTTTTCAGTGTCTCGCTGTGCAGTTTTCAGTGTCTCACAGTGTAGTTTTCAGTGTCTCACTGTGTGACTTTCCTTGTCTCACTGTGTCGTTTTCAGTGTGTCACTGTGTAGTTTTCAGTACCTCGCTTTGTAGTTTTCATTGTCTCACTGTCTAGTTTTAATGTCTCACTGTGTAGTTTTCAGTGTCTCACTGTGCAGTTTTCAGTGTCTCACTGTGTCGCATTCAGTGTCTCACTGTGTCGTTTTCCGGGTCTCACTGTTTAGTATTCATTGTCTCACTGTGTCGTTTTCAGTGTCACACCGTTGTTTTCATTGTCTCACTGTGTAGTTTTCAGTGTCTCACTGTGTAGCTTTCAGTGTCTCACTTTGTAGTTTTCAGTACCTTGCTTTTTAGTTTTCATTGTTTAACTGTCTTGTTTTTAGTGTCTCACGGTGTAGTTTTCAGTGTCTCACTGTGTAGTTTTCTGTTTCTCACTGTGTAGTTTTCAGTGTCTCACCTAGTCGTTTTCATTTTCTCACTGTGTCGTTTTCAGTGTCTCACTGCGTAGTTTTCTGTGTCTCACTGTGTAGTTTTCAGTGTCTCACTATGTCGCATTCAGTGTCTCACTGTGTTGTTTTCCGGGTCTCACTGTGTAGTATTCATTGTCTCACTGTGTCGTTTTCAGTGTCACACTGTTGTTTTCATTGTCTCACTGTGTAGTTTTCAGTGTCTCACTGTGTAGTTCCCAATTTATCGCTGTGCACTTTTCAGTTTCTCACAGTGGATTTCCCAATGTCTCACTGTGTAGTTTTCAGTGTCCAACTGTGTAGTTTTCATTGTTTCACTGCAATTTGCACTTTCTCACTGTGCAGTTAAAAGTGCCTCACTTTGTAGTTTTCAGAGTCTCACTGTGTAGTTCCCAATGTATCGCTGTGCAATTTTCAGTTTCTCACAGTGTATTTCTCATTTTTTCACTGTGTAGTTTTCAGTCTCTCACTGTTTAGTTTTCATTGTTTCACTATGTTCTTCCCAATGTCTCGCTGTGCACTTTTCAGTTTCTCACAGAGTTTTTCCCAATGTCTCATTGTGTAGTTTTTAGTGTCTCACTGTGCAGTTTTCAGTGTGTCACTGTGTAGTTTCATTGTCTCACTGTGTAGTTTTCAGTGTCTCACTGTGCAGTTTTCAGTGTCTCACTGTGCAGTTTTCAGTGTGTTACTGTGAAGTATTCAATACCTCGCTTTGTATTTTTCATTGTTTCACTGTGTAGCTTTCAGTGTCTCACTTTGTAGTTTTCAGTACCTTGCTTTGTAGTTTTGATTGTTTCACTGTCTTGTTTTTAGTGTCTCACTGTGTAGTTTTCAGTGTCTCACTGTGCAGTTTTCAGTTCGTCGCTGTGTAGTTTTCATTATCTCACTGTGTAGTTTTCAGTGTCTCACTATGTCACTTTCATTGTCTCACTGTGTCATTTTCAATGTCTCACTGTGTAGTTTTCATTGTCTCACAATGTCGTTTTCAGTGTCTCACTGTGAAGTATTCAGTACCTCGCTTTGTAGTTTTCATTGTTTCACTGTGTGGTTTTCAGTGTCTCACTGTGTAGTTTTCATTGTCTCACTGTGTCGTTTTCAGTGTCTCACTGTGTATTTTTCATTGTCTCACTACGAAGTGTTCAGTACCTCGCTTTGTACTTTTCATTGTTTCACTGTGTGGTTTTCAGTGTCTCGCTGTGTAGTTTTCCGTTTCTCACTGTGTAGTTTTAAGTACCCTCGCTTTTTGGTTTTCATTGTCACTGTGTAGTTTTCAGTGTCTCACTATGTCGCATTCAGTGTCTCACTGTGACTTTTTCCGGGTCTCACTGTTTAGAATTCATTGTCTCACTGTGCCTTTTTCAGTGTCTCACTGTGTAGCTTTCAGTGTCTCACTTTGTAGTTTTCAGTACCTTGCTTTGTAGTTTTGATTGTTTCACTGTCTTGTTTTTTTGCCTCACTGTGTAGTTTTCAGTTCGTCACTGTGTAGTTTTCATTATCTCACTGTGTAGTTTTCAGTGTCTCACTATGTCACTTTCATTGTCTCACTGTGTGATTTTCAGTGTCTCACTGTGTAGTTTTCATTGTCTCACAATGTCGTTTTCAGTGTCTCACTGTGAAGTATTCAGTAACTCGCTTTGTAGTTTTCATTGTTTCACTGTGTGGTTTTCAGTGTCTCACTTTGTAGTTTTCATTGTCTCACTGTGTCGTTTTCAGTGTCTCACTGTGTATTTTTCATTGTCTCACTACGAAGTGTTCAGCACCTCGCTTTGTAGTTTTCATTGTTTCACTGTGTGGTTTTCAGTGTCTCGCTGTGCAGTTTTCAGTGTCTCACAGTGTAGTTTTCAGTGTCTCACTGTGTGACTTTCCTTGTCTCACTGTGTCGTTTTCAGTGTGTCACTGTGTAGTTTTCAGTACCTCGCTTTGTAGTTTTCATTGTCTCACTGTCTAGTTTTAATGTCTCACTGTGTAGTTTTCAGTGTCTCACTGTGCAGTTTTCAGTGTCTCACTGTGTCGCATTCAGTGTCTCACTGTGTCGTTTTCCGGGTCTCACTGTTTAGTATTCATTGTCTCACTGTGTCGTTTTCAGTGTCACACCGTTGTTTTCATTGTCTCACTGTGTAGTTTTCAGTGTCTCACTGTGTAGCTTTCAGTGTCTCACTTTGTAGTTTTCAGTACCTTGCTTTTTAGTTTTCATTGTTTAACTGTCTTGTTTTTAGTGTCTCACGGTGTAGTTTTCAGTGTCTCACTGTGTAGTTTTCTGTTTCTCACTGTGTAGTTTTCAGTGTCTCACCTAGTCGTTTTCATTTTCTCACTGTGTCGTTTTCAGTGTCTCACTGCGTAGTTTTCTGTGTCTCACTGTGTAGTTTTCAGTGTCTCACTATGTCGCATTCAGTGTCTCACTGTGTTGTTTTCCGGGTCTCACTGTGTAGTATTCATTGTCTCACTGTGTCGTTTTCAGTGTCACACTGTTGTTTTCATTGTCTCACTGTGTAGTTTTCAGTGTCTCACTGTGTAGTTCCCAATTTATCGCTGTGCACTTTTCAGTTTCTCACAGTGGATTTCCCAATGTCTCACTGTGTAGTTTTCAGTGTCCAACTGTGTAGTTTTCATTGTTTCACTGCAATTTGCACTTTCTCACTGTGCAGTTAAAAGTGCCTCACTTTGTAGTTTTCAGAGTCTCACTGTGTAGTTCCCAATGTATCGCTGTGCAATTTTCAGTTTCTCACAGTGTATTTCTCATTTTTTCACTGTGTAGTTTTCAGTCTCTCACTGTTTAGTTTTCATTGTTTCACTATGTTCTTCCCAATGTCTCGCTGTGCACTTTTCAGTTTCTCACAGAGTTTTTCCCAATGTCTCATTGTGTAGTTTTTAGTGTCTCACTGTGCAGTTTTCAGTGTGTCACTGTGTAGTTTCATTGTCTCACTGTGTAGTTTTCAGTGTCTCACTGTGCAGTTTTCAGTGTCTCACTGTGCAGTTTTCAGTGTGTTACTGTGAAGTATTCAATACCTCGCTTTGTATTTTTCATTGTTTCACTGTGTAGCTTTCAGTGTCTCACTTTGTAGTTTTCAGTACCTTGCTTTGTAGTTTTGATTGTTTCACTGTCTTGTTTTTAGTGTCTCACTGTGTAGTTTTCAGTGTCTCACTGTGCAGTTTTCAGTTCGTCGCTGTGTAGTTTTCATTATCTCACTGTGTAGTTTTCAGTGTCTCACTATGTCACTTTCATTGTCTCACTGTGTCATTTTCAATGTCTCACTGTGTAGTTTTCATTGTCTCACAATGTCGTTTTCAGTGTCTCACTGTGAAGTATTCAGTACCTCGCTTTGTAGTTTTCATTGTTTCACTGTGTGGTTTTCAGTGTCTCACTGTGTAGTTTTCATTGTCTCACTGTGTCGTTTTCAGTGTCTCACTGTGTATTTTTCATTGTCTCACTACGAAGTGTTCAGTACCTCGCTTTGTACTTTTCATTGTTTCACTGTGTGGTTTTCAGTGTCTCGCTGTGTAGTTTTCAGTGTCTCACAGTGTAGTTTTCAGTGTCTCACTGTGTGACTTTCCTTGTCTCACTGTGTCGTTTTCAGTGTGTCACTGTGTAGTTTTCAGTACCTCGCTTTGTAGTTTTCATTGTCTCACTGTCTAGTTTTAATGTCTCACTGTGTAGTTTTCAGTGTCTCACGGTGTAGTTTTCAGTGTCTCACTATGTCGCATTTAGTGTCTCACTGTGTCGTTTTCCGGGTCTCACTGTTTAGTATTCATTGTCTCACTGTGTCGTTTTCAGTGTCACACTGCTGTTTTCATTGTCTCACTGTGTAGTTTTCACTGTCTCACTGTGTAGCTTTCAGTGTCTCACTTTGTAGTTTTCAGTACCTTGCTTTTTAGTTTTCATTGTTTAACTGTCTTGTTTTTAGTGTCTCACTGTGCAGTTTTCAGTGTCTCACTGTGTAGTTTTCAGTACCTCACTTTGTAGTTTTCATTATCTCACTGCGTAGTTTTTAGTGTCTCACTGTATAGTATTCAGTGTCTCACTGTGCAGTTTTCAGTGCGTCACTGTGTAGTTTTCTGTATCTCACTGTGTAGTTTTCAGTGTCTCACTATGTCACTTTCATTGTCTCACTGTGTCATTTTCAGTGTCTCACTGTGCAGTTTTCAGTGTCTCACTGTGTAGTTTTCATTGTCTCACAGTGTCCCTTTCAGTGTCTCACTGTGAAGTATTCAGTACCTCGCTTTGTAGTTTTCATTGTTTCACTGTCTGGTTTTCGGTGTCTCACTGTGTATTTTTCAGTGTTTCACTTTGTCTTTTTCAGTGTCTCACTGTGTAGTTTTCAATGTCTCACTGTGTAGTTTTCAGTACCTTGCTTTGTATGTTTCATTTTCTCACTGTGTAGTTTTTAGTGTCTAACTGTGTAGATTTCAGTGTGTCACTGTGCAGTGTTTTCATTGTCTCACTGTGTAGTTTTCAGTGTCTCACTGTGTAGTTTTCAGTAACTCGCTTTGTAGTTTTCATTGTTTCACTGTCTTGTTTTTAGTGTCTCACTGTGTAGTTTTCAGTGTCTCACTCTGTAGTTTTCAGTACCTCACTTTGTAGTTTTCATTATCTCACTGCGTAGTTTTTAGTCTCTCACTGTATAGTTTTCAGTGTCTCACTGTGCAGTTTTCAGTGCGTCACTGTGTAGTTTTCTGTTTCTCACTGTGTAGTTTTCAGTGTCTCACCTAGTCGTTTTCATTGTCTCACTGTGTTGTTTTCAGTGTCTCACTGCATAGTTTTCTGTGTCTCACTGTGTAGTTTTCAGTGTCTCACTATGTCGCATTCAGTGTCTCACTGTGTTGTTTTCCGGGTCTCACTGTGTAGTATTCATTGTCTCACTGTTTCGTTTTCAGTGTCACACTGTTGTTTTCATTGTCTCACTGTGTAGTTTTCAGTGTCTCACTGTGTAGTTCCCAATTTATCGCTGTGCACTTTTCAGTTTCTCACAGTGGATTTCCCAATGTCTCACTGTGTAGTTTTCAGTGTCCAACTGTGTAGTTTTCATTGTTTCACTGCAATTTGCACTTTCTCACTGTGCAGTTAAAAGTGCCTCACTTTGTAGTTTTCAGAGTCTCACTGTGTAGTTCCCAATGTATCGCTGTGCAATTTTCAGTTTCTCACAGTGTATTTCTCATTTTTTCACTGTGTAGTTTTCAGTCTCTCACTGTTTAGTTTTCATTGTTTCACTATGTTCTTCCCAATGTCTCGCTGTGCACTTTTCAGTTTCTCACAGAGTTTTTCCCAATGTCTCATTGTGTAGTTTTTAGTGTCTCACTGTGCAGTTTTCAGTGTGTCACTGTGTAGTTTCATTGTCTCACTGTGTAGTTTTCAGTGTCTCACTGTGCAGTTTTCAGTGTCTCACTGTGCAGTTTTCAGTGTGTTACTGTGAAGTATTCAGTACCTCGCTTTGTATTTTTCATTGTTTCACTGTGTAGCTTTCAGTGTCTCACTTTGTAGTTTTCAGTACCTTGCTTTGTAGTTTTGATTGTTTCACTGTCTTGTTTTTAGTGTCTCACTGTGTAGTTTTCAGTGTCTCACTGTGCAGTTTTCAGTTCGTCGCTGTGTAGTTTTCATTATCTCACTGTGTAGTTTTCAGTGTCTCACAATGTCACTTTCATTGTCTCACTGTGTCATTTTCAATATCTCACTGTGTAGTTTTCATTGTCTCACAATGTCGTTTTCAGTGTCTCACTGTGAAGTATTCAGTACCTCGCTTTGTAGTTTTCATTGTTTCACTGTGTGGTTTTCAGTGTCTCACTGTGTAGTTTTCATTGTCTCACTGTGTCGTTTTCAGTGTCTCACTGTGTATTTTTCATTGTCTCACTACGAAGTGTTCAGTACTTCGCTTTGTACTTTTCATTGTTTCACTGTGTGGTTTTCAGTGTCTCGCTGTGTAGTTTTCAGTGTCTCACAGTGTAGTTTTCAGTGTCTCACTGTGTGACTTTCCTTGTCTCACTGTGTCGTTTTCAGTGTGTCACTGTGTAGTTTTCAGTACCTCGCTTTGTAGTTTTCATTGTCTCACTGTCTAGTTTTAATGTCTCACTGTGTAGTTTTCAGTGTCTCACGGTGTAGTTTTCAGTGTCTCACTATGTCGCATTTAGTGTCTCACTGTGTCGTTTTCCGGGTCTCACTGTTTAGTATTCATTGTCTCACTGTGTCGTTTTCAGTGTCACACTGCTGTTTTCATTGTCTCACTGTGTAGTTTTCACTGTCTCACTGTGTAGCTTTCAGTGTCTCACTTTGTAGTTTTCAGTACCTTGCTTTTTAGTTTTCATTGTTTAACTGTCTTGTTTTTAGTGTCTCACTGTGCAGTTTTCAGTGTCTCACTGTGTAGTTTTCAGTACCTCACTTTGTAGTTTTCATTATCTCACTGCGTAGTTTTTAGTGTCTCACTGTATAGTATTCAGTGTCTCACTGTGCAGTTTTCAGTGCGTCACTGTGTAGTTTTCTGTATCTCACTGTGTAGTTTTCAGTGTCTCACTATGTCACTTTCATTGTCTCACTGTGTCATTTTCAGTGTCTCACTGTGCAGTTTTCAGTGTCTCACTGTGTAGTTTTCATTGTCTCACAGTGTCCCTTTCAGTGTCTCACTGTGAAGTATTCAGTACCTCGCTTTGTAGTTTTCATTGTTTCACTGTCTGGTTTTCGGTGTCTCACTGTGTATTTTTCAGTGTTTCACTTTGTCTTTTTCAGTGTCTCACTGTGTAGTTTTCAATGTCTCACTGTGTAGTTTTCAGTACCTTGCTTTGTATGTTTCATTTTCTCACTGTGTAGTTTTTAGTGTCTAACTGTGTAGATTTCAGTGTGTCACTGTGCAGTGTTTTCATTGTCTCACTGTGTAGTTTTCAGTGTCTCACTGTGTAGTTTTCAGTAACTCGCTTTGTAGTTTTCATTGTTTCACTGTCTTGTTTTTAGTGTCTCACTGTGTAGTTTTCAGTGTCTCACTCTGTAGTTTTCAGTACCTCACTTTGTAGTTTTCATTATCTCACTGCGTAGTTTTTAGTCTCTCACTGTATAGTTTTCAGTGTCTCACTGTGCAGTTTTCAGTGCGTCACTGTGTAGTTTTCTGTTTCTCACTGTGTAGTTTTCAGTGTCTCACCTAGTCGTTTTCATTGTCTCACTGTGTTGTTTTCAGTGTCTCACTGCATAGTTTTCTGTGTCTCACTGTGTAGTTTTCAGTGTCTCACTATGTCGCATTCAGTGTCTCACTGTGTTGTTTTCCGGGTCTCACTGTGTAGTATTCATTGTCTCACTGTTTCGTTTTCAGTGTCACACTGTTGTTTTCATTGTCTCACTGTGTAGTTTTCAGTGTCTCACTGTGTAGTTCCCAATTTATCGCTGTGCACTTTTCAGTTTCTCACAGTGGATTTCCCAATGTCTCACTGTGTAGTTTTCAGTGTCCAACTGTGTAGTTTTCATTGTTTCACTGCAATTTGCACTTTCTCACTGTGCAGTTAAAAGTGCCTCACTTTGTAGTTTTCAGAGTCTCACTGTGTAGTTCCCAATGTATCGCTGTGCAATTTTCAGTTTCTCACAGTGTATTTCTCATTTTTTCACTGTGTAGTTTTCAGTCTCTCACTGTTTAGTTTTCATTGTTTCACTATGTTCTTCCCAATGTCTCGCTGTGCACTTTTCAGTTTCTCACAGAGTTTTTCCCAATGTCTCATTGTGTAGTTTTTAGTGTCTCACTGTGCAGTTTTCAGTGTGTCACTGTGTAGTTTCATTGTCTCACTGTGTAGTTTTCAGTGTCTCACTGTGCAGTTTTCAGTGTCTCACTGTGCAGTTTTCAGTGTGTTACTGTGAAGTATTCAGTACCTCGCTTTGTATTTTTCATTGTTTCACTGTGTAGCTTTCAGTGTCTCACTTTGTAGTTTTCAGTACCTTGCTTTGTAGTTTTGATTGTTTCACTGTCTTGTTTTTAGTGTCTCACTGTGTAGTTTTCAGTGTCTCACTGTGCAGTTTTCAGTTCGTCGCTGTGTAGTTTTCATTATCTCACTGTGTAGTTTTCAGTGTCTCACAATGTCACTTTCATTGTCTCACTGTGTCATTTTCAATATCTCACTGTGTAGTTTTCATTGTCTCACAATGTCGTTTTCAGTGTCTCACTGTGAAGTATTCAGTACCTCGCTTTGTAGTTTTCATTGTTTCACTGTGTGGTTTTCAGTGTCTCACTGTGTAGTTTTCATTGTCTCACTGTGTCGTTTTCAGTGTCTCACTGTGTATTTTTCATTGTCTCACTACGAAGTGTTCAGTACTTCGCTTTGTACTTTTCATTGTTTCACTGTGTGGTTTTCAGTGTCTCGCTGTGTAGTTTTCAGTGTCTCACAGTGTAGTTTTCAGTGTCTCACTGTGTGACTTTCCTTGTCTCACTGTGTCGTTTTCAGTGTGTCACTGTGTAGTTTTCAGTACCTCGCTTTGTAGTTTTCATTGTCTCACTGTCTAGTTTTAATGTCTCACTGTGTAGTTTTCAGTGTCTCACGGTGTAGTTTTCAGTGTCTCACTATGTCGCATTTAGTGTCTCACTGTGTCGTTTTCCGGGTCTCACTGTTTAGTATTCATTGTCTCACTGTGTCGTTTTCAGTGTCACACTGCTGTTTTCATTGTCTCACTGTGTAGTTTTCACTGTCTCACTGTGTAGCTTTCAGTGTCTCACTTTGTAGTTTTCAGTACCTTGCTTTTTAGTTTTCATTGTTTAACTGTCTTGTTTTTAGTGTCTCACTGTGCAGTTTTCAGTGTCTCACTGTGTAGTTTTCAGTACCTCACTTTGTAGTTTTCATTATCTCACTGCGTAGTTTTTAGTGTCTCACTGTATAGTATTCAGTGTCTCACTGTGCAGTTTTCAGTGCGTCACTGTGTAGTTTTCTGTATCTCACTGTGTAGTTTTCAGTGTCTCACTATGTCACTTTCATTGTCTCACTGTGTCATTTTCAGTGTCTCACTGTGCAGTTTTCAGTGTCTCACTGTGTAGTTTTCATTGTCTCACAGTGTCCCTTTCAGTGTCTCACTGTGAAGTATTCAGTACCTCGCTTTGTAGTTTTCATTGTTTCACTGTCTGGTTTTCGGTGTCTCACTGTGTATTTTTCAGTGTTTCACTTTGTCTTTTTCAGTGTCTCACTGTGTAGTTTTCAATGTCTCACTGTGTAGTTTTCAGTACCTTGCTTTGTATGTTTCATTTTCTCACTGTGTAGTTTTTAGTGTCTAACTGTGTAGATTTCAGTGTGTCACTGTGCAGTGTTTTCATTGTCTCACTGTGTAGTTTTCAGTGTCTCACTGTGTAGTTTTCAGTAACTCGCTTTGTAGTTTTCATTGTTTCACTGTCTTGTTTTTAGTGTCTCACTGTGTAGTTTTCAGTGTCTCACTCTGTAGTTTTCAGTACCTCACTTTGTAGTTTTCATTATCTCACTGCGTAGTTTTTAGTCTCTCACTGTATAGTTTTCAGTGTCTCACTGTGCAGTTTTCAGTGCGTCACTGTGTAGTTTTCTGTTTCTCACTGTGTAGTTTTCAGTGTCTCACCTAGTCGTTTTCATTGTCTCACTGTGTTGTTTTCAGTGTCTCACTGCATAGTTTTCTGTGTCTCACTGTGTAGTTTTCAGTGTCTCACTATGTCGCATTCAGTGTCTCACTGTGTTGTTTTCCGGGTCTCACTGTGTAGTATTCATTGTCTCACTGTTTCGTTTTCAGTGTCACACTGTTGTTTTCATTGTCTCACTGTGTAGTTTTCAGTGTCTCACTGTGTAGTTCCCAATTTATCGCTGTGCACTTTTCAGTTTCTCACAGTGGATTTCCCAATGTCTCACTGTGTAGTTTTCAGTGTCCAACTGTGTAGTTTTCATTGTTTCACTGCAATTTGCACTTTCTCACTGTGCAGTTAAAAGTGCCTCACTTTGTAGTTTTCAGAGTCTCACTGTGTAGTTCCCAATGTATCGCTGTGCAATTTTCAGTTTCTCACAGTGTATTTCTCATTTTTTCACTGTGTAGTTTTCAGTCTCTCACTGTTTAGTTTTCATTGTTTCACTATGTTCTTCCCAATGTCTCGCTGTGCACTTTTCAGTTTCTCAGAGTTTTTCCCAATGTCTCATTGTGTAGTTTTTAGTGTCTCACTGTGCAGTTTTCAGTGTGTTACTGTGAAGTATTCATTGTCTCACTGTGTAGTTTTCAGTGTCTCACTGTGCAGTTTTCAGTGTGTTACTGTGAAGTATTCAGTACCTCGCTTTGTAGTTTTTATTGTTTCACTGTGTGGTTTTCAGTGTCTCGCTGTGTAGTTTTCCGTTTCTCACTTTGTAGTTTTCAGTACCTCGCTTTGTGGTTTTCATTGTCACTGTGTAGTTTTCAGTGTCTCACTATGTCGCATTCAGTGTCTCACTGTGACGTTTTCCGGGTCTCATTGTTTAGTATTCATTGTCTCACTGTGTCTTTTTCAGTGTCACACTGTTGTTTTCATTGTCTCACTGTGTAGATTTCAGTGTCTCACTGTGTAGCTTTCAGTGTCTCACTTTGTAGTTTTCAGTACCTTGCTTTGTAGTTTTGATTGTTTCACTGTCTTGTTTTTAGTGTCTCACTGTGTAGTTTTCAGGTCTCACTGTGCAGTTTTCAGTTCGTCACTGTGTAGTTTTCATTATCTCACTGTGTAGTTTTCAGTGTCTCACTATGTCACTTTCATTGTCTCACTGTGTCATTTTCAGTGTCTCACTGTGTAGTTTTCAGTGTCTCACAATGTCGTTTTCAGTGTCTCACTGTGAAGTATTCAGTACCTCGCTTTGTAGGTTTCATTGTCTCACTGTGTAGTTTTCAGTGTCTCACTATGTAGTTTTCAGTGTGTCACTGTGTAGTTTTCTGTTTCTCACTGTGCAGTTTTCCGTGTCTCACTATGTCGCTTTCATTATCTCACTGCGTTGTTTTCATTGTCTCACTGTGTAGTTTTTAGTTTCTCACTATATCGTTTTCAGTGTCACACTGTGTAGTTCTCATTATCTCACTGAGTAGTTTTCATTTTCTTGCTGTGCAGCTTTCATTGTTTCACTGCAATTTGTGCTTTCTCACAGTGCAGTTATCAGTCCCTCTCTGTAGTTTTTAGTGTCTCTTCAGCAATTCTCAGTGACTCACTCTGCCGTTATCAGTGTCTCACTGTATACTTCCCAATGTATCGCTGTGCACTTTTCAGTTTCTCACATTGTAGTTCCCAATGTCTCATTGTGTAGTTTTTAGTGTCTCACTGTGCAGTTTTCAGTGTGTCACTGTGTAGTTTCATTGTCTCACTGTGTAGTTTTCAGTGTCTCACTGTGCAGTTTTCAGTGTGTTACTGTGAAGTATTCAGTACCTCGCTTTGTAGTTTTCATTGTTTCACTGTGTGGTTTTCAGTGTCTCGCTGTGTAGTTTTCCGTTTCTCACTGTGTAGTTTTAAGTACCTCGCTTTGTGGTTTTCATTGTCACTGTGTAGTTTTCAGTGTCTCACTATGTCGCATTCAGTGTCTCACTGTGACGTTTTCCGGGTCTCACTGTTTAGTATTCATTGTCTCACTGTGTCTTTTTCAGTGTCACACTGTTGTTTTCATTGTCTCACTGTGTAGATTTCAGTGTCTCACTGTGTAGCTTTCAGTGTCTCACTTTGTAGTTTTCAGTACCTTGCTTTGTAGTTTTGATTGTTTCACTGTCTTGTTTTTAGTGTCTCACTGTGCAGTTTTCAGTGTCTCACTGTGCAGTTTTCAGTTCGTCACTGTGTAGTTTTCATTATCTCACTGTGTAGTTTTCAGTGTCTCACTGTGTCACTTTCATTGTCTCACTCTGTCATTTTCAGTGTCTCACTGTGTAGTTTTCATTGTCTCACAATGTCGTTTTCAGTGTCTCACTGTGAAGTATTCAGTACCTCGCTTTGTAGTTTTCATTGTTTCACTGTGTGGTTTTCAGTGTCTCACTGTGTAGTTTTCAGTGTCTCACTGTGTAGTTTTCATTGTCTCACTCTGTCGTTTTCAGTGTCTCATTGTGTAGTTTTCAGTGTCTCACTGTGAAGTATTCAGTACCTCGCTTTGTAGGTTTCATTGTCTCACTGTGTAGTTTTCAGTGTCTCACTGTATAGTTTTCAGTGTCTCACTATGTAGTTTTCAGTGTGTCACTGTGTAGTTTTCTGTTTCTCACTGTGCAGTTTTCCGTGTCTCACTATGTCGCTTTCATTATCTCACTGCATTGTTTTCATTGTCTCACTGTGTAGTTTTTAGTTTCTCACTATGTCGTTTTCAGTGTCACACTGTGTAGTTCTCATTATCTCACTGAGTAGTTTTCATTTTCTCGCTGTGTAGCTTTCATTGTTTCACTGCAATTTGTGCTTTCTCACAGTGCAGTTATCAGTCCCTCTCTGTAGTTTTTAGTGTCTCTTCAGCAATTCTCAGTGACTCACTCTGCCGTTATCAGTGTCTCACTGTGTACTTTTCAGTGTCTCACTGTATAGTTTTCATTGTCTCACTGTGTAGTTTTCAGTGTCTCACTGTATACTTCCCAATGTATCGCTGTGCACTTTTCAGTTTCTCACAGTGGATTTCCCAATGTCTCACTGTGTAGTTTTCAGTGTCTCTCTGTGTATTTTTCATTGTTTCACTGCAATTTGCACTTTCTCACCGTACAGTTTTCAATATCTCACTGCGTGGTTTTCAGTGTCTCACTGTGCAGTTTTCAGTGTCTCACTGTGCAGTTTTCAATGTGTCACTGTGTCGTTTTCCGGGTCTCACTTTGTAGTATTCATTGTCTCTCTGTGTAGTTTTCAGTGTCACACTGTTGTTTTCATTGTCTCACTGTGTAGTTTTCAGTGTCTCACTGTGTAGCATTCAGTGTCTCACTTTGTAGTTTTCAGTACCTCGCTTTGTTGTTTTCATTGTCTCACTGCGTAGTTTTTAGTGTCTCACTGTATAGTTTTCAGTGTCTCACTGTGCAGTTTTCAGTGTGTCACTCTGTTGTTCCCAATGTATCGCTGTTCACTTTTCAGTTTCTCACAGTGGATTTCCCAATGTCTCACTGTGTAGTTTTCAGTGTCTCACTGTGTAGTTTTCAGTGTCTCACTGCGCAGTTTTCAATGTGGCACTGTGTAATTTTCTGTGTCTCACTGTGTAGTTTTCAGTGTCACACTGTGGAGTTTTCAGTGTCTCACTGTATAGTTTTCAGTGTCTCAATGTTTAGTTTTCTGTGTCTCACTGTGTAGTTTTCAGTACCTCGCTTTGTAGTTTTCATTGTTTCACTGTATGGTTTTCAGTGTCTCGCTGTGTAGTTTTCAGTGTCTCACTGTGTAGTTTTCAGTGTCTCACTGTGTGACTTTCCTTGTCTCACTGTGTAGTTTTCAGTGTCTCACTATGTCGCATTCAGTGTCTCACTGTGTCGTTTTCCGGGTCTCACTGTTTAGTATTCATTGTCTCACTGTGTCGTTTTCAGTGTCACACTGTTGTTTTCATTGTCTCACTGTGTAGTTTTCAGTGTCTCACTGTGTAGCTTTCAGTGTCTCACTTTGTAGTTTTCAGTACCTTGCTTTTTAGTTTTCATTGTTTAACTGTCTTGTTTTTAGTGTCTCACTGTGTAGTTTTCAGTGTCTCACTGTGTCGTTTTCAGTACCTCACTTTGTAGTTTTCATTATCTCACTGCGTAGTTTTTAGTGTCTCACTGTATAATTTTCAGTGTCTCACTGTGCAGTTTTCAGTGCGTCACTGTGTAGTTTTCTGTATCTCACTGTGTAGTTTTCAGTGTCTCACTATGTCACTTTCATTGTCTCACTGTGTCATTTTCAGTGTCTCACTGTGCAGTTTTCAGTGTCTCACTGTGTAGTTTTCATTGTCTCACAATGTCCCTTTCAATGTCTCACTGTGAAGTATTCAGTACCTCGCTTTGTAGTTTTCATTGTTTCACTGTCTGGTTTTCAGTGTCTCACTGTGTATTTTTCAGTGTCTCACTGTGTCTTTTTCAGTGTCTCACTGTGTAGTTTTCAATGTCTCACTGTGTAGTTTTCAGTACCTTGCTTTGTATGTTTCATTTTCTCACTGTGTAGTTTTTAGTGTCTAACTGTGTAGATTTCAGTGTGTCACTGTGCAGTGTTTTCATTGTCTCCCTGTGTAGTTTTCAGTGTCTCACTGTGTAGTTTTCAGTGTCTCACTTTGTAGTTTTCAGTAACTCGCTTTGTAGTTTTCATTGTTTCACTGTCTTGTTTTTAGTGTCTCACTGTGTAGTTTTCAGTGTCTCACTGTGTAGTTTTCATTGTCTCACTCTGTCGTTTTCAGTGTCTCATTGTGTAGTTTTCAGTGTCTCACTGTGAAGTATTCAGTACCTCGCTTTGTAGGTTTCATTGTCTCACTGTGTAGTTTTCAGTGTCTCACTGTATAGTTTTCAGTGTCTCACTATGTAGTTTTCAGTGTGTCACTGTGTAGTTTTCTGTTTCTCACTGTGCAGTTTTCCGTGTCTCACTATGTCGCTTTCATTATCTCACTGCATTGTTTTCATTGTCTCACTGTGTAGTTTTTAGTTTCTCACTATGTCGTTTTCAGTGTCACACTGTGTAGTTCTCATTATCTCACTGAGTAGTTTTCATTTTCTCGCTGTGTAGCTTTCATTGTTTCACTGCAATTTGTGCTTTCTCACAGTGCAGTTATCAGTCCCTCTCTGTAGTTTTTAGTGTCTCTTCAGCAATTCTCAGTGACTCACTCTGCCGTTATCAGTGTCTCACTGTGTACTTTTCAGTGTCTCACTGTATAGTTTTCATTGTCTCACTGTGTAGTTTTCAGTGTCTCACTGTATACTTCCCAATGTATCGCTGTGCACTTTTCAGTTTCTCACAGTGGATTTCCCAATGTCTCACTGTGTAGTTTTCAGTGTCTCTCTGTGTATTTTTCATTGTTTCACTGCAATTTGCACTTTCTCACCGTACAGTTTTCAATATCTCACTGCGTAGTTTTCAGTGTCTCACTGTGCAGTTTTCAGTGTCTCACTGTGCAGTTTTCAATGTGTCACTGTGTCGTTTTCCGGGTCTCACTTTGTAGTATTCATTGTCTCTCTGTGTAGTTTTCAGTGTCACACTGTTGTTTTCATTGTCTCACTGTGTAGTTTTCAGTGTCTCACTGTGTAGCATTCAGTGTCTCACTTTGTAGTTTTCAGTACCTCGCTTTGTTGTTTTCATTGTCTCACTGCGTAGTTTTTAGTGTCTCACTGTATAGTTTTCAGTGTCTCACTGTGCAGTTTTCAGTGTGTCACTCTGTTGTTCCCAATGTATCGCTGTTCACTTTTCAGTTTCTCACAGTGGATTTCCCAATGTCTCACTGTGTAGTTTTCAGTGTCTCACTGTGTAGTTTTCAGTGTCTCACTGCGCAGTTTTCAATGTGGCACTGTGTAATTTTCTGTGTCTCACTGTGTAGTTTTCAGTGTCACACTGTGGAGTTTTCAGTGTCTCACTGTATAGTTTTCAGTGTCTCAATGTTTAGTTTTCTGTGTCTCACTGTGTAGTTTTCAGTACCTCGCTTTGTAGTTTTCATTGTTTCACTGTGTGGTTTTCAGTGTCTCGCTGTGTAGTTTTCAGTGTCTCACTGTGTAGTTTTCAGTGTCTCACTGTGTGACTTTCCTTGTCTCACTGTGTAGTTTTCAGTGTCTCACTATGTCGCATTCAGTGTCTCACTGTGTCGTTTTCCGGGTCTCACTGTTTAGTATTCATTGTCTCACTGTGTCGTTTTCAGTGTCACACTGTTGTTTTCATTGTCTCACTGTGTAGTTTTCAGTGTCTCACTGTGTAGCTTTCAGTGTCTCACTTTGTAGTTTTCAGTACCTTGCTTTTTAGTTTTCATTGTTTAACTGTCTTGTTTTTAGTGTCTCACTGTGTAGTTTTCAGTGTCTCACTGTGTCGTTTTCAGTACCTCACTTTGTAGTTTTCATTATCTCACTGCGTAGTTTTTAGTGTCTCACTGTATAATTTTCAGTGTCTCACTGTGCAGTTTTCAGTGCGTCACTGTGTAGTTTTCTGTATCTCACTGTGTAGTTTTCAGTGTCTCACTATGTCACTTTCATTGTCTCACTGTGTCATTTTCAGTGTCTCACTGTGCAGTTTTCAGTGTCTCACTGTGTAGTTTTCATTGTCTCACAATGTCCCTTTCAATGTCTCACTGTGAAGTATTCAGTACCTCGCTTTGTAGTTTTCATTGTTTCACTGTCTGGTTTTCAGTGTCTCACTGTGTATTTTTCAGTGTCTCACTGTGTCTTTTTCAGTGTCTCACTGTGTAGTTTTCAATGTCTCACTGTGTAGTTTTCAGTACCTTGCTTTGTATGTTTCATTTTCTCACTGTGTAGTTTTTAGTGTCTAACTGTGTAGATTTCAGTGTGTCACTGTGCAGTGTTTTCATTGTCTCCCTGTGTAGTTTTCAGTGTCTCACTGTGTAGTTTTCAGTGTCTCACTTTGTAGTTTTCAGTAACTCGCTCTGTAGTTTTCATTGTTTCACTGTCTTGTTTTTAGTGTCTCACTGTGTAGTTTTCAGTGTCTCACTCTGTAGTTTTCAGTACCTCACTTTGTAGTTTTCATTATCTCACTGCGTAGTTTTTAGTCTCTCACTGTATAGTTTTTAGTGTCTCACTGTGCAGTTTTCAGTGCGTCACTGTGTAGTTTTCTGTTTCTCACTGTGCAGTTTTCTGTGTCTCACTATGTCGCTTTCATTATCTCACTGTGTTGTTTTCATTGTCTCACTGTGTAGTTTTCAGTGTCTCACTATGTCATTTTCAGTGTCACACTGTGTAGTATTCATTATCTCACTGTGTAGTTTTCATTGTCTCACTGTGTAGTTTTCATTGTTTCACTGCAATTTGCACTTTCTCACTGTGCAGTTATCAGTGCCTCTGTGTAGTTTTAAGTGTCTCATTATGCAATTCTTAGTGACTCACTCTGCCGTTATCAGTGTCTCACTGTGTAGTTATCAGTGTCTCACTGTATAGTTTTCAGTGTCTCACTGTGTAGGTTTCAGTGTCTCACTGTGCAGTTTTCAGTGTGTCGCTGTGTAATTTTCTGTATCTCACTGTGTTGTTTTAGTGTCTCACTATGTCACTGTCATTGTCTCACTGTGTCGTTATCAGTGTCTCACTGTGCAGTTTTCAGTTTTTCACTGTGTAGTTTTCATTGTCTCACTGTGTCGTTTTCAGTGTCTCACTGTGTAGTTTTCATTGTCTCACTGTGAAGTTTTCAGTACCTCGCTTTGTAGTTTTCATTGTTTCACTGTGTGGTTTTCAGTGTCTCGCTGTGTAGTTTTCAGTGTCTCACTGTGTAGTTTTATGTGTCTCACTATGTCGTTTTCAGTGTCTCACTGTGTCGTTTTCAGTGTCTCACTGTGTAGTTTTCAGTGTCTCACTGTGTAGTTTTCAGTACCTCGCTTTGTAGTTTTCATTGTCTCACTGTGTAGTTTTTATTGTCTCACTGTGTAGTTTTCAGTGTCTCACTGTGCAGTTTTCAGTTTGTCACTGTGTAGTTTTCTGTTTCTCACTGTGTAGTTTTCAGTTTTTCACTGTGTAGTTTTCATTGTCTCACTGTGTCGTTTTCAGTGTCTCACTGTGTAGTTTTCAGTGTCTCACTGTGTAGTTTTATGTGTCTCACTATGTCGTTTTCAGTGTCTCACTGTGTCGTTTTCAGTGACTCACTGTGTAGTTTTCAGTGTCTCACTGTGTAGTTTTCAGTACATCGCTTTGTAGTTTTCATTGTCTCACTGTGTAGTTTTTATTGTCTCACTGTGTAGTTTTCAGTGTCTCACTGTGCAGTTTTCAGTTTGTCACTGTGTAGTTTTCTGTTTCTCACTGTGTAGTTTTCAGTGTCTCACCTAGTCGTTTTCATTGTCTCACTGTGTCGTTTTCAGTGTCTCACTGCGTAGTTTTCTGTGTCTCACTGTGTAGTTTTCAGTGTCTCACTATGTCGCATTCAGTGTCTCACTGTGTTGTTTTCCGGGTCTCACTGTGTAGTATTCATTGTCTCACTGTGTCGTTTTCAGTGTCACACTGTTGTTTTCATTGTCTCACTGTGTAGTTTCAGTGTCTGACTGTGTAGTTCCCAATTTATCGCTGTGCACTTTTCAGTTTCTCACAGTGGATTTCCCAATGTCTCACTGTGTAGTTTTCAGTGTCCAACTGTGTAGTTTTCATTGTTTCACTGCAATTTGCACTTTCTCACTGTGCAGTTAAAAGTGCCTCACTTTGTAGTTTTCAGAGTCTCACTGTGTAGTTCCCAATGTATCGCTGTGCAATTTTCAGTTTCTCACAGTGTATTTCTCATTTTTTCACTGTGTAGTTTTCAGTCTCTCACTGTGTAGTTTTCATTGTTTCACTGTGTACTTCCCAATGACTCACTGTGCACTTTTCAGTTTCTCAGAGTTTTTCCCAATGTCTCATTGTGTAGTTTTTAGTGTCTCACTGTGCAGTTTTCAGTGTGTTACTGTGAAGTATTCATTGTCTCACTGTGTAGTTTTCAGTGTCTCACTGTGCAGTTTTCAGTGTGTTACTGTGAAGTATTCAGTACCTCGCTTTGTAGTTTTTATTGTTTCACTGTGTGGTTTTCAGTGTCTCGCTGTGTAGTTTTCCGTTTCTCACTTTGTAGTTTTCAGTACCTCGCTTTGTGGTTTTCATTGTCACTGTGTAGTTTTCAGTGTCTCACTATGTCGCATTCAGTGTCTCACTGTGACGTTTTCCGGGTCTCATTGTTTAGTATTCATTGTCTCACTGTGTCTTTTTCAGTGTCACACTGTTGTTTTCATTGTCTCACTGTGTAGATTTCAGTGTCTCACTGTGTAGCTTTCAGTGTCTCACTTTGTAGTTTTCAGTACCTTGCTTTGTAGTTTTGATTGTTTCACTGTCTTGTTTTTAGTGTCTCACTGTGTAGTTTTCACGTCTCACTGTGCAGTTTTCAGTTCGTCACTGTGTAGTTTTCATTATCTCACTGTGTAGTTTTCAGTGTCTCACTATGTCACTTTCATTGTCTCACTGTGTCATTTTCAGTGTCTCACTGTGTAGTTTTCAGTGTCTCACAATGTCGTTTTCAGTGTCTCACTGTGAAGTATTCAGTACCTCGCTTTGTAGGTTTCATTGTCTCACTGTGTAGTTTTCAGTGTCTCACTATGTAGTTTTCAGTGTGTCACTGTGTAGTTTTCTGTTTCTCACTGTGCAGTTTTCCGTGTCTCACTATGTCGCTTTCATTATCTCACTGCGTTGTTTTCATTGTCTCACTGTGTAGTTTTTAGTTTCTCACTATATCGTTTTCAGTGTCACACTGTGTAGTTCTCATTATCTCACTGAGTAGTTTTCATTTTCTTGCTGTGCAGCTTTCATTGTTTCACTGCAATTTGTGCTTTCTCACAGTGCAGTTATCAGTCCCTCTCTGTAGTTTTTAGTGTCTCTTCAGCAATTCTCAGTGACTCACTCTGCCGTTATCAGTGTCTCACTGTATACTTCCCAATGTATCGCTGTGCACTTTTCAGTTTCTCACATTGTAGTTCCCAATGTCTCATTGTGTAGTTTTTAGTGTCTCACTGTGCAGTTTTCAGTGTGTCACTGTGTAGTTTCATTGTCTCACTGTGTAGTTTTCAGTGTCTCACTGTGCAGTTTTCAGTGTGTTACTGTGAAGTATTCAGTACCTCGCTTTGTAGTTTTCATTGTTTCACTGTGTGGTTTTCAGTGTCTCGCTGTGTAGTTTTCCGTTTCTCACTGTGTAGTTTTAAGTACCTCGCTTTGTGGTTTTCATTGTCACTGTGTAGTTTTCAGTGTCTCACTATGTCGCATTCAGTGTCTCACTGTGACGTTTTCCGGGTCTCACTGTTTAGTATTCATTGTCTCACTGTGTCTTTTTCAGTGTCACACTGTTGTTTTCATTGTCTCACTGTGTAGATTTCAGTGTCTCACTGTGTAGCTTTCAGTGTCTCACTTTGTAGTTTTCAGTACCTTGCTTTGTAGTTTTGATTGTTTCACTGTCTTGTTTTTAGTGTCTCACTGTGCAGTTTTCAGTGTCTCACTGTGCAGTTTTCAGTTCGTCACTGTGTAGTTTTCATTATCTCACTGTGTAGTTTTCAGTGTCTCACTATGTCACTTTCATTGTCTCACTGTGTCATTTTCAGTGTCTCACTGTGTAGTTTTCATTGTCTCACAATGTCGTTTTCAGTGTCTCACTGTGAAGTATTCAGTACCTCGCTTTGTAGTTTTCATTGTTTCACTGTGTAGTTTTCAGTGTCTCACTGTGTAGTTTTCATTGTCTCACTCTGTCGTTTTCATTGTCTCATTGTGTAGTTTTCAGTGTCTTACTGTGTAGTTTTCAGTACCTCGCTTTGTAGGTTTCATTGTCTCACTGTGTAGTTTTCAGTGTCTCACTGTATAGTTTTCAGTGTCTCACTATGTAGTTTTCAGTGTGTCACTGTGTAGTTTTCTGTTTCTCACTGTGCAGTTTTCCGTGTCTCACTATGTCGCTTTCATTATCTCACTGCATTGTTTTCATTGTCTCACTGTGTAGTTTTTAGTTTCTCACTATGTCGTTTTCAGTGTCACACTGTGTAGTTCTCATTATCTCACTGAGTAGTTTTCATTTTCTCGCTGTGCAGCTTTCATTGTTTCACTGCAATTTGTGCTTTCTCACAGTGCAGTTATCAGTCCCTCTCTGTAGTTTTTAGTGTCTCTTCAGCAATTCTCAGTGACTCACTCTGCCGTTATCAGTGTCTCACTGTGTACTTTTCAGTGTCTCACTGTATAGTTTTCATTGTCTCACTGTGTAGTTTTCAGTGTCTCACTGTATACTTCCCAATGTATCGCTGTGCACTTTTCAGTTTCTCACAGTGGATTTCCCAATGTCTCACTGTGTAGTTTTCAGTGTCTCTCTGTGTATTTTTCATTGTTTCACTGCAATTTGCACTTTCTCACCGTACAGTTTTCAATATCTCACTGCGTAGTTTTCAGTGTCTCACTGTGCAGTTTTCAGTGTCTCACTGTGCAGTTTTCAATGTGTCACTGTGTCGTTTTCCGGGTCTCACTTTGTAGTATTCATTGTCTCTCTGTGTAGTTTTCAGTGTCACACTGTTGTTTTCATTGTCTCACTGTGTAGTTTTCAGTGTCTCACTGTGTAGCATTCAGTGTCTCACTTTGTAGTTTTCAGTACCTCGCTTTGTTGTTTTCATTGTCTCACTGCGTAGTTTTTAGTGTCTCACTGTATAGTTTTCAGTGTCTCACTGTGCAGTTTTCAGTGTGTCACTCTGTTGTTCCCAATGTATCGCTGTTCACTTTTCAGTTTCTCACAGTGGATTTCCCAATGTCTCACTGTGTAGTTTTCAGTGTCTCACTGTGTAGTTTTCAGTGTCTCACTGCGCAGTTTTCAATGTGGCACTGTGTAATTTTCTGTGTCTCACTGTGTAGTTTTCAGTGTCACACTGTGGAGTTTTCAGTGTCTCACTGTATAGTTTTCAGTGTCTCAATGTTTAGTTTTCTGTGTCTCACTGTGTAGTTTTCAGTACCTCGCTTTGTAGTTTTCATTGTTTCACTGTGTGGTTTTCAGTGTCTCGCTGTGTAGTTTTCAGTGTCTCACTGTGTAGTTTTCAGTGTCTCACTGTGTGACTTTCCTTGTCTCACTGTGTAGTTTTCAGTGTCTCACTATGTCGCATTCAGTGTCTCACTGTGTCGTTTTCCGGGTCTCACTGTTTAGTATTCATTGTCTCACTGTGTCGTTTTCAGTGTCACACTGTTGTTTTCATTGTCTCACTGTGTAGTTTTCAGTGTCTCACTGTGTAGCTTTCAGTGTCTCACTTTGTAGTTTTCAGTACCTTGCTTTTTAGTTTTCATTGTTTAACTGTCTTGTTTTTAGTGTCTCACTGTGTAGTTTTCAGTGTCTCACTGTGTCGTTTTCAGTACCTCACTTTGTAGTTTTCATTATCTCACTGCGTAGTTTTTAGTGTCTCACTGTATAATTTTCAGTGTCTCACTGTGCAGTTTTCAGTGCGTCACTGTGTAGTTTTCTGTATCTCACTGTGTAGTTTTCAGTGTCTCACTATGTCACTTTCATTGTCTCACTGTGTCATTTTCAGTGTCTCACTGTGCAGTTTTCAGTGTCTCACTGTGTAGTTTTCATTGTCTCACAATGTCCCTTTCAATGTCTCACTGTGAAGTATTCAGTACCTCGCTTTGTAGTTTTCATTGTTTCACTGTCTGGTTTTCAGTGTCTCACTGTGTATTTTTCAGTGTCTCACTGTGTCTTTTTCAGTGTCTCACTGTGTAGTTTTCAATGTCTCACTGTGTAGTTTTCAGTACCTTGCTTTGTATGTTTCATTTTCTCACTGTGTAGTTTTTAGTGTCTAACTGTGTAGATTTCAGTGTGTCACTGTGCAGTGTTTTCATTGTTTCCCTGTGTAGTTTTCAGTGTCTCACTGTGTAGTTTTCAGTGTCTCACTTTGTAGTTTTCAGTAACTCGCTTTGTAGTTTTCATTGTTTCACTGTCTTGTTTTTAGTGTCTCACTGTGTAGTTTTCAGTGTCTCACTCTGTAGTTTTCAGTACCTCACTTTGTAGTTTTCATTATCTCACTGCGTAGTTTTTAGTCTCTCACTGTATAGTTTTTAGTGTCTCACTGTGCAGTTTTCAGTGCGTCACTGTGTAGTTTTCTGTTTCTCACTGTGCAGTTTTCTGTGTCTCACTATGTTGCTTTCATTATCTCACTGTGTTGTTTTCATTGTCTCACTGTGTAGTTTTCAGTGTCTCACTATGTCATTTTCAGTGTCACACTGTGTAGTTCTCATTATCTCACTGTGTAGTTTTCATTGTCTCACTGTGTAGTTTTCATTGTTTCACTGCAATTTGCACTTTCTCACTGTGCAGTTATCAGTGCCTCTGTGTAGTTTTAAGTGTCTCATTATGCAATTCTTAGTGACTCACTCTGCCGTTATCAGTGTCTCACTGTGTAGTTATCAGTGTCTCACTGTATAGTTTTCAGTGTCTCACTGTGTAGGTTTCAGTGTCTCACTGTGCAGTTTTCAGTGTGTCGCTGTGTAATTTTCTGTATCTCACTGTGTTGTTTTAGTGTCTCACTATGTCACTGTCATTGTCTCACTGTGTCGTTATCAGTGTCTCACTGTGCAGTTTTCAGTTTTTCACTGTGTAGTTTTCATTGTCTCACTGTGTCGTTTTCAGTGTCTCACTGTGTAGTTTTCATTGTCTCACTGTGAAGTTTTCAGTACCTCGCTTTGTAGTTTTCATTGTTTCACTGTGTGGTTTTCAGTGTCTCGCTGTGTAGTTTTCAGTGTCTCACTGTGTAGTTTTATGTGTCTCACTATGTCGTTTTCAGTGTCTCACTGTGTCGTTTTCAGTGTCTCACTGTGTAGTTTTCAGTGTCTCACTGTGTAGTTTTCAGTACCTCGCTTTGTAGTTTTCATTGTCTCACTGTGTAGTTTTTATTGTCTCACTGTGTAGTTTTCAGTGTCTCACTGTGCAGTTTTCAGTTTGTCACTGTGTAGTTTTCTGTTTCTCACTGTGTAGTTTTCAGTTTTTCACTGTGTAGTTTTCATTGTCTCACTGTGTCGTTTTCAGTGTCTCACTGTGTAGTTTTCATTGTCTCACTGTGAAGTTTTCAGTACCTCGCTTTGTAGTTTTCATTGTTTCACTGTGTGGTTTTCAGTGTCTCGCTGTGTAGTTTTCAGTGTCTCACTGTGTAGTTTTATGTGTCTCACTATGTCGTTTTCAGTGTCTCACTGTGTCGTTTTCAGTGACTCACTGTGTAGTTTTCAGTGTCTCACTGTGTAGTTTTCAGTACATCGCTTTGTAGTTTTCATTGCCTCACTGCATAGTTTTTCTTGTCTCACTCTATAGTTTTCAGTGTCTCACTGTGCAGTTTTCAGTGTGTCACTGTATAGTTTTCTATATCTCACAGTGTAGTTTTCAGTGTCTCACTATGTCACTTTCATTGTCTTACTGTGTCATTTTCAGTTTCTCACTGTGCAGTTTTCAATGTCTCACTGTGTATTTTTCTGTGTCTCATTGTGTAGTTTTCATTGTTCCATTGCAATTTGCACTTTCTCACTGTGCAGTTCTCAGTGCCTCTCTGTAGTTTTAAGTGTCTCATTAAGCAATTCTCAATGACTCACTCTGCCGTTATCAGTCTCTCAATGTATGACTGTGCACTTTTCAGTTTCTCACAGTGTATTTCCCAATGTCTCACTGTGGAGTTTTCAGTGTCTCACTGTGTAGTTTCAGTGTCTCACTGTGTAGTTTTCAGTGTCTCACTCTGTAGTTTCAGTGTCTCACTGTGTAGTTTTCAGTGTCCCACTGTGTCGTTTTCAAAGTTTCCCTGCAATTTGCACTTTCTCACTGTGCAGTTATCAGTGCCTGTCTGTAGTTTTAAGTGTCTCATTATGCAGTTCTCATTGACTCACTCTGCCGTTATCAGTGTCTCACTGTTTAGTTATCATGTTCTCCTTGTATAGATTTCTGTGTCACTTTGTGTAGTTTTCAGTGTTTCAAAGTGTATTTTTCAGTTTCTCACTGTGTAGTTTTCAATGTCTCACTGAGTAGTTTTCAGTACCTCGCTTTGAGCTTTCATTGTCTCACTGTGAAATTTTCAGTACTTCGCTTTGTAGTTTTCATTGTTTCACTGTGTAATTTTCAGTGTCTCACTGTGTAGTTTTCAGTGTCTCACTGTGCAGTTTCCAGTGTGTTACTGTGTTGTTTTCTGTGTCTCACTGTGTAGTTTTCAGTGTCTCACTGTGTAGTATTCAATACCTCGTTTGTATTTTTCATTGTCTCTCAGTGTAGTTTTTAGTGTCTCACTATGTAGTTTTCAGAGTCTCATTGTGCAGTTTTCAGTGTGTCACTGTGTAGTTTTCTTTTTCTCAATGCGTAGTTTTTAGTGTATCTCTATATCGCTTTCATTGTCTCACTGAGTCGTTTTCAGTGTCTCACTGTGCAGTTTTCAGTGTTTCACTGTGAAGTTTTCAGTGTGTCACGGTGCAGTTTTCAGTGTGTCACTGTGTAGTTTTCTGTGTCTCACTGTGTCGTTTTCAGTGTCTCACTATGTCGCTTTCATTGTCTCACTGAGTCGTTTTCAGTGTCTCACTGTGTCGTTTTCAGTGTCTCACTGTGTAGTTTTCAGTACCTCACTTTGTAGTTTTCATTGTCTCACTGTGTAGTTTTTAGTGTCTCACTGTGTAGTTTTCAGTGTCTCACTGCGCAGTTTTCAATGTCTCACTGTGTAGTTTTCAGTACCTCGCTATGTAGTTTTCATTGTCTCACTGTGTACTTTTTAGTGTCTCACTGTGTAGTTTTCACTGTCCCTCTCTGCAGTTTTCTGTGTGTCACTGTAAAGTTTTCTGTTTCTCACTGTGTAGTTTTCAGTGTCTCACTATGTCGCTTTCATTGTCTCACTATGTCGTTTTCAGTGTCTCACTTTGTAGTTTTCAGTGTCTCACTATGTCACTTTCAGTGCCTCACTGTGTCATTTTCAGTGTCTCATTGTGTAGTTTTGAGTGTCTCACTGTGTAGTTCCCAATGTCTCGCCGTGCACTATTCAGTTTCTCACTGTGTTGTTCCCATTGTCTCATTGTGTAGTTTTTTGTGTCTCACTGTGTAGTTTTCATTGTCTCACCATGTCGCTTTCATTGTCTCACTGTGTAGTTTTCTGTGTCTCACTGTGTCGTTTTCAGTGTCTCACTGTGTAGTTTTCAGTGTCTCACTGTGCAGTTTCCAGTGTGTCACTGTGTAGTTTTCTGTGTCTCACTGTGTAGTTTTCAGTATCTCACTGTGTAGTTTTCAGTATCTCACTATGTCGCTTTCAGTGTCTCACTGTGTCGTTTTCATTTTCTCACTGTGTAGTTTTCATTTTGTTCTGTGAAGTTTTCAGTACCTCGCTTTGTAGTTTTCATTGTCTCTCTGCGTAGTTTTCATTGTCTCACTGTGCAGTTTTCAGTGTCTCACTGTGTCGTTTTCAGTGTCTCACTGTGTAGTTTTCAGTGTCTCACTGTGTAGTTTTCAGTACCTCACTTTGTAGTTTTCATTGTCTCACTGTGTACTTTTTACTGTCTCACTGTGTAGTTTTCAGTGTCTCACTGTGCAGTTTTCAGTGTGTCACTGTGTAGTTTTCTGTTTCTCACTGTGTAGTTTTCAGTGTCTCACTATGTCACTTTCAGTGTCTCACTGCGTCGTTTTCAGTGTCTCATTGTGTCGTTTTGAGGGTCTCACTGTGTAGTTCCCAATGTCTCGCTATGCACTATTCAGTTTCTCACTGTGATGTTCCCATTGTCTCATTGTGTAGTTTTTACTGTCTCACTGTGTAGTTTTCAGTGTCTCACTGTGTAGTTTTCAGTGTCTCACTATGTCATTTTCAATGTCTAACTGTGTAGTTTTCAGTGTCTCACTGTGCAGTTTTCAGTGTGTCACTGTATAGTTTTCTGTATCTCACTGTCTAGTTTTCAGTGTCTCACTATGTCCCTTTCATTGTCTTACTGTGTCGTTTTCAGTTTCTCACTGTGCAGTTTTCAGTGTCTCACTGTGACATTTTCTGTGTCTCACTGTAGTTTTCATTGTCTCTCTGTGTAGTATTCATTACCTCGTTTGTAGTTTTCATTGTCTCTCAGTGTAGTTTTTTGTGTCTCACTATGTATTTTTCAGTGTCTCACTGTGCAGTTTTCAGTGTGTCATGTGTAGTTTTCTGTTTCTCAATTTGTAGTTTTTAGTGTAGCACTATATCGCTTTCAATGTCTCACTGAGTCGTTTTCAGTGTCTCACTGTGCAGTTTTCAGTGTTTCACTGTGTAGTTTTCAGTGCCTCACTATGTCGCTTTCATAGACTCACTGTGTCTTTTTCAGTGTCTCACTGTGTCGTTTTCAGTGTCTCACTGTGTAGTTTTCAGTGTCTCACTGTGTAGTTTTCAGAACCTCACTTTGTAGTTTTCATTTTCTCACTGTGTAGTTTTCATTTTGTTCTGTGAAGTTTTCAGTACCTCGCTTTGTAGTTTTCATTGTCTCTCTGCGTAGTTTTCATTGTCTCACTGTGCAGTTTTCAGTGTCTCACTGTGTCGTTTTCAGTGTCTCACTGTGTAGTTTTCAGTGTCTCACTGTGTAGTTTTCAGTACCTCACTTTGTAGTTTTCATTGTCTCACTGTGTACTTTTTACTGTCTCACTGTGTAGTTTTCAGTGTCTCACTGTGCAGTTTTCAGTGTGTCACTGTGTAGTTTTCTGTTTCTCACTGTGTAGTTTTCAGTGTCTCACTATGTCACTTTCAGTGTCTCACTGCGTCGTTTTCAGTGTCTCATTGTGTCGTTTTGAGGGTCTCACTGTGTAGTTCCCAATGTCTCGCTATGCACTATTCAGTTTCTCACTGTGATGTTCCCATTGTCTCATTGTGTAGTTTTTACTGTCTCACTGTGTAGTTTTCAGTGTCTCACTGTGTAGTTTTCAGTGTCTCACTATGTCATTTTCAATGTCTAACTGTGTAGTTTTCAGTGTCTCACTGTGCAGTTTTCAGTGTGTCACTGTATAGTTTTCTGTATCTCACTGTCTAGTTTTCAGTGTCTCACTATGTCCCTTTCATTGTCTTACTGTGTCGTTTTCAGTTTCTCACTGTGCAGTTTTCAGTGTGTCACTGTGTAGTTTTCTGTTTCTCACTATGTAGTTTTCAGTGTCTCACTATGTCGCTTTCATTGTCTCACTATGTCGTTTTCAGTGTCTCACTGTGTAGTTTTCAGTGTCTCACTGTGTAGTTTTCAGTGTCTCACTGTGTCGTTTTCAGTGTCTCATTTCGTAGTTTTGAGTGTCTCACTGTGTAGTTCCCAATGTCTCGCTATGCACTATGCAGTTTCTCACTGTGTTGTTCCCATTGTCTCATTGTGTCGTTTCCAGTGTGTCACTGTGTAGTTTTCTGTGTCTCACTGTGTATTTTTGAGTATCTCACTATGTCGCTTTCAGTGTCTCACTGTGTCGTTTTCATTGTTTCATTGCAATTTGCAGTTTCTCACTGTGCAGTTCTCAGTGCTTCTCTGTAGTTTTAAGTGTCTCATTATGCAATTCTCAATGACTCACTCTGCTGTTATCAGTCTCTCACTGTGTAGTTATCCGCGTCTCACTGTGTAGTTTTCAGTGTCTCACTGTGTATTTCCCAATGTATCACTGTGCACTTTTCAGTTTCTCACAGTGTATTTCCCAATGTCTCACTGTGGAGTTTTCAGTCTCTCACTGTGTAGTTTCAATGTCTCACTGTGTAGTTTTCAGTGTCTCACGGTGTAGTTTTCATAGTTTCCCTGCAATTTGCACTTTCTCACTGTGCAGTTATCAGTGCCTCTCTGTAGTTTTAAGTGTCTCATTATGCAGTTCTCAGTGACTCACTCTGCCGTTATCAGTGTCTCACTGTGTAGTTATCATGTTCTCCCTGTATAGATTTCTGTGTCACTTTGTGTAGTTTTCAGTGTTTCAAAATGTATTTTTCAGTTTCTCACTGTGTCGTTTTCAGTGTCTCACTGAGTTGTTTTCAGTACCTCGCTTTGAGTTTTCATTGTCTCACTGTGTTGTTTTCAGTATCTCACTGTGACGTTTTCAGTACTTCGCTTTGTAGTTTTCATTGTTTCACTGTGTAATTTTCAGTGTCTCACTGTGTAGTTTTCAGTGTCTCACTGTGTAGTTTTCAGTGTCTCACTGTAGTATTCAGTACCTCATTTGTAGTTTTCATTGTCTCTCAGTATCGTTTTTAGTGTCTCACAATGTAGTTTTCAGAGTCTCACTGTGCAGTTTTCAGTGTGTCACTGTGTAGTTTTCTTTTTCTCAATGTGTAGTTTTTAGTGTATCACTATATCGCTATCATTGTCTCACTGAGTCGTTTTCAGTGTCTCACTGTGCAGTTTTCAGTGTTTCACTGTGTAGTTTCCAGTGTGTCACTGTGCAGTTTTCAGTGCGTCACTATGTAGTTTTCTGTGTCTCACTGTGTAGTTTTCAGTGTCTCACTATGTCGCTTTCATTGTCTCACTGTGTCGTTTTCAGTGTCTCACTGTGTAGTTTTCAGTGTCTCACTGTGTAGTTTTCAGTGTCTCACTGTGTAGTTTTCAGTACCTCACTTTGTAGTTTTCATTGTCTCACTGTGTAGTTTTTAGTGTCTCACTGTGTAGTTTTCAGTGTCTCACTGTGCAGTTTTCAGTTTCTCACTGTGTAGTTTTCAGTGTGTCACTGTGCAGTTTTCAGTGTGTCACTGTGTTGTTTTCTGTGTCTCACTGTGTAGTTTTCAGTGTCTCACTATGTCGATTTCATTGTCTCACTGTGTCGTTTTCAGTGTCTCACTGTGTCATTTTCAGTGTTTTACTGTGTCGTTCTCATTGTCTTACTGTGTAGTTTTCATTGTTTCACTGCAATTTGCACTTTCTCACTGTGCAGTTCTCAGTGCCTCTCTGTAGTTTAAAGTGTCTCATTATGCAATTCTCAATGACTCACTCTGCCGTTAACAATGTCTCCCTGTGTAGTTATCCGCGTCTCACTGTGTTGTTTTCAGTGTGTCACTGTGTAGTTCCCTATGTATCGCTGTGCACTTTTCAGTTTCTCACAGTGTATTTGCCAATGTCTCATTGTGTAGTTTTCAGTGTCTCACTGTGGAGTTTTCAGCGTCTCGCTGTATAGTTTTCAGTGTCTCAATGTTTAGTTTTCTGTGTCTCACTGTGTAGTTTTCAGTACCTCGCTTTGTAGTTTTCATTGTCTCACTGTGTAGTTTTCAGTGTCTCACGGTGTAGTTTTCATAGTTTCCCTGCAATTTGCACTTTCTCATTGCCTGTCTGTAGTTTTAAGTGTCTCATTATGAAGTTCTCAGTGACTCACTCTGCCATTATCAGTGTCTCACTGTGTAGTTATCATGTTCTCCCTGTATAGATTTCTGTGTCACTTTGTGTCGTTTTCAGTATTTCAATGTGTATTTTTCAGTTTCTCAATGTGTAGTTTTCAGTGTCTCACTGTGGAGTTTTCAGCGTCTCGCTGTATAGTTTTCAGTGTCTCAATGTTTAGTTTTCTGTGTCTCACTGTGTATTTTTCAGTACCTCGCTTTGTAGTTTTCATTGTCTCACTGTGTAGTTTTCAGTGTCTCACGGTGTAGTTTTCATAGTTTCCCTGCAATTTGCACTTTCTCATTGCCTGTCTGTAGTTTTAAGTGTCTCATTATGCAGTTCTCAGTGACTCACTCTGCCGTTATCAGTGTCTCAATGTGTAGTTATCATGTTCTCCCTGTATAGATTTCTGTGTCACTTTGTGTAGTTTTCAGTGATTCAATGTGTATTTTTCAGTTTCTCACTGTGTAGTTTTCAGTGTCTCCTGAGTAGTTTTCAGTACCTCGCTTTGAGTTTTCATTGTCTCACTGTGTAGTTTTCTGTGTCTCACTGTGAAGTTTTCAGTACCTCGCTTTGTAGTTTTCATTGTCTCACTCTGTAGTTTTCAATGTCTCACGGTGTTGTTTTCATAGTTTCCCTGCAATTTGCAGTTTCTCACTGTGCAGTTATCAGTGCCTGTCTGTAGTTTTAAGTGTCTCATTATGCAGTTCTCAGTGACTCACTCTGCCGTTATCAGTGTCTCACTGTATAGTTATCATGGTCTCCCTGTATAGTTTTCTGTGTCACTTTGTGTAGTTTTCAGTGTTTCACTGAGTAGTTTTCAGTTCCTCACTGTGTAGGTTTCAGCGTCTCACTGTGTAATTTTCATTCCCTCGCTTTGCAGATTTCATTGTCACACTGTGTAGTTTTCAGTGTCTCACTATGTCGCTTTCATTGTCTCACTATGTCGTTTTCAGTGTCTCACTGTGTAGTTTTCAGTGTCTCACTATGTCACTTTCAGTGTCTCACTGTGTCGTTTTCAGTGTCTCATTGTGTAGTTTTCAGTGTCTCACTGTGTAGTTCCCAATCTCTCACAAAGCACTATTCAGTTTCTCACTGTGTTGTTCCCATTGTCTCATTGTGTAGTTTTTAGTGTCTCACTGTGAAGTTTTCTGTGTCTCACTGTGTAGTTTTCAGTGTCTCACTGTCATTTTCAATGTCTAACTGTGTAGTTTTCAGTGTCTCACTGTGCAGTTTCCAGTATATCTCTGTGTAGCTTTCTGTGTCTCACTGTGTAGTTTTCAGTATCTCACTATGTCGCTTTCAGTGTCTCACTGTGTTGTTTTCATTCTCTCACTGTGTAGATTTCATTGTGTACTGTGAAGTTTTCAGTACCTCGCTTTGTAGTTTTCATTGTCTCACTGCGTAGTTTTTAGTGTCTCACTGTATATTTTTCAGTGTCTCACTGTGCAGTTTTCAGTGTGTCACTGTATAGTCTTCTGTATCTCACTGTGTAGTTTTCAGTGTCTCACTATGTCACTTTCATTGTCTTACTGCTTCGCTTTCAGTTTCTCACTGTGCAGTTTTCACTGTGTCGCTGTGTATTTTTCTGTGTCTCACTGTGTAGTTTTCAGTGTCTCACTATGTCGCTTTCATTGTCTCACTGTGTCGTTTTCAGTGTCTCATGTGCAGTTTTCAGTGTCTCACTGTGCAGTTTTCAGTGTCTCACTGTGTATTTTTCAGTACCTTGCTTTGGAGTTTTCATTGTCTCACTGTGTACTTTTCAGTGTCTCACTGTGTATTTTTCAGTACCTTGCTTTGGAGTTTTCATTGTCTCACTGTCTAGTTTTCAGTGTCTCACTTAGAAGTTTTCAGTACTTCACTTTGTAGTGTTCATTGTTTCACTGTGTAATTTTCAGTGTCTCACTGTGTAGTTTTCAATGTCTCACTGTGTAGTATTCAGTACCTCGTTTGTAGTTTTCATTGTCTCTCAGTGTAGTTTTTAGTGTCTCACTATGTAGTTTTCAGTGTCTCACTGTGCAGTTTTCAGGGTGTCACTGTGTAGTTTTCTGTTTCTCAATGTGTAGTTTTCAGTGTATCACTATAGCGCATTCATTGTCTCACTGAGTCGTTTTCAGTGTCTCACTGTGCAGTTTTCAGTTTCTCACTGTGTAGTTTTCAGTGTGTCACTGTGCAGTTTTCAGTGTGTCACTGTGTTGTTTTCTGTGTCTCACTGTGTAGTTTTCAGTGTCTCACTATGTCGATTTCATTGTCTCACTATGTCGTTTTCAGTGTCTCACTTTGTCATTTTCAGTGTTTTACTGTGTCGTTCTCATTGTCTTACTGTGTAGTTTTCATTGTTTCACTGCAATTTGCACTTTCTCACTGTGCAGTTCTCAGTGCCTCTCTGTAGCTTAAAGTGTCTCATTATGCAATTCTCAATGACTCATTCTGCCGTTAACAATGTCTCCCTGTGTAGTTATCCGCGTCTCACTGTGTTGTTTTCAGTGTGTCACTGTGTAGTTCCCTATGTATCGCTGTGCACTTTTCAGTTTCTCACAGTGTATTTGCCAATGTCTCATTGTGTAGTTTTCAGTGTCTCACTGTGGAGTCTTCAGTGTCTCACTGTGTAGTTTCAGTGTCTCAATGTTTAGTTTTCTGTGTCTCACTGTGTAGTTTTCAGTACCTCGCTTTGTAGTTTTCATTGTCTCACTGTGTAGTTTTCAGTGTCTCACGGTGTAGTTTTCATAGTTTCCCTGCAATTTGCACTTTCTCATTGCCTGTCTGTAGTTTTAAGTGTCTCATTATGCAGTTCTCAGTGACTCACTCTGCCGTTATCAGTGTCTCAATGTGTAGTTATCATGTTCTCCCTGTATAGATTTCTGTGTCACTTTGTGTAGTTTTCAGTGATTCAATGTGTATTTTTCAGTTTCTCACTGTGTAGTTTTCAGTGTCTCCTGAGTAGTTTTCAGTACCTCGCTTTGAGTTTTCATTGTCTCACTGTGTAGTATTCTGTGTCTCACTGTGAAGTTTTCAGTACCTCGCTTTGTAGTTTTCATTGTCTCACTGTGTAGTTTTCAGTGTCTCACGGTGTTGTTTTCATAGTTTCCCTGCAATTTGCAGTTTCTCACTGTGCAGTTATCAGTGCCTGTCTGTAGTTTTAAGTGTCTCATTATGCAGTTCTCAGTGACTCACTCTGCCGTTATCAGTGTCTCACTGTATAGTTATCGTGGTCTCCCTGTATAGTTTTCTGTGTCACTTTGTGTAGTTTTCAGTGTTTCACTGAGTAGTTTTCAGTTCCTCACTGTGTAGGTTTCAGCGTCTCAATGTGTAATTTTCATTCCCTCGCTTTGCAGATTTCATTGTCACACTGTGTAGTTTTCAGTGTCTCACTGAGAAGTTTTCAGTACTTACTTTGTAGTTTTCATTGTTTCACTGTGTAATTTTCAGTGTCTCACTGTGTAGTTTCCAGTGTCTCACTGTGTAGTATTTAGGATCTCGTTTGTAGTTTTCATTGTCTCTCAGCGTAGTTTTTAGCGTCTCACTATGTAGTTTTCAGTGTCTCACTGTGCAGTTTTCTGTGTGTCACTGTGTAGTTTTCAGTGTGTCACTGTGTAGTTTTCAGTGTGTCACTGTGCAGTTTTCTGTGTCTCACTGTGTAGTTTTCTGTGTCTCACTGTGTAGTTTTCAGTGCCTCACTATGTCGCTTTCATTGTCTCACTGTGTCGTTTTCAGTGTCTCACTGTCTCGTTTTCAGTGTCTCACTGTGTAGTTTTCAATGTCTCACTGTGTAGTTTTCAGTACCTCGCTTTGTATTTTTCATTGTCTCACTGTGTATTTTTCAGTGTCTCACTGTGCAGTTTTCAGTGTCTCACTGTGCAGTTTTCAGTGTGTCACTGTGTAGTTTTCTGTTTCTCACTGTGTAGTTTTGTGTCTCACTATGTCGCTTTCATTGTCTCACTATGTCGTTTTCAGTGTCTCACTGTGTAGTTTTCAGTGTCTCACTATGTCACTTTCAGTGTCTCACTGTGTCGTTTTCAGTGTCTCATTGTGTAGTTTTGAGTGTCTCACTGTGTAGTTCCCAATGTCTCGCTATGCACTATTCAGTTTCTCACTGTGTTGTTCCCATTGTCTCATTGTGTAGTTTTTAGTGTCTCACTGTGAAGTTTTCTGTGTCTCACTGTGTAGTTTTCAGTGTCTCACTGTCATTTTCAATGTCTAACTGTGTAGTTTTCAGTGTCTCACTGTGCAGTTTCCAGTATATCTCTGTGTAGTTTTCTGTGTCTCACTGTGTAGTTTTCAGTATCTCACTATGTCGCTTTCAGTGTCTCACTGTGTTGTTTTCATTCTCTCACTGTGTAGATTTCATTGTGTACTGTGAAGTTTTCAGTACCTCGCATTGTAGTTTTCATTGTCTCACTGCGTAGTTTTTAGTGTCTCACTGTATATTTTTCAGTGTCTCACTGTGCAGTTTTCAGTGTGTCACTGTATAGTCTTCTGTATCTCACTGTGTGGTTTTCAGTGTCTCACTATGTCACTTTCATTGTCTTACTGCTTCGCTTTCAGTTTCTCACTGTGCAGTTTTCACTGTGTCGCTGTGTATTTTTCTGTGTCTCACTGTGTAGTTTTCAGTGTCTCACTATGTTGCTTTCATTGTCTCACTGTGTCGTTTTCAGTGTCTCACTGTGCAGTTTTCAGTGTCTCACTGTGCAGTTTTCAGTGTCTCACTGTGTATTTTTCAGTACCTTGCTTTGGAGTTTTCATTGTCTCACTGTGCAGTTTTCAGTGTCTCACTTAGAAGTTTTCAGTACTTCGCTTTGTAGTGTTCATTGTTTCACTGTGTAATTTTCAGTGTCTCACTGTGTAGTGTTCAATGTCTCACTGTGTAGTATTCAGTACCTCGTTTGTAGTTTTCATTGTCTCTCAGTGTAGTTTTTAGTGTCTCACTATGTAGTTTTCAGTGTCTCACTGTGCAGTTTTCAGGGTGTCACTGTGTAGTTTTCTGTTTCTCAATGTGTAGTTTTCAGTGTATCACTATAGCGCTTTCATTGTCTCACTGAGTCGTTTTCAGTGTCTCACTGTGCAGTTTTCAGTGTCTCACTGTGTAGTTTTCAGTGTGTCACTGTGCAGTTTTCTGTGTCTCACTGTGTAGTTTTCTGTGTCTCACTGTGTAGTTTTCAGTGTCTCACTATGTCGCTTTCATTGTCTCACTGTGTCGTTTTCAGTGTCTCACTGTGTCATTTTCAGTGTTTCACTGTGTCGTTCTCATTGTCTTACTGTGTAGTTTTCATTGTTTCACTGCAATTTGCACTTTCTCACTGTGCAGTTCTCAGTGCCTCTCTGTAGTTTAAAGTGTCTCATTATGCAATTCTCAATGACTCACTCTGCCGTTAACAATGTCTCCCTGTGTAGTTATCCGCGTCTCACTGTGTAGTTTTCAGTGTGTCACTGTGTAGTTCCCTATGTATCGCTGTGCACTTTTCAGTTTCTCACAGTGTATTTGCCAATGTCTCATTGTGTAGTTTTCAGTGTCTCACTGTGGAGTTTTCAGTGTCTCACTGTGTAGTTTTCAGTGTCTCACGGTGTTGTTTTCATAGTTTCCCTGCAATTTGCACTTTCTCACTGTGCAGTTATCAGTGCCTGTCTGCAGTTTTAAGTGTCTCATTATGCAGTTCTCAGTGACTCACTCTGCAGTTATCAGTGTCTCACTGTATAGTTATCATGTTCTCCCTGAAAAGTTTTCTGTGTCACTTTGTGTAGTTTTCAGTGTTTCACTGAGTAGTTTTCAGTTCCTCACTGTGTAGGTTTCAGTGTCTCACTGTGTAGTTTTCATTCCCTCGCTTTGCAGATTTCATTGTCACACTGTGTAGTTTTCAGTGTCTCACTGAGAAGTTTTCAGTACTTCACTTTGTAGTTTTCATTGTTTCACTGTGTAATTTTCAGTGTCTCACTGTGTAGTTTCCAGTGTCTCACTGTGTAGTATTTAGTACCTCGTTTGTAGTTTTCATTGTCTCTCAGCGTAGTTTTTAGCGTCTCACTATGTAGTTTTCAGTGTCTCACTGTGCAGTTTTCAGTGTGTCACTGTGTAGTTTTCAGTGTGTCACTGTGCAGTTTTCAGTGTGTCACTGTGTAGTTTTCTGTGTCTCACTGTGTAGTTTTTCAGTGCCTCACTATGTCGCTTTCATTGTCTCACTGTGTCGTTTTCAGTGTCTCACTGTCTCGTTTTCAGTGTCTCACTGTGTAGTTTTCAATGTCTCACTGTGTAGTTTTCAGTACCCTCACTTTGTAGTTTTCATTGTCTCACTGTGTATTTTTCAGTGTCTCACTGTGCAGTTTTCAGGGTCTCACTGTGCAGTTTTCAGTGTCTCACTGTGTAGTTTTCAGTACCCTCGCTTTGTAGTTTTCATTGTCTCACTGTGTACTTTTCAGTGTCTCACTGTGTAGTTTTCAGTGTCTCACTGTGCAGTTTTCAGTCTGTCACTGTGTAGTTTTCTGTTTCTCACTGTGTAGTTTTCAGTGTCTCACTATGTCGCTTTCATTGTCTCACTATGTCGTTTTCAGTGTCTCACTGTGTAGTTTTCAGTGTCTCACTATGTCACTTTCAGTGTCTCACTGTGTCGTTTTCAGTGTCTCATTGTGTAGTTTTGAGTGTCTCACTGTGTAGTTCCCCAATGTCTCGCTATGCACTATTCAGTTTCTCACTGTGTTGTTCCCATTGTCTCATTGTGTAGTTTTTAGTGTCTCACTGTGAAGTTTTCAGTGTCTCACTGTGTAGTTTTCAGTGTCTCACTGTGTCATTTTCAATGTCTAACTGTGTAGTTTTCAGTGTCTCACTGTGCAGTTTCCAGTGTGTCACTGTGTAGTTTTCTGTGTCTCACTGTGTAGTTTTCAGTATCTCACTATGTCGCTTTCAGTGTCTCACTGTGTCATTTTCATTGTCTCACTGTGTAGTTTTCATTGTCTCACTGTGTAGTTTTCAGTTTCTCACTATGTCGCTTTCAGTGTCTCACTGTGTAGTTTTCATTGTCTCACTGTGTAGTTTTCATTATTTCACTGCAATTTTTACTTTCTCACTGTGCAGTTATCAGTGCCTCTCTGTAGTTTTAAGTTTATAATTATGCATTTCTCAGTGACTCACTCTGCCGTTATCAGTGTCTCAATGTGTAGTTATCATGTTCTCCCTGTATAGATTTCTGTGTCACTTTGTGTAGTTTTCAGTGATTCTATGTGTATTTTTCAGTTTCTCACTGTGTAGTTTTCAGTGTCTCCTGAGTAGTTTTCAGTACCCTCGCTTTGAGTTTTCATTGTCTCACTGTGTAGTTTTCTGTGTCTCAATGTGTAGTTTTCAGTGTCTCACTATGTCGCTTTCATTGTCTCACTGTGTCGTTTTCAGGTTCTCACTGTCTCGTTTTCAGTGTCTCACTGTGTAGTTTTCAATGTCTCACTGTGTAGTTTTCATTACATCACTTTGTAGTTTTCATTGTCTCACTGTGTATTTTTCAGTTTCTCACTGTGCAGTTTTCAGTGTCCTCACTGTGCAGTTTTCAGTGTCTCACTGAGAAGTTTTCAGTACTTCACTTTGTAGTTTTCATTGTTTCACTGTGTAATTTTCAGTGTCTCACTGTGTAGTTTCCAGTGTCTCACTGTGTAGTATTTAGTACCTCGTTTGTAGTTTTCATTGTCTCTCAGCGTAGTTTTTAGCGTCTCACTATGTAGTTTTCAGTGTCTCACTGTGCAGTTTTCTGTGTGTCACTGTGTAGTTTTCAGTGTGTCACTGTGCAGTTTTCAGTGTGTCACTGTGTAGTTTTCTGTGTCTCACTGTGTAGTTTTCAGTGCCTCACTATGTCGCTTTCATTGTCTCACTGTGTCGTTTTCAGTGTCTCACTGTCTCGTTTCAGTGTCTCACTGTGTAGTTTTAAATGTCTCACTGTGTAGTTTTCAGTACCCTCACTTTGTAGTTTTCATTGTCTCACTGTGTATTTTTCAGTGTCTCACTGTGCAGTTTTCAGTGTCTCACTGTGCAGTTTTCAGTGTCTCACTGTGTAGTTTTCAGTACCTCGCTTTGTAGTTTTCATTGTCTCACTGTGTACTTTTCAGTGTCTCACTGTGTAGTTTTCAGTGTCTCACTGTGCAGTTTTCAGTCTGTCACTGTGTAGTTTTCTGTTTCTCACTGTGTAGTTTTCAGTGTCTCACTATGTCGCTTTCATTGTCTCACTATGTCGTTTTCAGTGTCTCACTGTGTAGTTTTCAGTGTCTCACTATGTCACTTTCAGTGTCTCACTGTGTCGTTTTCAGTGTCTCATTGTGTAGTTTTGAGTGTCTCACTGTGTAGTTCCCAATGTCTCGCTATGCACTATTCAGTTTCTCACTGTGTTGTTCCCATTGTCTCATTGTGTAGTTTTTAGTGTCTCACTGTGAAGTTTTCAGTGTCTCACTGTGTAGTTTTCAGTGTCTCACTGTGTCATTTTCAATGTCTAACTGTGTAGTTTTCAGTGTCTCACTGTGCAGTTTCCAGTGTGTCACTGTGTAGTTTTCTGTGTCTCACTGTGTAGTTTTCAGTATCTCACTATGTCGCTTTCAGTGTCTCACTGTGTCATTTTCATTGTCTCACTGTGTAGTTTTCATTGTCTCACTGTGTAGTTTTCAGTTTCTCACTATGTCGCTTTCAGTGTCTCACTGTGTAGTTTTCATTGTCTCACTGTGTAGTTTTCATTATTTCACTGCAATTTTTACTTTCTCACTGTGCAGTTATCAGTGCCTCTCTGTAGTTTTAAGTTTATAATTATGCATTTCTCAGTGACTCACCTCTGCCGTTATCAGTGTCTCAATGTGTAGTTATCATGTTCTCCCTGTATAGATTTCTGTGTCACTTTGTGTAGTTTTCAGTGATTCTATGTGTATTTTTCAGTTTCTCACTGTGTAGTTTTCAGTGTCTCCTGAGTAGTTTTCAGTACCTTCGCTTTGAGTTTTCATTGTCTCACTGTGTAGTTTTCTGTGTCTCAATGTGTAGTTTTCAGTGTCTCACTATGTCGCTTTCATTGTCTCACTGTGTCGTTTTCAGGTTCTCACTGTCTCGTTTTCAGTGTCTCACTGTGTAGTATTCAATGTCTCACTGTGTAGTTTTCATTACATCACTTTGTAGTTTTCATTGTCTCACTGTGTATTTTTCAGTTTCTCACTGTGCAGTTTTCAGTGTCTCACTGTGCAGTTTTCAGTGTCTCACTGTGTAGTTTTCATTCTCTCACTGTTTGGTTTCTTTCTGTCTCGCTGTGTAGTTTTCAGTGTCTCACTGTGAAGTAGTCAGTACCTCGCTTTTTAGTTTTCATTGTCTCACTTTGTAGTTTTCAGTGTCTCACTGTGTCATTTTCATTGTCTCACTGTGTACTTTTCAGTGTCTCACTGTGTAGTTTTCAGTGTCTCACTGTGCAGTTTTCAGTGTGTCACTGTGTAGTCTTCTGTTTCTCACTGTGTAGTTTTCAGTGTCTCACTATGTCGTTTTCAGTGTCTCACTGTGTAGTTTTCAGTGTCTCACTATGTCACTTTCAGTGTCTCACTGTGTCGTTTTCAGTGTCTCATTGTGTAGTTTTGAGTGTCTCACTGTGTAGTTCCCAATGTCTCGCTATGCACTATTCAGTTTCTCACTTTGTTGTTCCCATTGTCTCATTGTGTAGTTTTTAGTGTCTCACTGTGAAGTTTTCAGTGTCTCACTGTGTAGTTTTCAGTGTCTCACTGTGTCATTTTCAATGTCTAACTGTGTAGTTTTCAGTGTCTCACTGTGCAGTTTCCAGTCTGTCACTGTGTAGTTTTCTGTGTCTCACTGTGTAGTTTTCAGTATCTCACTATGTCGCTTTCAGGGTCTCACTGTGTCATTTTCATTGTCTCACTGTGTAGTTTTCATTGTCCTCACTGTGTAGTTTTCAGTTTCTCACTATGTCGCTTTCAGTGTCTCACTGTGTAGTTTTCATTGTCTCACTGTGTAGTTTTCATTATTTCACTGCAATTTTTACTTTCTCACTGTGCAGTTATCAGTGCCTCTCTGTAGTTTTAAGTTTATAATTATGCATTTCTCAGTGTGACTGGAACTCACTCTGCCGTTATCAGTGTCTCAATGTGTAGTTATCATGTTCTCCCTGTATAGATTTCTGTGTCACTTTGTGTAGTTTTCAGTGATTCTATGTGTATTTTTCAGTTTCTCACTGTGTAGTTTTCAGTGCCCTCCTGAGTAGTTTTCAGTACCCCGTCGCTTTGAGTTTTCATTGTCTCACTGTGTAGTTTTCTGTGTCTCAATGTGTAGTTTTTCAGTGTCTCACTATGTCGCTTTCATTGTCCTCACTGTGTCGTTTTCAGGTTCTCACTGTCTCGTTTTCAGTGTCTCACTGTGTAGTTTTCAATGTCTCACTGTGTAGTTTTCATTACATCACTTTGTAGTTTTCATTGTCTCACTGTGTATTTTTCAGTTTCTCACTGTGCAGTTTTTCAGTGTCTCACTGTGCAGTTTTCAGTGTCTCACTGTGTAGTTTTCATTCTCTCACTGTGTGGTTTCTTTCTGTCTCGCTGTGTAGTTTTCAGTGTCTCACTGTGAAGTATTCAGTACCTCGCTTTTTAGTTTTCATTGTCTCACTTTGTAGTTTTCAGTGTCTCACTGTGTCATTTTCATTGTCTCACTGTGTACTTTTCAGTGTCTCACTGTGTAGTTTTCAGTGTCTCACTGTGCAGTTTTCAGTGTGTCACTGTGTAGTCCTCTGTTTCTCACTGTGTAGTTTTCAGTGTCTCACTATGTCGTTTTCAGTGTCTCACTGTGTAGTTTTCAGTGTCTCACTATGTCACTTTCTGTGTCTCACTGTGTCGTTTTCAGTGTCTCATTGTGTAGTTTTGAGTGTCTCACTGTGTAGTTCCCAATGTCTCGCTATGCACTATTCAGTTTCTCACTTTGTTGTTCCCCATTGTCTCATTGTGTAGTTTTTAGTGTCTCACTGTGAAGTTTTCAGTGTCTCACTGTGTAGTTTTCAGTGTCTCACTGTGTCATTTTCAAATGTCTAACTGTGTAGTTTTCAGTGTCTCACTGTGCAGTTTTCAGTCTGTCACTGTGTAGTTTTCATTGTCTCACTATGTAGTTTTCAGTTTCTCACTATGTCGCTTTCAGTGTCCTCACTGTGTAGTTTTCATTGTCTCACTGTGTAGTTTTCATTGTTTCACTGCAATTTTTACTTTCTCACTGTGCAGTTATCAGTGCCTCTCTGTAGTTTTAAGTTTATAATTATGCATTTCTCAGTGACTCACTCCTGCCGTTATCAGTGTCTCAATGTGTAGTTATCATGTTCTCCCTGTATAGATTTCTGTGTCACTTTGTGTAGTTTTCAGTGATTCAATGTGTATTTTTCAGTTTCTCACTGTGTAGTTTTCAGTGTCTCCTGAGTAGTTTTCAGTACCTGCGCTTTGAGTTTTCATTGTCTCACTGTGTAGTTTTCTGTGTCTCACTGTGAAGTTTTTCAGTACCTCGCTTTGTAGTTTTCATTGTCTCACTGTGTAGTTTTCAGTGTCTCACGGGTGTTGTTTTCATAGTTTCCCTGCAATTTGCAGTTTCTCACTGTGCAGTTATCAGTGCCTGTCTGTAGTTTTAAGTGTCCTCATTATGCAGTTCTCAGTGACTCACTCTGCCGTTATCAGTGTCTCACTGTATAGTTATCATGGTCTCCCTGTATAGTTTTCTGTGTCACTTTGTGTAGTTTTCAGTGTTTCACTGAGTAGTTTTCAGATACTCACTGTGTAGGTTTCAGCGTCTCACTGTGTAGTTTTCATTCCCTCGCTTTGCAGATTTCATTGTCACACTGTGTAGTTTTCAGTGTCTCACTGAGAAGTTTTCAGTACTTCACTTTGTAGTTTTCATTGTTTCACTGTGTAATTTTCAGTGTCTCTCTGTGTAGTTTCCAGTGTGTCACTGTGTAGTATTTAGTACCTCGTTTTGTTTTCATTGTCTCTCAGCGTAGTTTTTAGCGTCTCACTATGTAGTTTTCAGTGTCTCACTGTGCAGTTTTCTGTGTGTCACTGTGTAGTTTTCAGTGTGTCACTGTGCAGTTTTCAGTGTGTCACTGTGTAGTTTTCTGTTTCTCACTGTGTAGTTTTCAGTGTCTCACTATGTCACTTTCAGTGTCTCACTGCGTCGTTTTCAGTGTCTCATTGTGTCGTTTTGAGTTTCTCACTGTGTAGTTCCCAATGTCTCGCTATGCACTATTCAGTTTCTCACTGTGTTGTTCCCATTGTCTCATTGTGTAGTTCTTAGTGTCTCACTGTGTAGTTTTCAGTGTCTCACTGTGTAGTTTTCAGTGTCTCACTGTGTCATTTTCAATGTCTAAACTGTATAGTTTTCAGTGTCTCACTGTGCAGTTTTCAGTGTGTCACTGTATAGTTTTCTGTATCTCACTGTGTAGTTTTCAGTGTCTCACTATGTCCCTTTCATTGTCTTACTGTGTCGTTTTCAGTTTCTCATTGTGCAGTTTTCAGTGTCTCGCTGTGACATTTTCTGTGTCTCACTGTGTAGTTTTCATTGTCTCACTGTGTAGTATTCAATACCTCGTTTGTAGTTTTCATTGTCTCTCAGTGTAGTTTTTTGTGTCTCACTATGTATTTTTCAGTGTCTCGCTGTGCAGTTTTCAGTGTGTCATGTGTAGTTTTCTGTTTCTCAATTTGTAGTTTTTAGTGTATCACTATATCGCTTTCAATGTCTCACTGAATCGTTTTCAGTGTCTCACTGTGCAGTTTTCAGTGTTTCACTGTGTAGTTTTTCAGTGCCTCACTATGTCGCTTTCATAGTCTCACTGTGTCTTTTTCAGTGTCTCACTGTGTCGTTTTCAGTGTCTCACTGTGTAGTTTTCAGTGTCTCACTGTGTAGTTTTCAGTACCTCACTTTGTAGTTTTTCATTGTCTCACTGTGTAGTTTTTAGTGTCTCACTGTGTAGTTTTTCAGTGTCTCACTGTGTAGTTTTCTGTACCTCACTTTGTAGTTTTCATTGTCTCACTGTGTAGTTTTCAGTGTCTCACCATGTCGCTTTCATTGTCTCACTGTGTAGTTTTTTTGTGTCTCAACTGTTTAGTTTTCAGTGTCTCACTGTGTAGTTTTCAGTGTCTCACTGTGCAGTTTCAAGTGTGTCACTGTGTAGTTTTCTGTGTCTCACTGTGTAGTTTTCAGTATCTCACTATGTAGTTTTCATTGTCTCACTGTGACGTTTTCAGTGTCTCACTATGTCGCTTTCAGTGTCTCACTTTGTCGTTTTCATTTTCTCACTGTGTAGTTTTCATTTTGTACTGTGAAGTTTTCAGTACCGTCGCTTTGTAGTTTTCATTGCCTCACTGCGTAGTTTTTAGTGTCTCACTGTGTAGTTTTCAGTGTCTCACTATGCAGTTTTCAGTATGTCACTGTATAGTTTTCAGTGTCTCACTGTGTCGTTTTCAGTGTGTCACTGTGTAGTTTTCTGTGTCTCACTGTGTCCTTTTCAGTGTCTCACTGTGTCGTTTTCTGTGTCTCACTGTGTAGTTTTCAGTACCTCACTTTGTAGTTTTCATCGTCTCACTGTGTAGTTTTTAGTGTCTCACTGTGCAGTTTTCCGTGTATCACTGTGTAGTTTTCAGTAACTCGCTTTGTAGTTTTCATTGTCTTACTGTGTACTTTTTAGTGTCTCACTGTGTAGTTTTCAATGTCTCACTGTTCAGTTTTCAGTGTCTCACTGTGTAGTTTTTCTGTTTCTCACTATGTAGT
>JANJGN010001094.1:0-195797 GCA_026770705.1 Isurus oxyrinchus
TACATTGAAAAAACAACAACAACTTCAACATTGAAAAACACCAACAAATTCAACAACAACCTCAACATTGAAAAACAACAACAACCTCAACATTGAAAAACACCAACAAATTCAACAACAACCTCAACATTTAAAAACACCAACAAATTCAACAACAACCTCAACATTGAAAAACAACAACAACCTCAACATTTAAAAACACCAACAAATTCAACAACAACCTCAACATTGAAAAACAACAACAACCTCAACTTTGAAAAACCCCAATAAATTCAACAACAACCTCAACATTATAAAACACCAACAATTTCAACAACAACATCAACATTGAAAAACAACAACAACCTCAACATTGAAAAACACTAACAAATTCAACAACAACCTCAACATTGAAAAACAACAACAACCTCAACATTGAAAAACACCAACATATTCAACAACAACCTCAACATTGAAAAACAACAACAACCTCAACATTGAAAAACACCAACAAATTCAACAACAACCTCAACATTTAAAAACACCAACAAATTCAACAACAACCTCAACATTGAAAAACAACAACAACCTCAACATTTAAAAACACCAACAAATTCAACAACAACCTCAACATTGAAAAACAACAACAACCTCAACTTTGAAAAACACCAACAAATTCAACAACAACCTCAACATTATAAAACACCAACAATTTCAACAACAACATCAACATTGAAAAACAACAACAAGCTCAACATTGAAAAACACCAACAAATTCAACAACAACCTCAACATTGAAAAACAACAACAACCTCAACATTGAAAAACACCAACATATTCAACAACAACCTCAACATTGAAAAACACCAACAAATTCAACAACAACCTCAACATTGAAAAACTACAACAACCTCAACATTGAAAAACCCCAACAAATTCAACAACATTCTCAACATTGAAAAACAACAACAACCACAACATTGAAAAACACCAACAAATTCAACAACAACCTCAACATTGAAAAACAACAACAACCTCAAAATTGAAAAACACCAACAAATTCAACAACAACTTCAACATTGAAAAACACCAACAAATTCAACAACAACCTCTACATTGAAAAACAACAACAACCTCAACATTGAAAAACACCAACAAATTCAACTACAACCTCAACATTAAAAAAAACCAACAAATTCAAAAACAACCTCAACATTGAAAAACAACAACAACCTCAACGTTGAAAAACACCAACAAATTCAACAACAACCTCAACATTGAAAAACAATAACAACCTCAACATTGAAAAACACCAACAAATTCAACAACAACTTCAACATTGAAAAATACCAACAAATTCAACAACAACCTCGACATTGAAAAACACCAACAAATTCAACAACAACCTCAACATTGAAAAACAACAACAACCTCAACATTTAAAAACACCAACAAATTCAACAACAACCTCAACATTGAAAATCAACAACAACATCAACATGAAAAACACCAACAAATTCAACAACAACCTCAACATTGAAAAACAACAACAACCTCAACATTGAAAAGCACCAACAAATTCAACAACAACCTCAACATTAAAAAACACCAACAAATTCAACAACAACCTCAACATTGAAAAACAACAACAAGCTCAACATTGAAAAACAGCAACAAATTCAACAACAACCTCAACATTGGAAAACAAAAACAACCTCAACATTGAAAAACACTGCCAAATTCAACAACAACCTCATCATTGAAAAACAACAGCAACCTCAACAGTGAAAAACGCCAACAAATTCAACAACTACCTCAACATTAAAAACACCAACAAATTCAACAACAACCTCAACATTGAAAAACAACAACAACCTCAACATTGAAAAACACCAACAAATTCAACAATAAACTCAACATTGAAAAACAACAACAACCTCAAAATTGAAAAACACCAACAAATTCAACAACAACTTCAACATTGAAAAACACCAACAAATTCAACAACAACCTCTACATTGAAAAACAACAACAACCTCAACATTGAAAAACACCAACAAATTCAACAACAACCTCAACATTGAAAAACCCCAACAAATTCAACAACATTCTCAACATTGAAAAACAACAACAACCACAACATTGAAAAATACCAACAAATTCAACAACAACCTCAACATTGAAAAACAACAACAACCTCAAAATTGAAAAACACCAACAAATTCAACAACAACTTCAACATTGAAAAACACCAACAAATTCAACAACAACCTCTACATTGAAAAACAACAACAACCTCAACATTGAAAAACACCAACAAATTCAACTACAACCTCAACATTAAAAAACACCAACAAATTCAAAAACAACCTCAACATTGAAAAACAACAACAACCTCAACGTTGAAAAACACCAACAAATACAACAACAACCTCAACATTGAAAAACAATAACAACCTCAACATTGAAAAACACCAACAAATTCAACAACAACTTCAACATTGAAAAACACCAACAATTTCAACAACAACCTCGACATTGAAAAACACCAACAAATTCAACAACAACCTCAACATTGAAAAACAACAACAACCTCAACATTTAAAAACACCAACAAATTCAACAACAACCTCAACATTGAAAAACAACAACAACCTCAACATGAAAAACACCAACAAATTCAACAACAACCTCAACATTGAAAAACAGCAACAACCTCAACATTGAAAAGCACCAAGAAATTCAACAACAACCTCAACATTAAAAAACACCAACAAATTCAACAACAACCTCAACATTGAAAAACAACAACAACCTCAACATTGAAAAACACCAACAAATTCAACAACAACCTCAACATTGGAAAACAACAACAAACTCAACATTGAAAAACACTGCCAAATTCAACAACAACCTCATCATTGAAAAACAACAGCAACCTCAACATTGAAAAACGCCAACAAATTCAACAACTACCTCAACATTAAAAACACCAACAAATTCAACAACAACCTCAACATTGAAAAACAACAACAACCTCAACATTTAAAAACACCAACAAATTCAACAACAACCTCAACATTGAAAAACAACAACAACCTCAACATGAAAAGCACCAACAAATTCAACAACATCCTCAACATTAAAAAACACCAACAAATTCAACAACAACCTCAACATTGAAAAACAACAACAAGCTCAACATTGAAAAACAGCAACAAATTCAACAACAACCTCAACATTGGAAAACAAAAACAACCTCAACATTGAAAAACACTGCCAAATTCAACAACAACCTCATCATTGAAAAACAACAGCAACCTCAACATTGAAAAACGCCAACAAATTCAACAACTACCTCAACATTAAAAACACCAACAAATTCAACAACAACCTCAACATTGAAAAACAACAACAACCTCAACATTGAAAAACACCAACAAATTCAACAATAAACTCAACATTGAAAAACAACAACAACCTCAAAATTGAAAAACACCAACAAATTCAACAACAACTTCAACATTGAAAAACACCAACAAATTCAACAACAACCTCTACATTGAAAAACAACAACAACTTCAACATTGAAAAACACCAACAAATTCAACAACAACCTCAACATTGAAAAACCCCAACAAATTCAACAACATTCTCATCATTGAAAAACAACAACAACCACAACATTGAAAAATACCAACAAATTCAACAACAACCTCAACATTGAAAAACAACAACAACCTCAAAATTGAAAAACACCAACAAATTCAACAACAACTTCAACATTGAAAAACACCAACAAATTCAACAACAACCTCTACATTGAAAAACAACAACAACCTCAACATTGAAAAACACCAACAAATTCAACTACAACCTCAACATTAAAAAACACCAACAAATTCAAAAACAACCTCAACATTGAAAAACAACAACAACCTCAACGTTGAAAAACACCAACAAATTCAACAACAACCTCAACATTGAAAAACAATAACAACCTCAACATTGAAAAACACCAACAAATTCAACAACAACTTCAACATTGAAAAACACCAACAATTTCAACAACAACCTCGACATTGAAAAACACCAACAAATTCAACAACAACCTCAACATTGAAAAACAACAACAACCTCAACATTTAAAAACACCAACAAATTCAACAACAACCTCAACATGAAAAACACCAACAAATTCAACAACAACCTCAACATTGAAAAACAACAACAACCTCAACATTGAAAAGCACCAACAAATTCAACAACAACCTCAACATTAAAAAACACCAACAAATTCAACAACAACCTCAACATTGAAAAACAACAACAACCTCAACATTGAAAAACACCAACAAATTCAACAACAACCTCAACATTGGAAAACAACAACAACCTCAACATTGAAAAACACTGCCAAATTCAACAACAACCTCATCATTGAAAAACAACAGCAACCTCAACATTGAAAAACGCCAACAAATTCAACAACTACCTCAACATTAAAAACACCAACAAATTCAACAACAACCTCAACATTGAAAAACAACAACAACCTCAACATTGAAAAACAACAACAAATTCAACAATAAACTCAACATTGAAAAACAACAACAACCTCAAAATTGAAAAACACCAACAAATTCAACAACAACTTCAACATTGAAAAACACCAACAAATTCAACAACAACCTCTACATTGAAAAACAACAACAACCTCAACATTGAAAAACACAAACAAATTCAACAACAACCTCAACATTGAAAAACAACAACAACCTCAACATTGAAAAACACCAACATATTCAACAACAACCTCAACATTGAAAAAGAACAACAACCTCAACATTGAAAAACACCAACAAATTCAACAACAACTTCAACATTGAAATACACGAACAAATTCAACAACAACCTCGACATTGAAAAACACCAACAAATTCAACAACAACCTCAACATTGAAAAACCCCAACAAATTCAACAACATTCTCAACATTGAAAAACAACAACAACCACAACATTGAAAAACACCAACAAATTCAACAACAACCTCAACATTGAAAAACAACAACAACCTCAAAATTGAAAAACACCAACAAATTCAACAACAACTTCAACATTGAAAAACACCAATAAATTCAACAACAACCTCAACATTAAAAACACCAACAAATTCAAAAACAACCTCAACATTGAAAAACAACAACAACCTCAACGTTGAAAAACACCAACAAATTCAACAACAACCTCAACATTGAAAAACAATAACAACCTCAACATTGAAAAACACCAACAAATTCAACAACAACTTCAACATTGAAAATCACCAACAAATTCAACAACAACCTCGACATTGAAAAACACCAACAAATTCAACAACAACCTCAACATTGAAAAACAACAACAACCTCAACATTTTAAAACACCAACAAATTCAACAACAACCTCAACATTGAAAAACAACAACAACCTCAACATGAAAAACACCAACAAATTCAACAACAACCTCAACATTGAAAAACAACAACAACCTCAACATTGAAAAACACCAACAAATTCAACAACAACCTCAACATTAAAGAACACCAACAAATTCAACAACAACCTCGACATTGAAAAACAACAACAACCTCAACATTGAAAAACACCAACAAATTCAACAACAACCTCAACATTGAAAAACTCCAACAAATTCAACAACAACCTCAACATTGAAAAACAACAACAACCTAAACATGAAAAACACCAACAAATTCAACAACAACCTCAACATTGAAAAACAACAACAACCTCAACATTGAAAAACACAACAAATTCAACAACAACCTCAACATTAAAAAACACCAACAAATTCAACAACAACCTCAACATTGAAAAACAACAACAACCTCAAAATTGAAAAACACCAACAAATTCAACAACAACCTCAACATTGAAAAACTCCAACATATTCAACAACAACCTCAACATTGAAAAACAACAACAACATCAACATTGAAAAACACCAACAAATTCAACAACAACCTCAACATTGAAAAACAATAACAACCTCAACATTGAAAAACACCAACAAATTCAACAACAACCTCAACATTGAAAAACACCAACAAATTCAACAACAACCTCAACATTGAAAAACACCAACAAATTCAACAACAACCTAACATTGGAAAACAACAACAACCTCAACATTGAAAAACACCGCCAAATTCAGCAACAACCTCATCATTGAAAAACAATAACAACCTCAACATTGAAAAACACCAACAAATTCAACAACTACCTCAACATTAAAAAACACCAACAAATTCAACAACAACCTCAACATTGAAAAACAGCAACAACCTCAACATTGAAAAACACGAACAAATTCAACAACAACCTCAACATTTAAAAACACCAACAAATTCAACAACAACCTCAACATTGAAAAACAACAACAACCTCAACATTTAAAAACACCAACAAATTCAACAACAACCTCAACATTGAAAAACACCAACAAATTCAACAACAACCTCAACATTGAAAAACAACAACAACCTCAACATTGAAAAACACCAACATATTCAACAACAACCTCAACATTGAAAAACAACAACAACCTCAACTTTGAAAAACACCAACAAATTCAACAACAACTTCAAGATTGAAATACACGAACAAATTCAACAACAACCTCGACATTGAAAAACACCAACAAATTCAACAACAACCTCAACATTGAAAAACTACAACAACCTCAACATTGAAAAACCCCAACAAATTCAACAACATTCTCAACATCGAAAAACAACAACAACCACAACATTGAAAAACACCAACAAATTCAACAACAACCTCAACATTGAAAACTAACAACAACCTCAACATTGAAAACACCAACAAATTCAACAACAACCTCAACATTGAAAAACACCAAGAAATTCAACAACAACCTCAACATTGAAAAACAACAACAACCTCATTATTGAAAAACACCAACAAATTCAACAATAACCTCAACATTGAAAAACAATAACAACCTCAACTTTGAAAAACACCAACAAATTCAACAACAACTTCAACATTGAAAAACACCAACAAATTCAACAACAACCTCGAAGTGAAAAACACCAACAAATTCAACAACAACCTCTACATTGAAAAACAACAACAACTTCAACATTGAAAAACACCAACAAATTCAACAACAACCTCAACATTGAAAAACAACAACAACCTCAACATTGAAAAACACCAACAAATTCAACAACAACCTCAACATTTAAAAACACCAACAAATTCAACAACAACCTCAACATTGAAAAACAACAACAACCTCAACATTTAAAAACACCAACAAATTCAACAACAACCTCAACATTGAAAAACAACAACAACCTCAACTTTGAAAAACCCCAACAAATTCAACAACAACCTCAACATTATAAAACACCAACAATTTCAACAACAACATCAACATTGAAAAACAACAACAACCTCAACATTGAAAAACACTAACAAATTCAACAACAACCTCAACATTGAAAAACAACAACAACCTCAACATTGAAAAACACCAACATATTCAACAACAACCTCAACATTGAAAAACAACAACAACCTCAACATTGAAAAACACCAACAAATTCAACAACAACCTCAACATTTAAAAACACCAACAAATTCAACAACAACCTCAACATTGAAAAACAACAACAACCTCAACATTTAAAAACACCAACAAATTCAACAACAACCTCAACATTGAAAAACAACAACAACCTCAACTTTGAAAAACACCAACAAATTCAACAACAACCTCAACATTATAAAACACCAACAATTTCAACAACAACATCAACATTGAAAAACAACAACAAGCTCAACATTGAAAAACACCAACAAATTCAACAACAACCTCAACATTGAAAAACAACAACAACCTCAACATTGAAAAACACCAACATATTCAACAACAACCTCAACATTGAAAAACAACAACAACCTCAACATTGAAAAACACCAACAAATTCAACAACAACTTCAACATTGAAATACACGAACAAATTCAACAACAACCTCGACATTGAAAAACACCAACAAATTCAACAACAACCTCAACATTGAAAAACTACAACAACCTCAACATTGAAAAACCCCAACAAATTCAACAACATTCTCAACATTGAAAAACAACAACAACCACAACATTGAAAAACACCAACAAATTCAACAACAACCTCAACATTGAAAAACAACAACAACCTCAAAATTGAAATACACCAACAAATTCAACAACAACTTCAACATTGAAAAACACCAACAAATTCAACAACAACCTCTACATTGAAAAACAACAACAACCTCAACATTGAAAAACACCAACAAATTCAACTACAACATCAACATTAAAAAACACCAACAAATTCAAAAACAACCTCAACATTGAAAAACAACAACAACCTCAACGTTGAAAAACACCAACAAATTCAACAACAACCTCAACATTGAAACACAATAACAACCTCAACATTGAAAAACACCAACAAATTCAACAACAACTTCAACATTGAAAAACACGAACAAATTCAACAACAACCTCGACATTGAAAAACACCAAAAAATTCAACAACAACCTCAACATTGAAAAACAACAACAACCTCAACATTTAAAAACACCAACAAATTCAACAACAACCTCAACATTGAAAAACAACAACAACCTCAACATGATAAACACCAACAAATTCAACAACAACCTCAACATTGAAAAACAACAACAACCTCAACATTGAAAAGCACCAACAAATTCAACAACAACCTCAACATTAAAAAACACCAACAAATTCAACAACAACCTCAACATTGAAAAACAACAACAACCTCAACATTGAAAAACACCAACAAATTCAACAACAACCTCAACATTGGAAAACAACAACAACCTCAACATTGAAAAACACTGCCAAATTCAACAACAACCTCATCATTGAAAAACAACAGCAACCTCAACATTGAAAAATGCGAACAAATTCAACAACTACCTCAACATTAAAAACACCAACAAATTCAACAAGAACCTCAACATTGAAAAACAACAACAACCTTAACATTGAAAAACACCAACAAATTCAACAATAAACTCAACATTGAAAAAAAACAACAACCTCAACATTGAAAAACACCAACAAATTCAACAACAACCTCAACATTGAAAAACACCAACAATTCAACAACAACCTCAACATTGAATAACACCAACAAATTCAACAACAACCTCTACATTGAAAAACAACAACAACCTCAACATTGAAAAACACCAACAAATTCAACAACAACCTCAACATTGAAAAACAACAACAACCTCAACATTGAAGAACACCAACAAATTCTACAACAACCTCAACATTGAAAAACAACAACAACCTCAACATTGAAAAACACCAACAAATTCAACAACAACCTCAACATTGAAAAACAACAACAACCTCAACATTGAAAAACACCAACAAATTCAACAACAACTTCAACATTGAAATACACGAACAAATTCAACAACAACCTCGACATTGAAAAACACCAACAAATTCAACAACAACCTCAACATTGAAAAACTACAACAACCTCAACATTGAAAAACCCCAACAAATTCAACAACATTCTCAACATTGAAAAACAACAACAACCACAACATTGAAAAACACCAACAAATTCAACAACAACCTCAACATTGAAAAACAACAACAACCTCAAAATTGAAATACACCAACAAATTCAACAACAACTTCAACATTGAAAAACACCAACAAATTCAACAACAACCTCTACATTGAAAAACAACATCAACCTCAACATTGAAAAACACCAACAAATTCAACTACAACATCAACATTAAAAAACACCAACAAATTCAAAAACAACCTCAACATTGAAAAACAACAACAACCTCAACGTTGAAAAACACCAACAAATTCAACAACAACCTCAACATTGAAAAACAATAACAACCTCAACATTGAAAAACACCAACAAATTCAACAACAACTTCAACATTGAAAAACACCAACAAATTCAACAACAACCTCGACATTGAAAAACACCAACAAATTCAACAACAACCTCAACATTGAAAAACAACAACAACCTCAACATTTAAAAACACCAACAAATTCAACAACAACCTCAACATTGAAAAACAACAACAACCTCAACATGATAAACACCAACAAATTCAACAACAACCTCAACATTGAAAAACAACAACAACCTCAACATTGAAAAGCTCCAACAAATTCAACAACAACCTCAACATTAAAAAACACCAACAAATTCAACAACAACCTCAACATTGAAAAACAACAACAACCTCAACATTGAAAAACACCAACAAATTCAACAACAACCTCAACATTGGAAAACAACAACAACCTCAACATTGAAAAACACTGCCAAATTCAACAACAACCTCATCATTGAAAAACAACAGCAACCTCAACATTGAAAAACGCGAACAAATTCAACAACTACCTCAACATTAAAAACACCAACAAATTCAACAACAACCTCAACATTGAAAAATAACAACAACCTCAACATTGAAAAACACCAACAAATTCAACAATAAACTCAACATTGAAAAAAAACAACAACCTCAACATTGAAAAACACCAACAAATTCAACAACAACCTCAACATTGAAAAACAACAACAATTCAACAACAACCTCAACATTGAATAACACCAACAAATTCAACAACAACCTCTACATTGAAAAACAACAACAACCTCAACATTGAAAAACACCAACAAATTCAACAACAACCTCAACATTGAAAAACAACAACAACCTCAACATTGAAGAACACCAACAAATTCTACAACAACCTCAACATTGAAAAACAACAACAACCTCAACATTGAAAAACACCAACAAATTCCACAACAACTTCAACATTGAAAAACACCAACAAATTCAACAACAACCTCAACATTGAAAAACACCAACAAATTCAACAACAACCTCAACATTGAAAAACACCAACAAATTCAGCAACAACCTCAACATTGAAAAACTACAACAACCTGAACATTGAAAAACACCAACAAATTCAACAACAACCTCAACATTGAAAAACAACAACAACCTCAAAATAAAAAACACCAACAAATTCAACAACAACTTCAACATTGAAAAACACCAACAAATTCAACAACAACCTCTACATTGAAAAACAACAACAACCTCAACATTGAAAAACACCAACAAATTCAACAACAACCTCAACATTAAAAAACACCAACAAATTCAAAAACAACCTCAACATTGAAAAACAACAACAACCTCAACATTGAAAAACACCAACAAATTCAACAACAACGTCAACATTGAAAAACAATAACAACCTCAACATTGAAAAACACCAACAAATTCAACAACAACTTCAACATTGAAAAACACCAACAAATTCAACAACAACCTCGACATTGAAAAACACCAACAAATTCAACAACAAGCTCAACATTGAAAAACAACAACAACCTCAACATTTAAAAACACCAACAAATTCAACAACAACCTCAACATTGAAAAACAACAACAAACTCAACATGAAAAACACCAACAAATTCAACAACAACCTCAACATTGAAAAACAACAACAACCTCAACATTGAAAAACACCAACAAATTCAACAACAACCTCAACATTAAAAAGCACCAACAAATTCAACAACAACCTCAACATTGAAAAACAACAACAACCTCAACATTGAAAAACACCAACAAATTCAACAACAACCTCAACATTGAAAAACACCAACAAATTCAACAACAACCTCAACATTGAAAAACAACAACAACATCAACATTGAAAAACACCAACAAATTCAACAACAACCTCAACATTGAAAAACAATAACAACATCAACATTGAAAAACACCAACAAATTCAACAACAACCTCAACATTGAAAAACACCAACAAATTCAACAACAACCTCAACATTGAAAAACACCAACAAATTCAACAACAACGTAACATTGGAAAACAACAACAACCTCAACATTGAAAAACACCGCCAAATTCAACAACAACCTCATCATTGAAAAACAATAACAACCTCAACATTGAAAAACACCAACAAATTCAACAACTACCTCAACATTAAAAAACACCAACAAATTCAACAACAACCTCAACATTGAAAAACAACAACAACCTCAACATTGAAAAACACCAACAAATTCAACAACAACCTCAACATTTAAAAACACCAACAAATTCAACAACAACCTCAACATTGAAAAACAACAACAACCTCAACATTTAAAAACACCAACAAATTCAACAAGAACCTCAACATTGAAAAACACCAACAAATTCAACAACAACCTCAACATTGAAAAACAACAACAACCTCAACATTTAAAAACACCAACATAATCAACAACAACCTCAACATTGAAAAACAACAACAACCTCAACATTGAAAAACACCAACAAATTCAACAACAACTTCAACATTGAAATACACGAACAAATTCAACAACAACCTCGACATTGAAAAACACCAACAAATTCAACAAAAACCTCAACATTGAAAAACTACAACAACCTCAACATTGAAAAACCCCAACAAATTCAACAACATTCTCAACATTGAAAAACAACAACAACCACAACATTGAAAAACACCAACAAATTCAACAACAACCTCAACATTGAAAAACAACAACAACCTCAAAATTGAAAAACACCAGCAAATTCAACAAGAACTTCAACATTGAAAAACACCAACAAATTCAACAACAACCTCTACTTTGAAAAACAACAACAACCTCAACATTGAAAAACACCAACAAATTCAACAACAACCTCAACATTAAAAAACACCAACAAATTCAAAAACAACCTCAACATTGAAAAACAACAACAACCTCAACGTTGAAAAACACCAACAAATTCAACAACAACCTCAACATTGAAAAACAATAACAACCTCAACATTGAAAAACACCAACAAATTCAGCAACAACTTCAACATTGAAAAACACGAACAAATTCAACAACAACCTCGACATTGAAAAACACCAACAAATTCAGCAACAACCTCAACATTGAAAAACAACAACAACCTCAACATTTAAAAGCACCAACAAATTCAACAACAACCTCAACATTGAAAAACAACAACAACCTCAACATGAAAAACACCAACAAATTCAACAACAACCTCAACATTGAAAAACAACAACAACCTCAACATTGAAAAGCACCAACAAATTCAACAACAACCTCAACATTAAAAAACACCAACAAATTCAACAACAACCTCAACATTGAAAAACTCCAACAAATTCAACAACAACCTCAACATTGAAAAACAACTACAACATCAACAATGAAAAACACCAACAAATTCAACAACAACCTCAACATTGAAAAACAATAACAACCTCAACATTGAAAAACACCAACAAATTCAACAACAACCTCAACATTGAAAAACACCAACAAATTCAACAACAACCTCAACATTGAAAAACAACAACAACCTCAACATTGAAAAACACCAACAAAGTCCAGAACAACTTCAACATTGAAAAACAACAACAAATTCAACAACAACCTCAACATTGAAAAACACCGACAAATTCAACAACAACCTCAACATTGAAAAAAAGCAACAAATTCAACAACAACCTCAACATTGAAAAACACCAACAAATTCAACAACAACCTCAACATTGAAAAACTACAACAGCCTGAACATTGAAAAATACCAACAAATTCAACAACAACCTCAAAATTGAAAAACAACAACAACCTCAACATTGAAAAACACCAACAAATTCAACAACAACCTCAACATTGAAAAACACCAACAAATTCAACAACAACCTCTACATTGAAAAACAACAACAACCTCAACATTGAAAAACACCAACAAATTCAACAACAACCTCAACATTAAAAGACACCAACAAATTCAACAACAACCTCAACATTGAAAAACAACAACAACCTCAAATTTGAAAAACACCAACAAATTCAACAACAACCTCAACATTGAAAAACAACAACAACCTCAACATTGAAAAACACCAACAAATTCAACAACAACTTCAACATTGAAAAACACCAACAAATTCAACAACAACCTCGACATTGAAAAACACCAACAAATTCAACAACAACCTCAACATTGAAAAACAACAACAACCTCAACGTTGAAAAACACCAACAAATTCAACAACAACCTCAACATTGAAAAACAATAACAACCTCAACATTGAAAAACACCAACAAATTCAACAACAACTTCAACATTGAAAAACACCAACAAATTCAACAACAACCTCGACATTGAAAAACACCAACAAATTCAACAACAACCTCAACATTGAAAAACAACAACAACCTCAACATTTAAAAACACCAACAAATTCAACAACAACCTCAACATTGAAAAACAACAACAACCTCAACATGATAAACACCAACAAATTCAACAACAACCTCAACATTGAAAAACAACAACAACCTCAACATTGAAAAGCACCAACAAATTCAACAACAACCTCAACATTAAAAAACACCAACAAATTCAACAACAACCTCAACATTGAAAAACAACAACAACCTCAACATTGAAAAACACCAACAAATTCAACAACAACCTCAACATTGGAAAACAACAACAACCTCAACATTGAAAAACACTGCCAAATTCAACAACAACCTCATCATTGAAAAACAACAGCAACCTCAACATTGAAAAACGCGAACAAATTCAACAACTACCTCAACATTAAAAACACCAACAAATTCAACAACAACCTCAACATTGAAAAACAACAACAACCTCAACATTGAAAAACACCAACAAATTCAACAATAAACTCAACATTGAAAAAAAACAACAACCTCAACATTGAAAAACACCAACAAATTCAACAACAACCTCAACATTGAAAAACACCAACAATTCAACAACAACCTCAACATTGAATAACACCAACAAATTCAACAACAACCTCTACATTGAAAAACAACAACAACCTCAACATTGAAAAACACCAACAAATTCAACAACAACCTCAACATTGAAAAACAACAACAACCTCAACATTGAAGAACACCAACAAATTCTACAACAACCTCAACATTGAAAAACAACAACAACCTCAACATTGAAAAACACCAACAAATTCCACAACAACTTCAACATTGAAAAACACCAACAAATTCAACAACAACCTCAACATTGAAAAACACCAACAAATTCAACAACAACCTCAACATTGAAAAACACCAACAAATTCAGCAACAACCTCAACATTGAAAAACTACAACAACCTGAACATTGAAAAACACCAACAAATTCAACAACAACCTCAACATTGAAAAACAACAACAACCTCAAAATAAAAAACACCAACAAATTCAACAAAAACTTCAACATTGAAAAACACCAACAAATTCAACAACAACCTCTACATTGAAAAACAACAACAACCTCAACATTGAAAAACACCAACAAATTCAACAACAACCTCAACATTAAAAAACACCAACAAATTCAAAAACAACCTCAACATTGAAAAACAACAACAACCTCAACATTGAAAAACACCAACAAATTCAACAACAACGTCAACATTGAAAAACAATAACAACCTCAACATTGAAAAACACCAACAAATTCAACAACAACTTCAACATTGAAAAACACCAACAAATTCAACAACAACCTCGACATTGAAAAACACCAACAAATTCAACAACAAGCTCAACATTGAAAAACAACAACAACCTCAACATTTAAAAACACCAACAAATTCAACAAGAACCTCAAAATTGAAAAACAACAACAAACTCAACATGAAAAACACCAACAAATTCAACAACAACCTCAACATTGAAAAACAACAACAACCTCAACATTGAAAAACACCAACAAATTCAACAACAACCTCAACATTAAAAAACACCAACAAATTCAACAACAACCTCAACATTGAAAAACAACAACAACCTCAACATTGAAAAACACCAACAAATTCAACAACAACCTCAACATTGAAAAACACCAACAAATTCAACAACAACCTCAACATTGAAAAACAACAACAACATCAACATTGAAAAACACCAACAAATTCAACAACAACCTCAACATTGAAAAACAATAACAACATCAACATTGAAAAACACCAACAAATTCAACAACAACCTCAACATTGAAAAACACCAACAAATTCAACAACAACCTCAACATTGAAAAACAACAACAACCTCAACATTGAAGAACACCAACAAATTCTACAACAACCTCAACATTGAAAAACAACAACAACCTCAACATTGAAAAACACCAACAAATTCCACAACAACTTCAACATTGAAAAACACCAACAAATTCAACAACAACCTCAACATTGAAAAACACCAACAAATTCAACAACAACCTCAACATTGAAAAACACCAACAAATTCAGCAACAACCTCAACATTGAAAAACTACAACAACCTGAACATTGAAAAACACCAACAAATTCAACAACAACCTCAACATTGAAAAACAACAACAACCTCAAAATAAAAAACACCAACAAATTCAACAAAAACTTCAACATTGAAAAACACCAACAAATTCAACAACAACCTCTACATTGAAAAACAACAACAACCTCAACATTGAAAAACACCAACAAATTCAACAACAACCTCAACATTAAAAAACACCAACAAATTCAAAAACAACCTCAACATTGAAAAACAACAACAACCTCAACATTGAAAAACACCAACAAATTCAACAACAACGTCAACATTGAAAAACAATAACAACCTCAACATTGAAAAACACCAACAAATTCAACAACAACTTCAACATTGAAAAACACCAACAAATTCAACAACAACCTCGACATTGAAAAACACCAACAAATTCAACAACAAGCTCAACATTGAAAAACAACAACAACCTCAACATTTAAAAACACCAACAAATTCAACAAGAACCTCAACATTGAAAAACAACAACAAACTCAACATGAAAAACACCAACAAATTCAACAACAACCTCAACATTGAAAAACAACAACAACCTCAACATTGAAAAACACCAACAAATTCAACAACAACCTCAACATTAAAAAACACCAACAAATTCAACAACAACCTCAACATTGAAAAACAACAACAACCTCAACATTGAAAAACACCAACAAATTCAACAACAACCTCAACATTGAAAAACACCAACAAATTCAACAACAACCTCAACATTGAAAAACAACAACAACATCAACATTGAAAAACACCAACAAATTCAACAACAACCTCAACATTGAAAAACAATAACAACATCAACATTGAAAAACACCAACAAATTCAACAACAACCTCAACATTGAAAAACACCAACAAATTCAACAACAACCTCAACATTGAAAAACACCAACAAATTCAACAACAACGTAACATTGGAAAACAACAACAACCTCAACATTGAAAAACACCGCCAAATTCAACAACAACCTCATCATTGAAAAACAATAACAACCTCAACATTGAAAAACACCAACAAATTCAACAACTACCTCAACATTAAAAAACACCAACAAATTCAACAACAACCTCAACATTGAAAAACAACAACAACCTCTACATTGAAAAACACCAACAAATTCAACAACAACCTCAACATTTAAAAACACCAACAAATTCAACAACAACCTCAACATTGAAAAACAACAACAACCTAAACATTGAAAAACACCAACAAATTCAACAAGAACCTCAACATTGAAAAACACCAACAAATTCAACAACAACCTCAACATTGAAAAACAACAACAACCTCAACATTTAAAAACACCAACATAATCAACAACAACCTCAACATTGAAAAACAACAACAACCTCAACATTGAAAAACACCAACAAATTCAACAACAACTTCAACATTGAAATACACGAACAAATTCAACAACAACCTCGACATTGAAAAACACCAACAAATTCAACAACAACCTCAACATTGAAAAACTACAACAACCTCAACATTGAAAAACCCCAACAAATTCAACAACATTCTCAACATTGAAAAACAACAACAACCACAACATTGAAAAACACCAACAAATTCAACAACAACCTCAACATTGAAAAACAACAACAACCTCAAAATTGAAAAACACCAGCAAATTCAACAACAACTTCAACATTGAAAAACACCAACAAATTCAACAACAACCTCTACATTGAAAAACAACAACAACCTCAACATTGAAAAACACCAACAAATTCAACAACAACCTCAACATTAAAAAACACCAACAAATTCAAAAACAACCTCAACATTGAAAAACAACAACAACCTCAACGTTGAAAAACACCAACAAATTCAACAACAACCTCAACATTGAAAAACAATAACAACCTCAACATTGAAAAACACCAACAAATTCAGCAACAACTTCAACATTGAAAAACACGAACAAATTCAACAACAACCTCGACATTGAAAAACACCAACAAATTCAGCAACAACCTCAACATTGAAAAACAACAACAACCTCAACATTTAAAAACACCAACAAATTCAACAACAACCTCAACATTGAAAAACAACAACAACCTCAACATGAAAAACACCAACAAATTCAACAACAACCTCAACATTGAAAAACAACAACAACCTCAACATTGAAAAGCACCAACAAATTCAACAACAACCTCAACATTAAAAAACACCAACAAATTCAACAACAACCTCAACATTGAAAAACTCCAACAAATTCAACAACAACCTCAACATTGAAAAACAACTACAACATCAACAATGAAAAACACCAACAAATTCAACAACAACCTCAACATTGAAAAACAATAACAACCTCAACATTGAAAAACACCAACAAAGTCCAGAACAACCTCAACATTGAAAAACTCCAACAAATTCAACAACAACCTCAACATTGAAAAACAACTACAACATCAACAATGAAAAACACCAACAAATTCAACAACAACCTCAACATTGAAAAACAATAACAACCTCAACATTGAAAAACACCAACAAAGTCCAGAACAACTTCAACATTGAAAAACAACAACAAATTCAACAACAACCTCAACATTGAAAAACACCGACAAATTCAACAACAACCTCAACATTGAAAAAAAGCAACAAATTCAACAACAACCTCAACATTGAAAAACACCAACAAATTCAACAACAACCTCAACATTGAAAAACTACAACAGCCTGAACATTGAAAAATACCAACAAATTCAACAACAACCTCAAAATTGAAAAACAACAACAACCTCAACATTGAAAAACACCAACAAATTCAACAACAACCTCAACATTGAAAAACACCAACAAATTCAACAACAACCTCTACATTGAAAAACAACAACAACCTCAACATTGAAAAACACCAACAAATTCAACAACAACCTCAACATTAAAAGACACCAACAAATTCAACAACAACCTCAACATTGAAAAACAACAACAACCTCAAATTTGAAAAACACCAACAAATTCAACAACAACCTCAACATTGAAAAACAACAACAACCTCAACATTGAAAAACACCAACAAATTCAACAACAACTTCAACATTGAAAAACACCAACAAATTCAACAACAACCTCGACATTGAAAAACACCAACAAATTCAACAACAACCTCAACATTGAAAAACAATAACAACCTCAACATTTAAAAACACCAACAAATTCAACAGCAACCTCAACATTCAAAAACAACAACAACCTCAGCATGAAAAACACCACCAAATTCAACAACAACCTCAACATTGAAATACAACAACAACCTCAACATTGAAAAACACCAACAAATTCAACAACAACCTCAACATTAAAAAACACCAACAAATTCAACAACAACCTCAACATTGAAAAACACCAACAAATTCAAAAACAACCTCAACATTGAAAAACAACAACAACCTCAACGTTGAAAAACACCAACAAATTCAACAACAACCTCAACATTGAAAAACAATAACAACCTCAACATTGAAAAACACCAACAAATTCAACAACAACCTCAACATTGAAAAACAACAACAACCTCAACATGAAAAACACCAACAAATTCAACAACAACCTCAACATTGAAAAACAACAACAACCTCAACATTGAAAAGCACCAACAAATTCAACAACAACCTCAACATTAAAAAACACCAACAAATTCAACAACAACCTCAACATTGAAAAACAACAACAACTTCAACATTGAAAAACACCAACAAATTCAACAACAACCTCAACATTGGAAAACAACAACAACCTCAACATTGAAAAACACTGCCAAATTCAACAACAACCTCATCATTGAAAAACAACAGCAACCTCAACATTGAAAAACGCCAACAAATTCAACAACTACCTCAACATTAAAAACACCAACAAATTCAACAACAACCTCAACATTGAAAAACAACAACAACCTCAACATTGAAAAACACCAACAAATTCAACAATAAACTCAACATTGAAAAAAAACAACAACCTCAACATTGAAAAACACCAACAAATTCAACAAGAACCTCAACATTGAAAAACACCAACAATTCAACAACAACCTCAACATTGAATAACACCAACAAATTCAACTACATCCTCTACATTGAAAAACAACAACAACCTCAACATTGAAAAACACCAACAAATTCAACAACAACCTCAACATTGAAAAACAACAACAACCTCAACATTGAAGAACACCAACAAATTCTACAACAACCTCAACATTGAAAAACAACAACAACCTCAACATTGAAAAACACCAACAAATTCCACAACAACTTCAACATTGAAAAACACCAACAAATTCAACAACAACCTCAACATTGAAAAACACCAACAAATTCAACAACAACCTCAACATTGAAAAACACCAACAAATTCAGCAACAACCTCAACATTGAAAAACTACAACAACCTGAACATTGAAAAACAACAACAAATTCAACAACAACCTCAACATTGAAAAACAACAACAACCTCAAAATAAAAAACACCAACAAATTCAACAACAACTTCAACATTGAAAAACACCAACAAATTCAACAACAACCTCTACATTGAAAAACTACAACAACCTCAACATTGAAAAACACCAACAAATTCAACAACAACCTCAACATTAAAAAACACCAACAAATTCAAAAACAACCTCAACATTGAAAAACAACAACAACCTCAACATTGAAAAACACCAACAAATTCAACAACAACGTCAACATTGAAAAACAATAACAACCTCAACATTGAAAAACACCAAGAAATTCAACAACAACTTCAACATTGAAAAACACCAACAAATTCAACAACAACCTCGACATTGAAAAACACCAACAAATTCAACAACAAGCTCAACATTGAAAAACAACAACAACCTCAACATTTAAAAACACCAACAAATTCAACAACAACCTCAACATTGAAAAACAACAACAAACTCAACATGAAAAACACTAACAAATTCAACAACAACCTCAACATTGAAAAACAACAACAACCTCAACATTGAAAAACACCAACAAATTCAACAACAACCTCAACATTAAAAAACACCAACAAATTCAACAACAACCTCAACATTGAAAAACAACAACAACCTCAACATTGAAAAACACCAACAAATTCAACAACAACCTCAACATTGAAAAACTCCAACAAATTCAACAACAACCTCAACATTGAAAAACAACAGCAACATCAACATTGAAAAACACCAACAAATTCAACAACAACCTGAACATTGAAAAACAATAACAACATCAACATTGAAAAACACCAACAAATTCAACAACAACCTCAACATTGAAAAACACCAACAAATTCAACAACAACCTCAACATTGAAAAACACCAACAATTCAACAACAACGTAACATTGGAAAACAACATCAACCTCAACATTGAAAAACACCGCCAAATTCAACAACAACCTCATCATTGAAAAACAATAACAACCTCAACATTGAAAAACACCAACAAATTCAACAACTACCTCAACATTAAAAAACACCAACAAATTCAACAACAACCTCAACATTGAAAAACAACAGCAACCTCAACATTGAAAAACACCAACAAATTCAACAACAACCTCAACATTGAAAAACAACAACAACCTCAACATTGAAAAGCACCAACAAATTCAACAACAACCTCAACATTAAAAAACACCAACAAATTCAACAACAACCTCAACATTGAAAAACAACAACAACTTCAACATTGAAAAACACCAACAAATTCAACAACAACCTCAACATTGGAAAACAACAACAACCTCAACATTGAAAAACACTGCCAAATTCAACAACAACCTCATCATTGAAAAACAACAGCAACCTCAACATTGAAAAACGCCAACAAATTCAACAACTACCTCAACATTAAAAACACCAACAAATTCAACAACAACCTCAACATTGAAAAACAACAACAACCTCATCATTGAAAAACACCAACAAATTCAACAATAAACTCAACATTGAAAAAAAACAACAACCTCAACATTGAAAAACACCAACAAATTCAACAAGAACCTCAACATTGAAAAACACCAACAATTCAACAACAACCTCAACATTGAATAACACCAACAAATTCAACAACATCCTCTACATTGAAAAACAACAACAACCTCAACATTGAAAAACACCAACAAATTCAACAACAACCTCAACATTGAAAAACAACAACAACCTCAACATTGAAGAACACCAACAAATTCTACAACAACCTCAACATTGAAAAACAACAACAACCTCAACATTGAAAAACACCAACAAATTCCACAACAACTTCAACATTGAAAAACACCAACAAATTCAACAACAACCTCAACATTGAAAAACACCAACAAATTCAACAACAACCTCAACATTGAAAAACACCAACAAATTCAGCAACAACCTCAACATTGAAAAACTACAACAACCTGAACATTGAAAAACAACAACAAATTCAACAACAACCTCAACATTGAAAAACAACAACAACCTCAAAATAAAAAACACCAACAAATTCAACAACAACTTCAACATTGAAAAACACCAACAAATTCAACAACAACCTCTACATTGAAAAACTACAACAACCTCAACATTGAAAAACACCAACAAATTCAACAACAACCTCAACATTAAAAAACACCAACAAATTCAAAAACAACCTCAACATTGAAAAACAACAACAACCTCAACATTGAAAAACACCAACAAATTCAACAACAACGTCAACATTGAAAAACAATAACAACCTCAACATTGAAAAACACCAAGAAATTCAACAACAACTTCAACATTGAAAAACACCAACAAATTCAACAACAACCTCGACATTGAAAAACACCAACAAATTCAACAACAAGCTCAACATTGAAAAACAACAACAACCTCAACATTTAAAAACACCAACAAATTCAACAACAACCTCAACATTGAAAAACAACAACAAACTCAACATGAAAAACACTAACAAATTCAACAACAACCTCAACATTGAAAAACAACAACAACCTCAACATTGAAAAACACCAACAAATTCAACAACAACCTCAACATTAAAAAACACCAACAAATTCAACAACAACCTCAACATTGAAAAACAACAACAACCTCAACATTGAAAAACACCAACAAATTCAACAACAACCTCAACATTGAAAAACTCCAACAAATTCAACAACAACCTCAACATTGAAAAACAACAACAACATCAACATTGAAAAACACCAACAAATTCAACAACAACCTGAACATTGAAAAACAATAACAACATCAACATTGAAAAACACCAACAAATTCAACAACAACCTCAACATTGAAAAACACCAACAAATTCAACAACAACCTCAACATTGAAAAACACCAACAATTCAACAACAACGTAACATTGGAAAACAACATCAACCTCAACATTGAAAAACACCGCCAAATTCAACAACAACCTCATCATTGAAAAACAATAACAACCTCAACATTGAAAAACACCAACAAATTCAACAACTACCTCAACATTAAAAAACACCAACAAATTCAACAACAACCTCAACATTGAAAAACAACAGCAACCTCAACATTGAAAAACACCAACAAATTCAACAACAACCTCAACATTTAAAAACACCAACAAATTCAACAACAACCTCAACATTGAAAAACAACAACAACCTCAACATTTAAAAACACCAACAAATTCAACAACAACCTCAACATTGAAAAACACCAACAAATTCAACAACAACCTCAACATTGAAAAACAACAAGAACCTCAACATTGAAAAACACCAACATAATCAACAAGAACCTCAACATTGAAAAACAACAACAACCTCAACATTGAAAAACACCAACAAATTCAACAACAACTTCAACATTGAAATACACGAACAAATTCAACAACAACCTCGACATTGAAAAACACCAACAAATTCAACAACAGCCTCAACATTGAAAAACTACAACAACCGCAACATTGAAAAACCCCAACAAATTCAACAACATTCTCAACATTGAAAAACAACAACAACCACAACATTGAAAAACACCAACAAATTCAACAACAACCTCAACATTGAAAAACAACAACAACCTCAAAATTGAAAAACACCAACAAATTCAACAACAACTTCAACATTGAAAAACACCAACAAATTCAACAACAACCTCTACATTGAAAAACAACAACAACCTCAACATTGAAAAACACCAACAAATTCAACAACAACCTCAACATTAAAAAACACCAACAAATTCAAAAACAACCTCAACATTGAAAAACAACAACAACCTCAACGTTGAAAAACACCAACAAATTCAACAACAACCTCAACATTGAAAAACAATAACAACCTCAACATTGAAAAACACCAACAAATTCAACAACAACTTCAACATTGAAAAACACCAACAAATTCAACAACAACCTCGACATTGAAAAACACCAACAAATTCAGCAACAACCTCAACATTGAAAAACAACAACAACCTCAACATTTAAAAACACCAACAAATTCAACAACAACCTCGACATTGAAAAACAACAACAACCTCAACATGAAAAACACCAACAAATTCAACAACAACCTCAACATTGAAAAACAACAACAACCTCAACATTGAAAAGCACCAACAAATTCAACAACAACCTCAACATTAAAAAACACCAACAAATTCAACAACAACCTCAACATTGAAAAACTCCAACAAATTCAACAACAACCTCAACATTGAAAAACAACAACAACATCAACAATGAAAAACACCAACAAATTCAACAACAACCTCAACATTGAAAAACAATAACAACCTCAACATTGAAAAACACCAACAAATTCAACAACAACCTCAACATTGAAAAACAACAACAACCTCAACATTGAAAAACACCAACAAATTCAACAATAAACTCAACATTGAAAAAAAACAACAACCTCAACATTGAAAAACACCAACAAATTCAACAAGAACCTCAACATTGAAAAACACCAACAATTCAACAACAACCTCAACATTGAATAACACCAACAAATTCAACAACATCCTCTACATTGAAAAACAACAACAACCTCAACATTGAAAAACACCAACAAATTCAACAACAACCTCAACATTGAAAAACAACAACAACCTCAACATTGAAGAACACCAACAAATTCTACAACAACCTCAACATTGAAAAACAACAACAACCTCAACATTGAAAAACACCAACAAATTCCACAACAACTTCAACATTGAAAAACACCAACAAATTCAACAACAACCTCAACATTGAAAAACACCAACAAATTCAACAACAACCTCAACATTGAAAAACACCAACAAATTCAGCAACAACCTCAACATTGAAAAACTACAACAACCTGAACATTGAAAAACAACAACAAATTCAACAACAACCTCAACATTGAAAAACAACAACAACCTCAAAATAAAAAACACCAACAAATTCAACAACAACTTCAACATTGAAAAACACCAACAAATTCAACAACAACCTCTACATTGAAAAACTACAACAACCTCAACATTGAAAAACACCAACAAATTCAACAACAACCTCAACATTAAAAAACACCAACAAATTCAAAAACAACCTCAACATTGAAAAACAACAACAACCTCAACATTGAAAAACACCAACAAATTCAACAACAACGTCAACATTGAAAAACAATAACAACCTCAACATTGAAAAACACCAAGAAATTCAACAACAACTTCAACATTGAAAAACACCAACAAATTCAACAACAACCTCGAAATTGAAAAACACCAACAAATTCAACAACAAGCTCAACATTGAAAAACAACAACAACCTCAACATTTAAAAACACCAACAAATTCAACAACAACCTCAACATTGAAAAACAACAACAAACTCAACATGAAAAACACTAACAAATTCAACAAAAACCTCAACATTGAAAAACAACAACAACCTCAACATTGAAAAACACCAACAAATTCAACAACAACCTCAACATTAAAAAACACCAACAAATTCAACAACAACCTCAACATTGAAAAACAACAACAACCTCAACATTGAAAAACACCAACAAATTCAACAACAACCTCAACACTGAAAAACTCCAACAAATTCAACAACAACCTCAACATTGAAAAACAACAACAACATCAACATTGAAAAACACCAACAAATTCAACAACAACCTGAACATTGAAAAACAATAACAACATCAACATTGAAAAACACCAACAAATTCAACAACAACCTCAACATTGAAAAACACCAACAAATTCAACAACAACCTCAACATTGAAAAACACCAACAAATTCAACAACAACGTAACATTGGAAAACAACATCAACCTCAACATTGAAAAACACCGCCAAATTCAACAACAACCTCATCATTGAAAAACAATAACAACCTCAACATTGAAAAACACCAACAAATTCAACAACTACCTCAACATTAAAAAACACCAACAAATTCAACAACAACCTCAACATTGAAAAACAACAGCAACCTCAACATTGAAAAACACCAACAAATTCAACAACAACCTCAACATTTAAAAACAACAACAAATTCAACAACAACCTCAACATTGAAAAACAACAACAACCTCAACATTTAAAAACACCAACAAATTCAACAACAACCTCAACATTGAAAAACACCAACAAATTCAACAACAACCTCAACATTGAAAAACAACAACAACCTCAACATTGAAAAACACCAACATAATCAACAAGAACCGCAACATTGAAAAACAACAACAACCTCAACATTGAAAAACACCAACAAATTCAACAACAACTTCAACATTGAAATACACGAACAAATTCAACAACAACCTCGACATTGAAAAACACCAACAAATTCAACAACAGCCTCAACATTGAAAAACTACAACAACCGCAACATTGAAAAACCCCAACAAATTCAACAACATTCTCAACATTGAAAAACAACAACAACCACAACATTGAAAAACACCAACAAATTCAACAACAACCTCAACATGGAAAAACAACAACAACCTCAAAATTGAAAAACACCAACAAATTCAACAACAACTTCAACATTGAAAAACACCAACAAATTCAACAACAACCTCTACATTGAAAAACAACAACAACCTCAACATTGAAAAACACCAACAAATTCAACAACAACCTCAACATTAAAAAACACCAACAAATTCAAAAACAACCTCAACATTGAAAAACAACAACAACCTCAACGTTGAAAAACACCAACAAATTCAACAACAACCTCAACATTGAAAAACAATAACAACCTCAACATTGAAAAACACCAACAAATTCAACAACAACTTCAACATTGAAAAACACCAACAAATTCAACAACAACCTCGACATTGAAAAACACCAACAAATTCAGCAACAACCTCAACATTGAAAAACAACAACAACCTCAACATTTAAAAACACCAACAAATTCAACAACAACCTCGACATTGAAAAACAACAACAACCTCAACATGAAAAACACCAACAAATTCAACAACAACCTCAACATTGAAAAACAACAACAACCTCAACATTGAAAAGCACCAACAAATTCAACAACAACCTCAACATTAAAAAACACCAACAAATTCAACAACAACCTCAACATTGAAAAACTCCAACAAATTCAACAACAACCTCAACATTGAAAAACAACAACAACATCAACAATGAAAAACACCAACAAATTCAACAACAACCTCAACATTGAAAAACAATAACAACCTCAACATTGAAAAACACCAACAAATTCAACAACAACCTCAACATTGAAAAACACCAACAAATTCAACAACAACCTCAACATTGAAAAACAACAACAACCTCAACATTGAAAAACACCAACAAATTCCACAACAACTTCAACATTGAAAAACAACAACAAATTCAACAACAACCTCAACATTGAAAAACACCAACAAATTCAACAACAACCTCAACATTGAAAAAAAGCAACAAATTCAACAACAACCTCAACATTGAAAAACATCAACAAATTCAACAACAACCTCAAATTTGAAAAACTACAACAGCCTGAACATTGAAAAATACCAACAAATTCAACAACAACCTCAAAATTGAAAAACAACAACAACCTCAACATTGAAAAACACCAACAAATTCAACAACAACCTCAACATTGAAAAACACCAACAAATTCAACAACAACCTCTACATTGAAAAACAACAACAACCTCAACATTGAAAAACAACAACAAATTCAACAACAACCTCAACACTAAAAGACACCAACAAATTCAACAACAACCTCAACATTGAAAAACAACAACAACCTCAAATTTGAAAAACACCAACAAATTCAACAACAACCTCAACATTGAAAAACAACAACAACCTCAACATTGAAAAACACCAACAAATTCAACAACAACTTCAACATTGAAAAACACCAACAAATTCAACAACAACCTCGACATTGAAAAACTCCAACAAATTCAACAACAACCTCAACATTCAAAAACAACAACAACCTCAACATGAAAAACACCACCAAATTCAACAACAACCTCAACATTGAAAAACAACAACAACCTCAACATTGAAAAACACCAACAAATTCAACAACAACCTCAACATTAAAAAACACCAACAAATTCAACAACAACCTCAACATTGAAAAACAACAACAACCTCAACATTGAAAAACACCAACAAATTCAACAACAACCTCAACATTGAAAAACTCCAACAAATTCAACAACAACCTCAACATTGAAAAACAACAACAACATCAACATTGAAAAACACCAACAAATTCAACAACAACCTCAACATTGAAAAACAATAACAACCTCAACATTGATCAACACCAACAAATTCAACAACAACCTCAACATTGAAAAACACCAACAAATTCAACAACAACCTCAACATTGAAAAACACCAACAAATTCAACAACAACCTAACATTGGAAAACAACAACAACCTCAACATTGAAAAACACCGCCAAATTCAACAACAACCTCATCATTGAAAAACAATAACAACCTCAACATTGAAAAACACCAACAAATTCAACAACTACCTCAACATTAAAAAACACCAACAAATTCAACAACAACCTCAACATTGAAAAAAACCAACAAATTCAACAACAACCTCAACATTTAAAAACACCAACAAATTCAACAACAACCTCAACATTGAAAAACAACAACAACCTCAACATTTAAAAACACCAACAAATTCAACAACAACCTCAACATTGAAAAACAACAACAACCTCAACATTGAAAAACACCAACAAATTCAACAACAACCTCAACATTTAAAAACACCAACAAATTGAACAACAACCTCAACATTGAAAAACAACAACAACCTCAACATTTAAAAACACCAACAAATTCAACAACAACCTCAACATTGAAAAACACCAACAAATTCAACAACAACCTCAACATTGAAAAACAACAACAACCTCAACATTGAAAAACACCAACATATTCAACAACAACCTCAACATTGAAAAACAACAACAACCTCAACATTGAAAAACACCAACAAATTCAACAACAACTTCAACATTGAAATACACGAACAAATTCAACAACAACCTCGACATTGAAAAACACGAACAAATTCAACAACAACCTCAACATTGAAAAACTACAAAAACCTCAACATTGAAAAACCCCAACAAATTCAACAACATTCTCAACATTGAAAAACAACAACAACCACAACATTGAAAAACACCAACAAATTCAAAAACAACCTCAACATTGAAAAACAACAACAACCTCAAAATTGAAAAACACCAACAAATTCAACAACAACTTCAACATTGAAAAACAGCAACAAATTCAACAACAACCTCTACATTGAAAAACAACAACAACCTCAACATTGAAAAACACCAACAAATTCAACAACAACCTCAACATTAAAAAACACCAACAAATTCAAAAACAACCTCAACATTGAAAAACAACAACAACCTCAATGTTGAAAAACACCAACAAATTCAACAACAACCTCAACATTGAAAAACAATAACAACCTCAACATTGAAAAACACCAACAAATTCAACAACAACTTCAACATCGAAAAACACCAACAAATTCAACAACAACCTCGACATTGAAAAACACCAACAAATTCAGCAACAACCTCAACATTGAAAAACAACAACAACCTCAACATTTAAAAACACCAACAAATTCAACAACAACCTCAACATTGAAAAACAACAACAACCTCAACATGAAAAACACCAACAAATTCAAAAACAACTTCAACATTGAAAAACAACAACAACCTCAACGTTGAAAAACACCAACAAATTCAACAACAACCTCAACATTGAAAAACAATAACAACCTCAACATTGAAAAACACCAACAAATTCAACAACAACTTCAACATTGAAAAACACCAACAAATTCAACAACAACCTCGACATTGAAAAACACCAACAAATTCAGCAACAACCTCAACATTGAAAAACAACAACAACCTCAACATTTTAAAACACCAACAAATTCAACAACAACCTCAACATTGAAAAACAACAACAACCTCAACATGAAAAACACCAACAAATTCAACAACAACCTCAACATTGAAAAACAACAACAACCTCAACATTGAAACGCACCAACAAATTCAACAACAACCTCAACATTAAAAAACACCAACAAATTCAACAACAACCTCAACATTAAAAAACACCAACAAATTCAACAACAACCTCAACATTGAAAAACAACAACAACATCAACAATGAAAAACACCAACAAATTCAACAACAACCTCAACATTGAAAAACAATAACAACCTCAACATTGAAAAACACCAACAAATTCAACAACAACCTCAACATTGAAAAACACCAACAAATTCAACAACAACCTCAACATTGAAAAACAACAACAACCTCAACATTGAAAAACACCAACAAATTCCACAACAACTTCAACATTGAAAAACAACAACAAATTCAACAACAACCTCAACATTGAAAAACACCAACAAATTCAACAACAACCTCAACATTGAAAAAAAGCAACAAATTCAACAACAACCTCAACATTGAAAAACACCAACAAATTCAACAACAACCTCAACATTGAAAAACTACAACAGCCTGAACATTGAAAAATACCAACAAATTCAACAACAACCTCAAAATTGAAAAACACCAACAAATTCAACAACAACCTCAACATTGAAAAACACCAACAAATTCAACAACAACCTCTACATTGAAAAACAACAACAACCTCAACATTGAAAAACAACAACAAATTCAACAACAACCTCAACACTAAAAGACACCAACAAATTCAACAACAACCTCAACATTGAAAAACAACAACAACCTCAAATTTGAAAAACACCAACAAATTCAACAACAACCTCAACATTGAAAAACAACAACAACCTCAACATTGAAAAACACCAACAAATTCAACAACAACTTCAACATTGAAAAACACCAACAAATTCAACAACAACCTCGACATTGAAAAACACCACCAAATTCAACAACAACCTCAACATTGAAAAACAACAACAACCTCAACATTGAAAAACACCAACAAATTCAACAACAACCTCAACATTGAAAAACTCCAACAAATTCAACAACAACCTCAACATTGAAAAACAACAACAACATCAACATTGAAAAACACCAACAAATTCAACAACAACCTCAACATTGAAAAACAATAACAACCTCAACATTGATCAACACCAACAAATTCAACAACAACCTCAACATTGAAAAACACCAACAAATTCAACAACAACCTCAACATTGAAAAACACCAACAAATTCAACAACAACCTAACATTGGAAAACAACAACAACCTCAACATTGAAAAACACCGCCAAATTCAACAACAACCTCATCATTGAAAAACAATAACAACCTCAACATTGAAAAACACCAACAAATTCAACAACTACCTCAACATTAAAAAACACCAACAAATTCAACAACAACCTCAACATTGAAAAAAACCAACAAATTCAACAACAACCTCAACATTTAAAAACACCAACAAATTCAACAACAACCTCAACATTGAAAAACAACAACAACCTCAACATTTAAAAACACCAACAAATTCAACAACAACCTCAACATTGAAAAACAACAACAACCTCAACATTGAAAAACACCAACAAATTCAACAACAACCTCAACATTTAAAAACACCAACAAATTGAACAACAACCTCAACATTGAAAAACAACAACAACCTCAACATTTAAAAACACCAACAAATTCAACAACAACCTCAACATTGAAAAACACCAACAAATTCAACAACAACCTCAACATTGAAAAACAACAACAACCTCAACATTGAAAAACACCAACATATTCAACAACAACCTCAACATTGAAAAACAACAACAACCTCAACGTTGAAAAACACCAACAAATTCAACAACAACTTCAACATTGAAATACACGAACAAATTCAACAACAACCTCGACATTGAAAAACACGAACAAATTCAACAACAACCTCAACATTGAAAAACTACAAAAACCTCAACATTGAAAAACCCCAACAAATTCAACAACATTCTCAACATTGAAAAACAACAACAACCACAACATTGAAAAACACCAACAAATTCAACAACAACCTCAACATTGAAAAACAACAACAACCTCAAAATTGAAAAACACCAACAAATTCAACAACAACTTCAACATTGAAAAACACCAACAAATTCAACAACAACCTCTACATTGAAAAACAACAACAACCTCAACATTGAAAAACACCAACAAATTCAACAACAACCTCAACATTAAAAAACGCCAACAAATTCAAAAACAACCTCAACATTGAAAAACAACAACAACCTCAATGTTGAAAAACACCAACAAATTCAACAACAACCTCAACATTGAAAAACAATAACAACCTCAACATTGAAAAACACCAACAAATTCAACAACAACTTCAACATCGAAAAACACCAACAAATTCAACAACAACCTCGACATTGAAAAACACCAACAAATTCAGCAACAACCTCAACATTGAAAAACAACAACAACCTCAACATTTAAAAACACCAACAAATTCAACAACAACCTCAACATTGAAAAACAACAACAACCTCAACATGAAAAACACCAACAAATTCAAAAACAACCTCAACATTGAAAAACAACAACAACCTCAACGTTGAAAAACACCAACAAATTCAACAACAACCTCAACATTGAAAAACAATAACAACCTCAACATTGAAAAACACCAACAAATTCAACAACAACTTCAACATTGAAAAACACCAACAAATTCAACAACAACCTCGACATTGAAAAACACCAACAAATTCAGCAACAACCTCAACATTGAAAAACAACAACAACCTCAACATTTTAAAACACCAACAAATTCAACAACAACCTCAACATTGAAAAACAACAACAACCTCAACATGAAAAACACCAACAAATTCAACAACAACCTCAACATTGAAAAACAACAACAACCTCAACATTGAAACGCACCAACAAATTCAACAACAACCTCAACATTAAAAAACACCAACAAATTCAACAACAACCTCAACATTAAAAAACACCAACAAATTCAACAACAACCTCAACATTGAAAAACAACAACAACATCAACAATGAAAAACACCAACAAATTCAACAACAACCTCAACATTGAAAAACAATAACAACCTCAACATTGAAAAACACCAACAAATTCAACAACAACCTCAACATTGAAAAACACCAACAAATTCAACAACAACCTCAACATTGAAAAACAACAACAACCTCAACATTGAAAAACACCAACAAATTCCACAACAACTTCAACATTGAAAAACAACAACAAATTCAACAACAACCTCAACATTGAAAAACACCAACAAATTCAACAACAACCTCAACATTGAAAAAAAGCAACAAATTCAACAACAACCTCAACATTGAAAAACACCAACAAATTCAACAACAACCTCAACATTGAAAAACTACAACAGCCTGAACATTGAAAAATACCAACAAATTCAACAACAACCTCAAAATTGAAAAACACCAACAAATTCAACAACAACCTCAACATTGAAAAACACCAACAAATTCAACAACAACCTCTACATTGAAAAACAACAACAACCTCAACATTGAAAAACAACAACAAATTCAACAACAACCTCAACACTAAAAGACACCAACAAATTCAACAACAACCTCAACATTGAAAAACAACAACAACCTCAAATTTGAAAAACACCAACAAATTCAACAACAACCTCAACATTGAAAAACAACAACAACCTCAACATTGAAAAACACCAACAAATTCAACAACAACTTCAACATTGAAAAACACCAACAAATTCAACAACAACCTCGACATTGAAAAACACCGCCAAATTCAACAACAACCTCAACATTCAAAAACAACAACAACCTCAACATGAAAAACACCAACAAATTCAAAAACAACCTCAACATTGAAAAACAACAACAACCTCAACGTTGAAAAACACCAACAAATTCAACAACAACCTCAACATTGAAAAACAATAACAACCTCAACATTGAAAAACACCAACAAATTCAACAACAACTTCAACATTGAAAAACACCAACAAATTCAACAACAACCTCGACATTGAAAAACACCAACAAATTCAGCAACAACCTCAACATTGAAAAACAACAACAACCTCAACATTTTAAAACACCAACAAATTCAACAACAACCTCAACATTGAAAAACAACAACAACCTCAACATGAAAAACACCAACAAATTCAACAACAACCTCAACATTGAAAAACAACAACAACCTCAACATTGAAAAGCACCAACAAATTCAACAACAACCTCAACATTAAAAAACACCAACAAATTCAACAACAACCTCAACATTAAAAAACACCAACAAATTCAACAACAACCTCAACATTGAAAAACAACAACAACATCAACAATGAAAAACACCAACAAATTCAACAACAACCTCAACATTGAAAAACAATAACAACCTCAACATTGAAAAACACCAACAAATTCAACAACAACCTCAACATTGAAAAACACCAACAAATTCAACAACAACCTCAACATTGAAAAACAACAACAACCTCAACATTGAAAAACACCAACAAATTCCACAACAACTTCAACATTGAAAAACAACAACAAATTCAACAACAACCTCAACATTGAAAAACACCAACAAATTCAACAACAACCTCAACATTGAAAAAAAGCAACAAATTCAACAACAACCTCAACATTGAAAAACACCAACAAATTCAACAACAACCTCAACATTGAAAAACTACAACAGCCTGAACATTGAAAAATACCAACAAATTCAACAACAACCTCAAAATTGAAAAACACCAACAAATTCAACAACAACCTCAACATTGAAAAACACCAACAAATTCAACAACAACCTCTACATTGAAAAACAACAACAACCTCAACATTGAAAAACAACAACAAATTCAACAACAACCTCAACACTAAAAGACACCAACAAATTCAACAACAACCTCAACATTGAAAAACAACAACAACCTCAAATTTGAAAAACACCAACAAATTCAACAACAACCTCAACATTGAAAAACAACAACAACCTCAACATTGAAAAACACCAACAAATTCAACAACAACTTCAACATTGAAAAACACCAACAAATTCAACAACAACCTCGACATTGAAAAACACCAACAAATTCAACAACAACCTCAACATTCAAAAACAACAACAACCTCAACATGAAAAACACCACCAAATTCAACAACAACCTCAACATTGAAAAACAACAACAACCTCAACATTGAAAAACACCAACAAATTCAACAACAACCTCAACATTGAAAAACACCAACAAATTCAACCACAACCTCAACATTGAAAAACAACAACAACCTCAACATTGAAAAACACCAACAAATTCAACAACAACCTCAACATTGAAAAACTCCAACAAATTCAACAACAACCTCAACATTGAAAAACAACAACAACATCAACATTGAAAAACACCAACAAATTCAACAACAACCTCAACATTGAAAAACAATAACAACCTCAACATTGAAAAACACCAACAAATTCAACAACAACCTCAACATTGAAAAACACCAACAAATTCAACAACAACCTCAACATTGAAAAACACCGACAAATTCAACAACAACCTAACATTGGAAAACAACAACAACCTCAACATTGAAAAACACCGCCAAATTCAACAACAACCTCATCATTGAAAAACAATAACAACCTCAACATTGAAAAACACCAACAAATTCAACAACTACCTCAACATTAAAAAACACCAACAAATTCAACAACAACCTCAACATTGAAAAAAACCAACAAATTCAACAACAACCTCAACATTTAAAAACACCAACAAATTCAACAACAACCTCAACATTGAAAAACAACAACAACCTCAACATTTAAAAACACCAACAAATTCAACAACAACCTCAACATTGAAAAACAACAACAACCTCAACATTGAAAAACACCAACAAATTCAACAACAACCTCAACATTTAAAAACACCAACAAATTGAACAACAACCTCAACATTGAAAAACAACAACAACCTCAACATTTAAAAACACCAACAAATTCAACAACAACCTCAACATTGAAAAACACCAACAAATTCAACAACAACCTCAACATTGAAAAACAACAACAACCTCAACATTGAAAAACACCAACATATTCAACAACAACCTCAACATTGAAAAACAACAACAACCTCAACATTGAAAAACACCAACAAATTCAACAACAACTTCAACATTGAAATACACGAACAAATTCAACAACAACCTCGACATTGAAAAACACGAACAAATTCAACAACAACCTCAACATTGAAAAACTACAAAAACCTCAACATTGAAAAACCCCAACAAATTCAACAACATTCTCAACATTGAAAAACAACAACAACCTCAAAATTGAAAAACACCAACAAATTCAACAACAACTTCAACATTGAAAAACACCAACAAATTCAACAACAACCTCTACATTGAAAAACAACAACAACCTCAACATTGAAAAACACCAACAAATTCAACAACAACCTCAACATTAAAAAACACCAACAAATTCAAAAACAACCTCAACATTGAAAAACAACAACAACCTCAACATTGAAAAACAACAACAAATTCAACAACAACCTCAACACTAAAAGACACCAACAAATTCAACAACAACCTCAACATTGAAAAACAACAACAACCTCAAATTTGAAAAACACCAACAAATTCAACAACAACCTCAACATTGAAAAACAACAACAACCTCAACATTGAAAAACACCAACAAATTCAACAACAACTTCAACATTGAAAAACACCAACAAATTCAACAACAACCTCGACATTGAAAAACACCACCAAATTCAACAACAACCTCAACATTCAAAAACAACAACAACCTCAACATGAAAAACACCAACAAATTCAAAAACAACCTCAACATTGAAAAACAACAACAACCTCAACGTTGAAAAACACCAACAAATTCAACAACAACCTCAACATTGAAAAACAATAACAACCTCAACATTGAAAAACACCAACAAATTCAACAACAACTTCAACATTGAAAAACACCAACAAATTCAACAACAACCTCGACATTGAAAAACACCAACAAATTCAGCAACAACCTCAACATTGAAAAACAACAACAACCTCAACATTTTAAAACACCAACAAATTCAACAACAACCTCAACATTGAAAAACAACAACAACCTCAACATGAAAAACACCAACAAATTCAACAACAACCTCAACATTGAAAAACAACAACAACCTCAACATTGAAAAGCACCAACAAATTCAACAACAACCTCAACATTAAAAAACACCAACAAATTCAACAACAACCTCAACATTAAAAAACACCAACAAATTCAACAACAACCTCAACATTGAAAAACAACAACAACATCAACAATGAAAAACACCAACAAATTCAACAACAACCTCAACATTGAAAAACAATAACAACCTCAACATTGAAAAACACCAACAAATTCAACAACAACCTCAACATTGAAAAACACCAACAAATTCAACAACAACCTCAACATTGAAAAACAACAACAACCTCAACATTGAAAAACACCAACAAATTCCACAACAACTTCAACATTGAAAAACAACAACAAATTCAACAACAACCTCAACATTGAAAAACACCAACAAATTCAACAACAACCTCAACATTGAAAAAAAGCAACAAATTCAACAACAACCTCAACAAAGAAAAACACCAACAAATTCAACAACAACCTCAACATTGAAAAACTACAACAGCCTGAACATTGAAAAATACCAACAAATTCAACAACAACCTCAAAATTGAAAAACACCAACAAATTCAACAACAACCTCAACATTGAAAAACACCAACAAATTCAACAACAACCTCTACATTGAAAAACAACAACAACCTCAACATTGAAAAACAACAACAAATTCAACAACAACCTCAACACTAAAAGACACCAACAAATTCAACAACAACCTCAACATTGAAAAACAACAACAACCTCAAATTTGAAAAACACCAACAAATTCAACAACAACCTCAACATTGAAAAACAACAACAACCTCAACATTGAAAAACACCAACAAATTCAACAACAACTTCAACATTGAAAAACACCAACAAATTCAACAACAACCTCGACATTGAAAAACACCAACAAATTCAACAACAACCTCAACATTCAAAAACAACAACAACCTCAACATGAAAAACACCAACAAATTCAACAACAACCTCAACATTAAAAAACACCAACAAATTCAACCACAACCTCAACATTGAAAAACAACAACAACCTCAACATTGAAAAACACCAACAAATTCAACAACAACCTCAACATTGAAAAACTCCAACAAATTCAACAACAACCTCAACATTGAAAAACAACAACAACATCAACATTGAAAAACACCAACAAATTCAACAACAACCTCAACATTGAAAAACAATAACAACCTCAACATTGAAAAACACCAACAAATTCAACAACAACCTCAACATTGAAAAACACCAACAAATTCAACAACAACCTCAACATTGAAAAACACCGACAAATTCAACAACAACCTAACATTGGAAAACAACAACAACCTCAACATTGAAAAACACCGCCAAATTCAACAACAACCTCATCATTGAAAAACAATAACAACCTCAACATTGAAAAACACCAACAAATTCAACAACTACCTCAACATTAAAAAACACCAACAAATTCAACAACAACCTCAACATTGAAAAAAACCAACAAATTCAACAACAACCTCAACATTTAAAAACACCAACAAATTCAACAACAACCTCAACATTGAAAAACAACAACAACCTCAACATTTAAAAACACCAACAAATTCAACAACAACCTCAACATTGAAAAACAACAACAACCTCAACATTGAAAAACACCAACAAATTCAACAACAACCTCAACATTTAAAAACACCAACAAATTGAACAACAACCTCAACATTGAAAAACAACAACAACCTCAACATTTAAAAACACCAACAAATTCAACAACAACCTCAACATTGAAAAACACCAACAAATTCAACAACAACCTCAACATTGAAAAACAACAACAACCTCAACATTGAAAAACACCAACATATTCAACAACAACCTCAACATTGAAAAACAACAACAACCTCAACATTGAAAAACACCAACAAATTCAACAACAACCTCAACATTGAAAAACTACAAAAACCTCAACATTGAAAAACCCCAACAAATTCAACAACATTCTCAACATAGAAAAACAACAACAACCTCAAAATTGAAAAACACCAACAAATTCAACAACAACTTCAACATTGAAAAACACCAACAAATTCAACAACAACCTCTACATTGAAAAACAACAACAACCTCAACATTGAAAAACACCAACAAATTCAACAACAACCTCAACATTAAAAAACACCAACAAATTCAAAAACAACCTCAACATTGAAAAACAACAACAACCTCAATGTTGAAAAACACCAACAAATTCAACAACAACCTCAACATTGAAAAACAATAACAACCTCAACATTGAAAAACACCAACAAATTCAACAACAACTTCAACATCGAAAAACACCAACAAATTCAACAACAACCTCGACATTGAAAAACACCAACAAATTCAGCAACAACCTCAACATTGAAAAACAACAACAACCTCAACATTTAAAAACACCAACAAATTCAACAACAACCTCAACATTGAAAAACAACAACAACCTCAACATGAAAAACACCAACAAATTCAACAACAACCTCAACATTGAAAAACAACAACAACCTCAACATTGAAAAGCACCAACAAATTCAACAACAACCTCAACATTAAAAAACACCAACAAATTCAACAACAACCTCAACATTGAAAAACTCCAACAAATTCAACAACAACCTCAACATTGAAAAACAACAACAACATCAACAATGAAAAACACCAACAAATTCAACAACAACCTCAACATTGAAAAACAATAACAACCTCAACATTGAAAAACACCAACATATTCAACAACAACCTCAACATTGAAAAACACCAACAAATTCAACAACAACCTCAACATTGAAAAACAACAACAACCTCAACATTGAAAAACACCAACAAATTCCACAACAACTTCAACATTGAAAAACAACAACAAATTCAACAACAACCTCAACATTGAAAAACACCAACAAATTCAACAACAACCTCAACATTGAAAAAAAGCAACAAATTCAACAACAACCTCAACATTGAAAAACACCAAAAAATTCAACAACAACCTCAACATTGAAAAACTACAACAGCCTGAAAATTGAAAAATACCAACAAATTCAACAACAACCTCAAAATTGAAAAACAACAACAACCTCAACATTGAAAATCACCAACAAATTCAACAACAACCTCAACATTGAAAAACACCAACAAATTCAACAACAACCTCTACATTGAAAAACAACAACAACCTCAACATTGAAAAACACCAACAAATTCAACAACAACCTCAACATTAAAAGACACCAACAAATTCAACAACAACCTCAACATTGAAAAACAACAACAACCTCAAATTTGAAAAACACCAACAAATTCAACAACAACCTCGACATTGAAAAACAACAACAACCTCAACATTGAAAAACACCAACAAATTCAACAACAACTTCAACATTGAAAAACACCAACAAATTCAACAACAACCTCGACACTGAAAAACACCAACAAATTCAACAACAACCTCAACATTGAAAAACAATAACAACCTCAACATTTAAAAACACCAACAAATTCAACAACAACCTCAACATTCAAAAACAACAACAACCTCAACATGAAAAACACCACCAAATTCAACAACAACCTCAACATTGAAAAACAACAACAACCTCAACATTGAAAAACACCAACAAATTCAACAACAACCTCAACATTAAAAACACCAACAAATTCAACAACAACCTCAACATTGAAAAACAACAACAGCCTCAACATTGAAAAACACCAACAAATTCAACAACAACCTCAACATTGAAAAACTCCAACAAATTCAACAACAACCTCAACATTGAAAAACAACAACAACCTCAACGTTGAAAAACACCAACAAATTCAACAACAACCTCAACATTGAAAAACAATAACAACCTCAACATTGAAAAACACCAACAAATTCAACAACAACTTCAACATTGAAAAACACCAACAAATTCAACAACAACGTCGACATTGAAAAACACCAACAAATTCAACAACAACCTCAACATTGAAAAACAACAACAACCTCAACATTTAAAAACACCAACAAATTCAACAACAACCTCAACATTGAAAAACACCAACAAATTCAACAACAACCTCAACATTGAAAAACAACAACAACCTCAACATTGAAAAACACCAACATATTCAACAACAACCTCAACATTGAAAAACAACAACAACCTCAACATTGAAAAACACCAACAAATTCAACAACAACTTCAACATTGAAATACACGAACAAATTCAACAACAACCTCGACATTGAAAAACACGAACAAATTCAACAACAACCTCAACATTGAAAAACTACAAAAACCTCAACATTGAAAAACCCCAACAAATTCAACAACATTCTCAACATTGAAAAACAACAACAACCACAACATTGAAAAACACCAACAAATTCAACAACAACCTCAACATTGAAAAACAACAACAACCTCAAAATTGAAAAACACCAACAAATTCAACAACAACTTCAACATTGAAAAACACCAACAAATTCAACAACAACCTCTACATTGAAAAAGAACAACAACCTCAACATTGAAAAACACCAACAAATTCAACAACAACCTCAACATTAAAAAACACCAACAAATTCAAAAACAACCTCAACATTGAAAAACAACAACAACCTCAATGTTGAAAAACACCAACAAATTCAACAACAACCTCAACATTGAAAAACAATAACAACCTCAACATTGAAAAACATCAACAAATTCAACAACAACTTCAACATCGAAAAACACCAACAAATTCAACAACAACCTCGACATTGAAAAACACCAACAAATTCAGCAACAACCTCAACATTGAAAAACAACAACAACCTCAACATTTAAAAACACCAACAAATTCAACAACAACCTCAACATTGAAAAACAACAACAACCTCAACATGAAAAACACCAACAAATTCAACAACAACCTCAACATTGAAAAACAACAACAACCTCAACATTGAAAAGCACCAACAAATTCAACAACAACCTCAACATTAAAAAACACCAACAAATTCAACAACAACCTCAACATTGAAAAACTCCAACAAATTCAACAACAACCTCAACATTGAAAAACAACAACAACATCAACAATGAAAAACACCAACAAATTCAACAACAACCTCAACATTGAAAAACAATAACAACCTCAACATTGAAAAACACCAACAAATTCAACAACAACCTCAACATTGAAAAACACCAACAAATTCAACAACAACCTCAACATTGAAAAACAACAACAACCTCAACATTGAAAAACACCAACAAATTCCACAACAACTTCAACATTGAAAAACAACAACAAATTCAACAACAACCTCAACATTGAAAAACACCAACAAATTCAACAACAACCTCAACATTGAAAAAAAGCAACAAATTCAACAACAACCTCAACATTGAAAAACACCAACAAATTCAACAACAACCTCAACATTGAAAAACTACAACAGCCTGAAAATTGAAAAATACCAACAAATTCAACAACAACCTCAAAATTGAAAAACAACAACAACCTCAACATTGAAAAACACCAACAAATTCAACAACAACCTCAACATTGAAAAACACCAACAAATTCAACAACAACCTCTACATTGAAAAACAACAACAACCTCAACATTGAAAAACACCAACAAATTCAACAACAACCTCAACATTAAAAGACACCAACAAATTCAACAACAACCTCAACATTGAAAAACAACAACAACCTCAAATTTGAAAAACACCAACAAATTCAACAACAACCTCAACATTGAAAAACAACAACAACCTCAACATTGAAAAACACCAACAAATTCAACAACAACCTCAACATTAAAAGACACCAACAAATTCAACAACAACCTCAACATTGAAAAACAACAACAACCTCAAATTTGAAAAACACCAACAAATTCAACAACAACCTCAACATTGAAAAACAACAACAACCTCAACATTGAAAAACACCAACAAATTCAACAACAACTTCAACATTGAAAAACACCAACAAATTCAACAACAACCTCGACATTGAAAAACACCAACAAATTCAACAACAACCTCAACATTGAAATACAATAACAACTTCAACATTTAAAAACACCAACAAATTCAACAACAACCTCAACATTCAAAAACAACAACAACCTCAACATGAAAAACACCACCAAATTCAACAACAACCTCAACATTGAAAAACAACAACAACCTCAACATTGAAAAACACCAACAAATTCAACAACAACCTCAACATTAAAAAAACCAACAAATTCAACAACAACCTCAACATTGAAAAACAACAACAACCTCAACATTGAAAAACACCAACAAATTCAACAACAACCTCAACATTGAAAAACTCCAACAAGTTCAACAACAACCTCAACATTGAAAAACAACAACAACCACAACGTTGAAAAACACCAACAAATTCAACAACAACCTCAACATTGAAAAACAATAACAACCTCAACATTGAAAAACACCAACAAATTCAACAACAACTTCAACATTGAAAAACACCAACAAATTCAACAACAACGTCGACATTGAAAAACACCAACAAATTCAAAAACAACCTCAACATTGAAAAACAACAACAACCTCAACATTTAAAAACACCAACAAATTCAACAACAACCTCAACATTGAAAAACAACAACAAATTCAACAACAACCTCAACATTGAAAAACAACAACAACCTCAACATTGAAAAACACCAACATATTCAACAACAACCTCAACATTGAAAAACAACAACAACCTCAACATTGAAAAACACCAACAGATTCAACAACAACTTCAACATTGAAATACACGAACAAATTCAACAACAACCTCGACATTGAAAAACACGAACAAATTCAACAACAACCTCAACATTGAAAAACTACAAAAACTTCAACATTGCAAAACCCCAACAAATTCAACAACATTCTCAACATTGAAAAACAACAACAACCACAACATTGAAAAACACCAACAAATTCAACAACAACCTCAACATTGAAAAACAACAACGACCTCAAAATTGAAAAACACCAACAAATTCAACAACAACTTCAACATTGAAAAACACCAACAAATTCAACAACAACCTCTATATTGAAAAACAACAACAACCTCGACATTGAAAAACACCAACAAATTCAACAACAACCTCAACATTAAAAAACACCAACAAATTCAAAAACAACCTCAACATTGAAAAACAACAACAACCTCAATGTTGAAAAACACCAACAAATTCAACAACAACCTCAACATTGAAAAACAATAACAACCTCAACATTGAAAAACATCAACAAATTCAACAACAACTTCAACATCGAAAAACACCAACAAATTCAACAACAACCTCGACATTTAAAAACACCAACAAATTCAGCAATAACCTCAACATTGAAAAATAACAACAACCTCAACATTTAAAAACACCAACAAATTCAACAACAACCTCAACATTGAAAAACAACAACAACCTCAACATGAAAAACACCAACAAAATCAACAACAACCTCAACATTGAAAAACAACAACAACCTCAACATTGAAAAGCACCAACAAATTCAACAACAACCTCAACATTAAAAAACACCAACAAATTCAACAACAACCTCAACATTGAAAAACTCCAACAAATTCAACAACAACCTCAACATTGAAAAACAACAACAACATCAACAATGAAAAACACCAACAAATGCAACAACAACCTCAACATTGAAAAACAATAACAACCTCAACATTGAAAAACACCAACAAATTCAACAACAACCTCAACATTGAAAAACACCAACAAATTCAACAACAACCTCAACATTGAAAAACAACAACAACCTCAACATTGAAAAACACCAACAAATTCCACAACAACTTCAACATTGAAAAACAACAACAAATTCAACAACAACCTCAACATTGAAAAACACCAACAAATTCAACAACAACCTCAACATTGAAAAAAAGCAACAAATTCAACAACAACCTCAACATTGAAAAACACCAACAAATTCAACAACAACCTCAACATTGAAAAACTACAACAGCCTGAAAATTGAAAAATACCAACAAATTCAACAACAACCTCAAAATTGAAAAACAACAACAACCTGAACATTGAAAAACACCAACAAATTCAACAACAACCTCAGCATTGAAAAACACCAACAAATTCAACAACAACCTCTACATTGAAAAACAACAACAACCTCAAAATTGAAAAACACCAACAAATTCAACAACAACCTCAACATTAAAAGACACCAACAAATTCAACAACAACCTCAACATTGAAAAACAACAACAACCTCAAATTTGAAAAACACCAACAAATTCAACAACAACCTCAACATTGAAAAACAACAACAACCTCAACATTGAAAAACACCAACAAATTCAACAACAACTTCAACATTGAAAAACACCAACAAATTCAACAACAACCTCGACATTGAAAAACACCAACAAATTCAACAACAACCTCAACATTGAAAAACAATAACAACCTCAACATTTAAAAACACCAACAAATTCAACAACAACCTCAACATTCAAAAACAACAACAACCTCAACATGAAAAACACCACCAAATTCAACAACAACCTCAACATTGAAAAACAACAACAACCTCAACATTGAAAAACACCAACAAATTCAACAACAACCTCAACATTAAAAACACCAACAAATTCAACAACAACCTCAACATTGAAAAACAACAACAACCTCAACATTGAAAAACACCAACAAATTCAACAACAACCTCAACATTGAAAAACTCCAACAAATTCAACAACAACCTCAACATTGAAAAACAACAACAACCTCAACGTTGAAAAACACCAACAAATTCAACAACAACCTCAACATTGAAAAACAATAACAACCTCAACATTGAAAAACACCAACAAATTCAACAACAACTTCAACATTGAAAAACACCAACAAATTCAACAACAACGTCGACATTGAAAAACACCAACAAATTCAACAACAACCTCAACATTGAAAAACAACAACAACCTCAACATTTAAAAACACCAACAAATTCAACAACAACCTCAACATTGAAAAACAATAACAACCTCAACATGAAAAACACCAACAAATTCAACAACAACCTCAACATTGATAAACAACAACAACCTCAACATTGAAAAACACCAACAAATTCAACAACAACCTCAACATTAAAAAACACCAACAAATTCAACAACAACCTCAACAATGAAAAACAACAACAACCTCAACATTGAAAAACACCAACAAATTCAACAACAACCTCAACACTGAAGAACTCCAACAAATTCAACAACAACCTCAACATTGAAAAACAACAACAACATCAACATTGAAAAACACCAACAAATTCAACAACAACCTCAACATTGAAAAACAATAACAACCTCAACATTGAAAAACACCAACAAATTCAACAACAACCTCAACATTGAAAAACACCAACAAATTCAACAACTACCTCAACATTGAAAAACACCAACAAATTCAACAACAACCTAACATTGGAAAACAACAACAACCTCAACATTGAAAAACACCGCCAAATTCAACAACAACCTCATCATTGAAAAACAATAACAACCTCAACATTGAAAAACACCAACAAATTCAACAACTACCTCAACATTAAAAACCACCAACAAATTCAACAACAACCTCAACATTGAAAAACAACAACAACCTCAACATTGAAAAACACCAACAAATTCAACAACAACCTCAACATTTAAAAACACCAACAAATTCAACAACAACCTCAACATTGAAAAACAACAACAACCTCAACATTTAAAAACACCAACAAATTCAACAACAACCTCAACATTGAAAAACACCAACAAATTCAACAACAACCTCAACATTGAAAAACAACAACAACCTCAACATTGAAAAACACCAACATATTCAACAACAACCTGAACATTGAAAAACAACAACAACCTCAACATTGAAAAACACGAACAAATTCAACAACAACTTCAACATTGAAATACACGAACAAATTCAACAACAACCTCGACATTGAAAAACACCAACAAATTCAACAACAACCTCAACATTGAAAAACTACAACAACCTCAACATTGAAAAACCCCAACAAATTCAACAACATTCTCAACATTGAAAAACAACAACAACCACAACATTGAAAAACACCAACAAATTCAACAACAACCTCAACATTGAAAAACAACAACAACCTCAAAATTGAAAAACACCAACAAATTCAACAACAACTTCAACATTGAAAAACACCAACAAATTCAACAACAACCTCTACTTTGAAAAACAACAACCTCAACATTGAAAAACACCAACAAATTCAACAACAACCTCAACATTAAAAAACACCAACAAATTCAAAAACAACCTCAACATTGAAAAACAACAACAACCTCAACGTTGAAAAACACCAACAAATTCAACAACAACCTCAACATTGAAAAACAATAACAACCTCAACATTGAAAAACACCAGCAAATTCAACAACAACTTCAACATTTAAAAACACCAACAAATTCAACAACAACCTCGACATTGAAAAACACCAACAAATTCAGCAACAACCTCAACATTGAAAAACAACAACAACCTCAACATTTAAAAACACCAACAAATTCAACAACAACCTCAACATTGAAAAACAACAACAACCTCAACATGAAAAACACCAACAAATTCAACAACAACCTCAACATTGAAAAACAACAACAACCTCAACATTGAAAAGCACCAACAAATTCAACAACAACCTCAACATTAAAAAACACCAACAAATTCAACAACAACCTCAACATTGAAAAACTCCAACAAATTCAACAACAACCTCAACATTGAAAAACAACAACAACATCAACATTGAAAAACACCAACAAATTCAACAACAACCTCAACATTGAAAAACAATAACAACCTCAACATTGAAAAACACCAACAAATTCAACAACAACCTCAACACTGAAAAACACCAACAAATTCAACAACAACCTCAACATTGAAAAACAACAACAACCTCAACATTGAAAAACACCATCAAATTCCACAACAACTTCAAAATTGAAAAACAACAACAAATTCAACAACAACCTCAACATTGAAAAACACCAACAAATTCAACAACAACCTCAACTTTGAAAAACTGCAACAGCCTGAACATTGAAAAACACCAACAAATTCAACAACAACCTCAAAATTGAAAAACAACAACAACCTCAACATTGAAAAACACCAACAAATTCAACAACAACCTCAACATTGAAAAACACCAACCAATTCAACAACAACCTCTACATTGAAAAACAACAACAACCTCAACATTGAAAAACACCAACAAATTCAACAACAACCGCAACATTAAAAAACACCAACAAATTCAACAACAACCTCAACATTGAAAAACAACAACAACCTCAAAATTGAAAAACACCAACAAATTCAACAACAACCTCAACATTGAAAAACAACAACAACCACAACATTGAAAAACACCAACAAATTCCACAACAACTTCAACATTGAAAAACACCAACAAATTCAACAACAACCTCGACATTGAAAAACACCAACAAATTCAACAACAACCTCAACATTGAAAAACAACAACAACCTCAACATTTAAAAACACCAACAAATTCAACAACAACCTCAACATTCAAAAACAACAACAACCTCAATATGAAAAACACCACCAAATTCAACAACAACCTCAACATTGAAAAACAACAACAACCTCAACATTGAAAAACACCAACAAATTCAACAACAACCTCAACATTAAAAAACACCAACAAATTCAACAACAACCTCAACATTGAAAAACAACAACAACCTCAACGTTGAAAAACACCAACAAATTCAACAACAACCTCAACATTGAAAAACTCCAACAAATTCAACAACAACCTCAACATTGAAAAACAACAACTACCTCAACATTAAAAAACACCAACAAATTCAACAACAACCTCAACATTGAAAAACAACAACAACCTCAACATTGAAAAACACCAACAAATTCAACAACAACCTCAACATTTAAAAACACCAACAAATTCAACAACAACCTCAACATTGAAAAACAACAACAACCTCAACATGTAAAAACACCAACAAATTCAACAACAACCTCAACATTGAAAAACACCAACAAATTCAACAACAACCTCAACATTGAAAAACAACAACAACCTCAACATTGAAAAACACCAACATAATCAACAAGAACCTCAACATTGAAAAACAACAACAACCTCAACATTGAAAAACACCAACAAATTCAACAACAACTTCAACATTGAAATACACGAACAAATTCAACAACAACCTCGACATTGAAAAACACCAACAAATTCAACAACAACCTCAACATTGAAAAACTACAACAACCTCAACATTGAAAAACCCCAACAAATTCAACAACATTCTCAACATTGAAAAACAACAACAACCTCAACATTGAAAAACACCAACAAATTCAACAACAACCTCAACATTGAAAAACAACAACAACCTCAAAATTGAAAAACACCAACAAATTCAACAACAACTTCAACATTGAAAAACACCAACAAATTCAACAACAACCTCTACATTGAAAAACAACAACAACCTCAACATTGAAAAACACCAACAAATTCAACAACAACCTCAAAATTAAAAAACACCAACAAATTCAAAAACAACCTCAACATTGAAAAACAACAACAACCTCAACGTTGAAAAACACCAACAAATTCAACAACAACCTCAACATTGAAAAACAATAACAACCTCAACATTGAAAAACACCAACAAATTCAACAACAACTTCAACATTGAAAAACACCAACGAATTCAACAACAACCTCGACATTGAAAAACACCAACAAATTCAGCAACAACCTCAACATTGAAAAACAACAACAACCTCAACATTTAAAAACACCAACAAATTCAACAACAACCTCAACATTGAAAAACAACAACAACCTCAACATGAAAAACACCAACAAATTCAACAACAACCTCAACATTGAAAAACAACAACAACCTCAACATTGAAAAGCACCAACAAATTCAACAACAACCTCAACATTAAAAAACACCAACAAATTCAACAACAACCTCAACATTGAAAAACTCCAACAAATTCAACAACAACCTCAACATTGAAAAACAACAACAAATTCAACAACAACCTCAACAATGAAAAACAACAACAACCTCAACATTGAAAAACACCAACAAATTCAACAACAACCTCAACACTGAAGAACTCCAACAAATTCAACAACAACCTCAACATTGAAAAACAACAACAACATCAACATTGAAAAACACCAACAAATTCAACAACAACCTCAACATTGAAAAACAATAACAACCTCAACATTGAAAAACACCAACAAATTCAACAACAACCTCAACATTGAAAAACACCAACAAATTCAACAACTACCTCAACATTGTAAAACACCAACAAATTCAACAACAACCTAACATTGGAAAACAACAACAACCTCAACATTGAAAAACACCGCCAAATTCAACAACAACCTCATCATTGAAAAACAATAACAACCTCAACATTGAAAAACACCAACAAATTCAACAACTACCTCAACATTAAAAACCACCAACAAATTCAACAACAACCTCAACATTGAAAAACAACAACAACCTCAACATTGAAAAACACCAACAAATTCAACAACAACCTCAACATTTAAAAACACCAACAAATTCAACAACAACCTCAACATTGAAAAACAACAACAACCTCAACATTTAAAAACACCAACAAATTCAACAACAACCTCAACATTGAAAAACACCAACAAATTCAACAACAACCTCAACATTGAAAAACAACAACAACCTCAACATTGAAAAACACCAACATATTCAACAACAACCTGAACATTGAAAAACAACAACAACCTCAACATTGAAAAACACCAACAAATTCAACAACAACCTCAACATTGAAAAACTACAACAACCTCAACATTGAAAAACCCCAACAAATTCAACAACATTCTCAACATTGAAAAACAACAACAACCACAACATTGAAAAACACCAACAAATTCAACAACAACCTCAACATTGAAAAACAACAACAACCTCAAAATTGAAAAACACCAACAAATTCAACAACAACTTCAACATTGAAAAACACCAACAAATTCAACAACAACCTCTACTTTGAAAAACAACAACCTCAACATTGAAAAACACCAACAAATTCAACAACAACCTCAACATTAAAAAACACCAACAAATTCAAAAACAACCTCAACATTGAAAAACAACAACAACCTCAACGTTGAAAAACACCAACAAATTCAACAACAACCTCAACATTGAAAAACAATAACAACCTCAACATTGAAAAACACCAGCAAATTCAACAACAACTTCAACATTTAAAAACACCAACAAATTCAACAACAACCTCGACATTGAAAAACACCAACAAATTCAGCAACAACCTCAACATTGAAAAACAACAACAACCTCAACATTTAAAAACACCAACAAATTCAACAACAACCTCAACATTGAAAAACAACAACAACCTCAACATGAAAAACACCAACAAATTCAACAACAACCTCAACATTGAAAAACAACAACAACCTCAACATTGAAAAGCACCAACAAATTCAACAACAACCTCAACATTAAAAAACACCAACAAATTCAACAACAACCTCAACATTGAAAAACTCCAACAAATTCAACAACAACCTCAACATTGAAAAACAACAACAACATCAACATTGAAAAACACCAACAAATTCAACAACAACCTCAACATTGAAAAACAATAACAACCTCAACATTGAAAAACACCAACAAATTCAACAACAACCTCAACACTGAAAAACACCAACAAATTCAACAACAACCTCAACATTGAAAAACAACAACAACCTCAACATTGAAAAACACCATCAAATTCCACAACAACTTCAACATTGAAAAACAACAACAAATTCAACAACAACCTCAACATTGAAAAACACCAACAAATTCAACAACAACCTCAACTTTGAAAAACTGCAACAGCCTGAACATTGAAAAACACCAACAAATTCAACAACAACCTCAAAATTGAAAAACAACAACAACCTCAACATTGAAAAACACCAACAAATTCAACAACAACCTCAACATTGAAAAACACCAACCAATTCAACAACAACCTCTACATTGAAAAACAACAACAACCTCAACATTGAAAAACACCAACAAATTCAACAACAACCGCAACATTAAAAAACACCAACAAATTCAACAACAACCTCAACATTGAAAAACAACAACAACCTCAAAATTGAAAAACACCAACAAATTCAACAACAACCTCAACATTGAAAAACAACAACAACCACAACATTGAAAAACACCAACAAATTCCACAACAACTTCAACATTGAAAAACACCAACAAATTCAACAACAACCTCGACATTGAAAAACACCAACAAATTCAACAACAACCTCAACATTGAAAAACAACAACAACCTCAACATTTAAAAACACCAACAAATTCAACAACAACCTCAACATTCAAAAACAACAACAACCTCAATATGAAAAACACCACCAAATTCAACAACAACCTCAACATTGAAAAACAACAACAACCTCAACATTGAAAAACACCAACAAATTCAACAACAACCTCAACATTAAAAAACACCAACAAATTCAACAACAACCTCAACATTGAAAAACAACAACAACCTCAACGTTGAAAAACACCAACAAATTCAACAACAACCTCAACATTGAAAAACTCCAACAAATTCAACAACAACCTCAACATTGAAAAACAACAACTACCTCAACATTAAAAAACACCAACAAATTCAACAACAACCTCAACATTGAAAAACAACAACAACCTCAACATTGAAAAACACCAACAAATTCAACAACAACCTCAACATTTAAAAACACCAACAAATTCAACAACAACCTCAACATTGAAAAACAACAACAACCTCAACATGTAAAAACACCAACAAATTCAACAACAACCTCAACATTGAAAAACACCAACAAATTCAACAACAACCTCAACATTGAAAAACAACAACAACCTCAACATTGAAAAACACCAACATAATCAACAAGAACCTCAACATTGAAAAACAACAACAACCTCAACATTGAAAAACACCAACAAATTCAACAACAACTTCAACATTGAAATACACGAACAAATTCAACAACAACCTCGACATTGAAAAACACCAACAAATTCAACAACAACCTCAACATTGAAAAACTACAACAACCTCAACATTGAAAAACCCCAACAAATTCAACAACATTCTCAACATTGAAAAACAACAACAACCTCAACATTGAAAAACACCAACAAATTCAACAACAACCTCAACATTGAAAAACAACAACAACCTCAAAATTGAAAAACACCAACAAATTCAACAACAACTTCAACATTGAAAAACACCAACAAATTCAACAACAACCTCTACATTGAAAAACAACAACAACCTCAACATTGAAAAACACCAACAAATTCAACAACAACCTCAAAATTAAAAAACACCAACAAATTCAAAAACAACCTCAACATTGAAAAACAACAACAACCTCAACGTTGAAAAACACCAACAAATTCAACAACAACCTCAACATTGAAAAACAATAACAACCTCAACATTGAAAAACACCAACAAATTCAACAACAACTTCAACATTGAAAAACACCAACGAATTCAACAACAACCTCGACATTGAAAAACACCAACAAATTCAGCAACAACCTCAACATTGAAAAACAACAACAACCTCAACATTTAAAAACACCAACAAATTCAACAACAACCTCAACATTGAAAAACAACAACAACCTCAACATGAAAAACACCAACAAATTCAACAACAACCTCAACATTGAAAAACAACAACAACCTCAACATTGAAAAGCACCAACAAATTCAACAACAACCTCAACATTAAAAAACACCAACAAATTCAACAACAACCTCAACATTGAAAAACTCCAACAAATTCAACAACAACCTCAACATTGAAAAACAACAACAACATCAACAATGAAAAACACCAACAAATTCAACAACAACCTCAACATTGAAAAACAATAACAACCTCAACATTGAAAAACACCAACAAATTCAACAACAACCTCAACATTGAAAAACACCAACAAATTCAACAACAACCTCAACATTGAAAAACAACAACAACCTCAACATTGAAAAACACCAACAAATTCCACAACAACTTCAACATTGAAAAACAACAACAAATTCAACAACAACCTCAACATTGAAAAACACCAACAAATTCAACAACAACCTCAACATTGAAAAAAAGCAACAAATTCAACAACAACCTCAACATTGAAAAACACCAACAAATTCAACAACAACCTCAACATTGAAAAACTACAACAGCCTGAACATTGAAAAATACCAACAAATTCAACAACAACCTCAAAATTGAAAAACAACAACAACCTCAACATTGAAAAACACCAACAAATTCAACAACAACCTCAACATTGAAAAACACCAACAAATTCAACAACAACCTCTACATTGAAAAACAACAACAACCGCAACATTGAAAAACAACAACAAATTCAACAACAACCTCAACACTAAAAGACACCAACAAATTCAACAACAACCTCAACATTGAAAAACAACAACAACCTCAAATTTGAAAAACACCAACAAATTCAACAACAACCTCAACATTGAAAAACAACAACAACCTCAACATTGAAAAACACCAACAAATTCAACAACAACTTCAACATTGAAAAACACCAACAAATTCAACAACAACCTCGACATTGAAAAACACCAACAAATTCAACAACAACCTCAACATTGAAAAACAATAACAACCTCAACATTTAAAAACACCAACAAATTCAACAACAACCTCAACATTCAAAAACAACAACAACCTCAACATGAAAAACACCACCAAATTCAACAACAACCTCAACATTGAAAAACAACAACAACCTCAACATTGAAAAACACCAAAAAATTCAACAACAACCTCAACATTAAAAAACACCAACAAATTCAACAACAACCTCAACATTGAAAAACAACAACAACCTCAACATTGAAAAACACCAACAAATTCAACAACAACCTCAACATTGAAAAACTCCAACAAATTCAACAACAACCTCAACATTGAAAAACAACAACAACCTCAACGTTGAAAAACACCAACAAATTCAACAACAACCTCAACATTGAAAAACAATAACAACCTCAACATTGAAAAACACCAACAAATTCAACAACAACTTCAACATTGAAAAACACCAACAAATTCAACAACAACCTCGACATTGAAAAACACCAACAAATTCAACAACAACCTCAACATTGAAAAACAACAACAACCTCAACATTTAAAAACACCAACAAATTCAACAACAACCTCAACATTGAAAAACAATAACAACCTCAACATGAAAAACACCAACAAATTCAACAACAACCTCAACATTGAAAAACAACAACAACCTCAACATTGAAAAACACCAACAAATTCAACAACAACCTCAACATTAAAAAACACCAACAAATTCAACAACAACCTCAACATTGAAAAACAACAACAACCTCAACATTGAAAAACACCAACAAATTCAACAACAACCTCAACATTGAAAAACTCCAACAAATTCAACAACAACCTCAACATTGAAAAACAACAACAACATCAACATTGAAAAACACCAACAAATTCAACAACAACCTCAACATTGAAAAACAATAACAACCTCAACATTGAAAAACACCAACAAATTCAACAACAACCTCAACATTGAAAAACACCAACAAATTCAACAACAACCTCAACATTGAAAAACACCAACAAATTCAACAACAACCTAACATTGGAAAACAACAACAACCTCAACATTGAAAAACACCGCCAAATTCAACAACAACCTCATCATTGAAAAACAATAACAACCTCAACATTGAAAAACACCAACAAATTCAACAACTACCTCAACATTAAAAAACACCAACAAATTCAACAACAACCTCAACATTGAAAAAAACCAACAAATTCAACAACAACCTCAACATTTAAAAACACCAACAAATTCAACAACAACCTCAACATTGAAAAACAACAACAACCTCAACATTTAAAAACACCAACAAATTCAACAACAACCTCAACATTGAAAAACACCAACAAATTCAACAACAACCTCAACATTGAAAAACAACAACAACCTCAACATTGAAAAACACCAACAAATTCAACAACAACCTCAACATTGAAAAACACCAACAAATTCAACAACAACCTCAACATTGAAAAACACCAACAAATTCAACAACAACCTCAACATTGAAAAACAATAACAACCTCAACATTGAAAAACACCAACAAATTCAACAACAACCTCAACATTGAAAAACACCAACAAATTCAACAACAACCTCAACATTGAAAAACAACAACAACCTCAACATTGAAAAACACCAACAAATTCCACAACAACTTCAACATTGAAAAACAACAACAAATTCAACAACAACCTCAACATTGAAAAACACCAACAAATTCAACAACAACCTCAACATTGAAAAAAAGCAACAAATTCAACAACAACTTCAACATTGAAAAACACCAACAAATTCAACAACAACCTCAACATTGAAAAACTACAACAGCCTGAACATTGAAAAATACCAACAAATTCAACAACAACCTCAAAATTGAAAAACAACAACAACCTCAACATTGAAAAACACCAACAAATTCAACAACAACCTCAACATTGAAAAACACCAACAAATTCAACAACAACCTCTACATTGAAAAACAACAACAACCTCAACATTGAAAAACAACAACAAATTCAACAACAACCTCAACACTAAAAGACACCAACAAATTCAACAACAACCTCAACATTGAAAAACAACAACAACCTCAACATTGAAAAACACCAACAAATTCAACAACAACTTCAACATTGAAAAACACCAACAAATTCAACAACAACCTCGACATTGAAAAACACCAACAAATTCAACAACAACCTCAACATTGAAAAACAATAACAACCTCAACATTTAAAAACACCAACAAATTCAACAACAACCTCAACATTCAAAAACAACAACAACCTCAACATGAAAAACACCACCAAATTCAACAACAACCTCAACATTGAAAAACAACAAGAACCTCAACATTGAAAAACACCAACAAATTCAACAACAACCTCAACATTAAAAAACACCAACAAATTCAACAACAACCTCAACATTGAAAAACAACAACAACCTCAACATTGAAAAACACCAACAAATTCAACAACAACCTCAACATTGAAAAACTCCAACAAATTCAACAACAACCTCAACATTGAAAAACAACAACAACCTCAACGTTGAAAAACACCAACAAATTCAACAACAACCTCAACATTGAAAAACAATAACAACCTCAACATTGAAAAACACCAACAAATTCAACAACAACTTCAACATTGAAAAACACCAACAAATTCAACAACAACCTCGACATTGAAAAACACCAACAAATTCAACAACAACCTCAACATTGAAAAACAATAACAACCTCAACATGAAAAACACCAACAAATTCAACAACAACCTCAACATTGAAAAACAACAACAACCTCAACATTGAAAAACACCAACAAATTCAACAACAACCTCAACATTAAAAAACACCAACAAATTCAACAACAACCTCAACATTGAAAAACAACAACAACCTCAACATTGAAAAACACCAACAAATTCAACAACAACCTCAACATTGAAAAACTCCAACAAATTCAACAACAACCTCAACATTGAAAAACAACAACAACATCAACATTGAAAAACACCAACAAATTCAACAACAACCTCAACATTGAAAAACAATAACAACCTCAACATTGAAAAACACCAACAAATTCAACAACAACCTCAACATTGAAAAACACCAACAAATTCAACAACAACCTCAACATTGAAAAACACCAACAAATTCAACAACAACCTAAGATTGGAAAACAACAACAACCTCAACATTGAAAAACACCGCCAAATTCAACAACAACCTCATCATTGAAAAACAATAACAACCTCAACATTGAAAAACACCAACAAATTCAACAACTACCTCAACATTAAAAAACACCAACAAATTCAACAACAACCTCAACATTGAAAAAAACCAACAAATTCAACAACAACCTCAACATTTAAAAACACCAACAAATTCAACAACAACCTCAACATTGAAAAACAACAACAACCTCAACATTTAAAAACACCAACAAATTCAACAACAACCTCAACATTGAAAAACACCAACAAATTCAACAACAACCTCAACATTGAAAAACAACAACAACCTCAACATTGAAAAACACCAACAAATTCAACAACAACCTCAACATTAAAAAACACCAACAAATTCAACAACAACGTAACATTGGAAAACAACAACAACCTCAACATTGAAAAACACCGCCAAATTCAACAACAACCTCATCATTGAAAAACAACAACAACCTCAACGTTGAAAAACACCAACAAATTCAACAACAACCTCAACATTGAAAAACAATAACAACCTCAACATTGAAAAACACCAACAAATTCAACAACAACTTCAACATTGAAAAACACCAACAAATTCAACAACAACCTCGACATTGAAAAACACCAACAAATTCAACAACAACCTCAACATTGAAAAACAACAACAACCTCAACATTTAAAAACACCAACAAATTCAACAACAACCTCAACATTGAAAAACAATAACAACCTCAACATGAAAAACACCAACAAATTCAACAACAACCTCAACATTGAAAAACAACAACAACCTCAACATTGAAAAACACCAACAAATTCAACAACAACCTCAACATTAAAAAACACCAACAAATTCAACAACAACCTCAACATTGAAAAACAACAACAACCTCAACATTGAAAAACACCAACAAATTCAACAACAACCTCAACATTGAAAAACTCCAACAAATTCAACAACAACCTCAACATTGAAAAACAACAACAACATCAACATTGAAAAACACCAACAAATTCAACAACAACCTCAACATTGAAAAACAATAACAACCTCAACATTGAAAAACACCAACAAATTCAACAACAACCTCAACATTGAAAAACACCAACAAATTCAACAACAACCTCAACATTGAAAAACACCAACAAATTCAACAACAACCTAACATTGGAAAACAACAACAACCTCAACATTGAAAAACACCGCCAAATTCAACAACAACCTCATCATTGAAAAACAATAACAACCTCAACATTGAAAAACACCAACAAATTCAACAACTACCTCAACATTAAAAAACACCAACAAATTCAACAACAACCTCAACATTGAAAAAAACCAACAAATTCAACAACAACCTCAACATTTAAAAACACCAACAAATTCAACAACAACCTCAACATTGAAAAACAACAACAACCTCAACATTTAAAAACACCAACAAATTCAACAACAACCTCAACATTGAAAAACACCAACAAATTCAACAACAACCTCAACATTGAAAAACAACAACAACCTCAACATTGAAAAACACCAACAAATTCAACAACAACCTCAACATTGAAAAACACCAACAAATTCAACAACAACCTCAACATTGAAAAACACCAACAAATTCAACAACAACCTCAACATTGAAAAACAATAACAACCTCAACATTGAAAAACACCAACAAATTCAACAACAACCTCAACATTGAAAAACACCAACAAATTCAACAACAACCTCAACATTGAAAAACAACAACAACCTCAACATTGAAAAACACCAACAAATTCCACAACAACTTCAACATTGAAAAACAACAACAAATTCAACAACAACCTCAACATTGAAAAACACCAACAAATTCAACAACAACCTCAACATTGAAAAAAAGCAACAAATTCAACAACAACTTCAACATTGAAAAACACCAACAAATTCAACAACAACCTCAACATTGAAAAACTACAACAGCCTGAACTTTGAAAAATACCAACAAATTCAACAACAACCTCAAAATTGAAAAACAACAACAACCTCAACATTGAAAAACACCAACAAATTCAACAACAACCTCAACATTGAAAAACACCAACAAATTCAACAACAACCTCTACATTGAAAAACAACAACAACCTCAACATTGAAAAACAACAACAAATTCAACAACAACCTCAACACTAAAAGACACCAACAAATTCAACAACAACCTCAACATTGAAAAACAACAACAACCTCAACATTGAAAAACACCAACAAATTCAACAACAACTTCAACATTGAAAAACACCAACAAATTCAACAACAACCTCGACATTGAAAAACACCAACAAATTCAACAACAACCTCAACATTGAAAAACAATAACAACCTCAACATTTAAAAACACCAACAAATTCAACAACAACCTCAACATTCAAAAACAACAACAACCTCAACATGAAAAACACCACCAAATTCAACAACAACCTCAACATTGAAAAACAACAAGAACCTCAACATTGAAAAACACCAACAAATTCAACAACAACCTCAACATTAAAAAACACCAACAAATTCAACAACAACCTCAACATTGAAAAACAACAACAACCTCAACATTGAAAAACACCAACAAATTCAACAACAACCTCAACATTGAAAAACTCCAACAAATTCAACAACAACCTCAACATTGAAAAACAACAACAACCTCAACGTTGAAAAACACCAACAAATTCAACAACAACCTCAACATTGAAAAACAATAACAACCTCAACATTGAAAAACACCAACAAATTCAACAACAACTTCAACATTGAAAAACACCAACAAATTCAACAACAACCTCGACATTGAAAAACACCAACAAATTCAACAACAACCTCAACATTGAAAAACAATAACAACCTCAACATGAAAAACACCAACAAATTCAACAACAACCTCAACATTGAAAAACAACAACAACCTCAACATTGAAAAACACCAACAAATTCAACAACAACCTCAACATTAAAAAACACCAACAAATTCAACAACAACCTCAACATTGAAAAACAACAACAACCTCAACATTGAAAAACACCAACAAATTCAACAACAACCTCAACATTGAAAAACTCCAACAAATTCAACAACAACCTCAACATTGAAAAACAACAACAACATCAACATTGAAAAACACCAACAAATTCAACAACAACCTCAACATTGAAAAACAATAACAACCTCAACATTGAAAAACACCAACAAATTCAACAACAACCTCAACATTGAAAAACACCAACAAATTCAACAACAACCTCAACATTGAAAAACACCAACAAATTCAACAACAACCTAAGATTGGAAAACAACAACAACCTCAACATTGAAAAACACCGCCAAATTCAACAACAACCTCATCATTGAAAAACAATAACAACCTCAACATTGAAAAACACCAACAAATTCAACAACTACCTCAACATTAAAAAACACCAACAAATTCAACAACAACCTCAACATTGAAAAAAACCAACAAATTCAACAACAACCTCAACATTTAAAAACACCAACAAATTCAACAACAACCTCAACATTGAAAAACAACAACAACCTCAACATTTAAAAACACCAACAAATTCAACAACAACCTCAACATTGAAAAACACCAACAAATTCAACAACAACCTCAACATTGAAAAACAACAACAACCTCAACATTGAAAAACACCAACAAATTCAACAACAACCTCAACATTAAAAAACACCAACAAATTCAACAACAACGTAACATTGGAAAACAACAACAACCTCAACATTGAAAAACACCGCCAAATTCAACAACAACCTCATCATTGAAAAACAATAACAACCTCAACATTGAAAAACACCAACAAATTCAACAACTACCTCAACATTAAAAAACACCAACAAATTCAACAACAACCTCAACATTCAAAAACAACAACAACCTCAACATTGAAAAACACCAACAAATTCAACAACAACCTCAACATTTAAAATCACCAACAAATTCAACAACAACCTCAACATTGAAAAACAACAACAACCTCAACATTTAAAAACACCAACAAATTCAACAACAACCTCAACATTGAAAAACACCAACAAATTCAACAACAACCTCAACATTGAAAAACAACAACAACCTCAACATTGAAAAACACCAACAGATTCAACAACAACCTCAACATTGAAAAACAACAACAACCTCAACATTGAAAAACACCAACAAATTCAACAACAACTTCAACATTGAAATACACGAACAAATTCAACAATAACCTCGACATTGAAAAACACCAACAAATTCAACAACAACCTCAACATTGAAAAACAACAACAACCTCAACATTTAAAAACACCAACAAATTCAACAACAACCTCAACATTGAAAAACAATAACAACCTCAACATGAAAAACACCAACAAATTCAACAACAACCTCAACATTGAAAAACAACAACAACCTCAACATTGAAAAACACCAACAAATTCAACAACAACCTCAACATTAAAAAACACCAACAAATTCAACAACAACCTCAACATTGAAAAACAACAACAACCTCAACATTGAAAAACACCAACAAATTCAACAACAACCTCAACATTGAAAAACTCCAACAAATTCAACAACAACCTCAACATTGAAAAACAACAACAACATCAACATTGAAAAACACCAACAAATTCAACAACAACCTCAACATTGAAAAACAATAACAACCTCAACATTGAAAAACACCAACAAATTCAACAACAACCTCAACATTGAAAAACACCAACAAATTCAACAACAACCTCAACATTGAAAAACACCAACAAATTCAACAACAACCTAACATTGGAAAACAACAACAACCTCAACATTGAAAAACACCGCCAAATTCAACAACAACCTCATCATTGAAAAACAATAACAACCTCAACATTGAAAAACACCAACAAATTCAACAACTACCTCAACATTAAAAAACACCAACAAATTCAACAACAACCTCAACATTGAAAAAAACCAACAAATTCAACAACAACCTCAACATTTAAAAACACCAACAAATTCAACAACAACCTCAACATTGAAAAACAACAACAACCTCAACATTTAAAAACACCAACAAATTCAACAACAACCTCAACATTGAAAAACACCAACAAATTCAACAACAACCTCAACATTGAAAAACAACAACAACCTCAACATTGAAAAACACCAACAAATTCAACAACAACCTCAACATTGAAAAACACCAACAAATTCAACAACAACCTCAACATTGAAAAACACCAACAAATTCAACAACAACCTCAACATTGAAAAACAATAACAACCTCAACATTGAAAAACACCAACAAATTCAACAACAACCTCAACATTGAAAAACACCAACAAATTCAACAACAACCTCAACATTGAAAAACAACAACAACCTCAACATTGAAAAACACCAACAAATTCCACAACAACTTCAACATTGAAAAACAACAACAAATTCAACAACAACCTCAACATTGAAAAACACCAACAAATTCAACAACAACCTCAACATTGAAAAAAAGCAACAAATTCAACAACAACTTCAACATTGAAAAACACCAACAAATTCAACAACAACCTCAACATTGAAAAACTACAACAGCCTGAACATTGAAAAATACCAACAAATTCAACAACAACCTCAAAATTGAAAAACAACAACAACCTCAACATTGAAAAACACCAACAAATTCAACAACAACCTCAACATTGAAAAACACCAACAAATTCAACAACAACCTCTACATTGAAAAACAACAACAACCTCAACATTGAAAAACAACAACAAATTCAACAACAACCTCAACACTAAAAGACACCAACAAATTCAACAACAACCTCAACATTGAAAAACAACAACAACCTCAACATTGAAAAACACCAACAAATTCAACAACAACTTCAACATTGAAAAACACCAACAAATTCAACAACAACCTCGACATTGAAAAACACCAACAAATTCAACAACAACCTCAACATTGAAAAACAATAACAACCTCAACATTTAAAAACACCAACAAATTCAACAACAACCTCAACATTCAAAAACAACAACAACCTCAACATGAAAAACACCACCAAATTCAACAACAACCTCAACATTGAAAAACAACAAGAACCTCAACATTGAAAAACACCAACAAATTCAACAACAACCTCAACATTAAAAAACACCAACAAATTCAACAACAACCTCAACATTGAAAAACAACAACAACCTCAACATTGAAAAACACCAACAAATTCAACAACAACCTCAACATTGAAAAACTCCAACAAATTCAACAACAACCTCAACATTGAAAAACAACAACAACCTCAACGTTGAAAAACACCAACAAATTCAACAACAACCTCAACATTGAAAAACAATAACAACCTCAACATTGAAAAACACCAACAAATTCAACAACAACTTCAACATTGAAAAACACCAACAAATTCAACAACAACCTCGACATTGAAAAACACCAACAAATTCAACAACAACCTCAACATTGAAAAACAATAACAACCTCAACATGAAAAACACCAACAAATTCAACAACAACCTCAACATTGAAAAACAACAACAACCTCAACATTGAAAAACACCAACAAATTCAACAACAACCTCAACATTAAAAAACACCAACAAATTCAACAACAACCTCAACATTGAAAAACAACAACAACCTCAACATTGAAAAACACCAACAAATTCAACAACAACCTCAACATTGAAAAACTCCAACAAATTCAACAACAACCTCAACATTGAAAAACAACAACAACATCAACATTGAAAAACACCAACAAATTCAACAACAACCTCAACATTGAAAAACAATAACAACCTCAACATTGAAAAACACCAACAAATTCAACAACAACCTCAACATTGAAAAACACCAACAAATTCAACAACAACCTCAACATTGAAAAACACCAACAAATTCAACAACAACCTAAGATTGGAAAACAACAACAACCTCAACATTGAAAAACACCGCCAAATTCAACAACAACCTCATCATTGAAAAACAATAACAACCTCAACATTGAAAAACACCAACAAATTCAACAACTACCTCAACATTAAAAAACACCAACAAATTCAACAACAACCTCAACATTGAAAAAAACCAACAAATTCAACAACAACCTCAACATTTAAAAACACCAACAAATTCAACAACAACCTCAACATTGAAAAACAACAACAACCTCAACATTTAAAAACACCAACAAATTCAACAACAACCTCAACATTGAAAAACACCAACAAATTCAACAACAACCTCAACATTGAAAAACAACAACAACCTCAACATTGAAAAACACCAACAAATTCAACAACAACCTCAACATTAAAAAACACCAACAAATTCAACAACAACGTAACATTGGAAAACAACAACAACCTCAACATTGAAAAACACCGCCAAATTCAACAACAACCTCATCATTGAAAAACAACAACAACCTCAACGTTGAAAAACACCAACAAATTCAACAACAACCTCAACATTGAAAAACAATAACAACCTCAACATTGAAAAACACCAACAAATTCAACAACAACTTCAACATTGAAAAACACCAACAAATTCAACAACAACCTCGACATTGAAAAACACCAACAAATTCAACAACAACCTCAACATTGAAAAACAACAACAACCTCAACATTTAAAAACACCAACAAATTCAACAACAACCTCAACATTGAAAAACAATAACAACCTCAACATGAAAAACACCAACAAATTCAACAACAACCTCAACATTGAAAAACAACAACAACCTCAACATTGAAAAACACCAACAAATTCAACAACAACCTCAACATTAAAAAACACCAACAAATTCAACAACAACCTCAACATTGAAAAACAACAACAACCTCAACATTGAAAAACACCAACAAATTCAACAACAACCTCAACATTGAAAAACTCCAACAAATTCAACAACAACCTCAACATTGAAAAACAACAACAACATCAACATTGAAAAACACCAACAAATTCAACAACAACCTCAACATTGAAAAACAATAACAACCTCAACATTGAAAAACACCAACAAATTCAACAACAACCTCAACATTGAAAAACACCAACAAATTCAACAACAACCTCAACATTGAAAAACACCAACAAATTCAACAACAACCTAACATTGGAAAACAACAACAACCTCAACATTGAAAAACACCGCCAAATTCAACAACAACCTCATCATTGAAAAACAATAACAACCTCAACATTGAAAAACACCAACAAATTCAACAACTACCTCAACATTAAAAAACACCAACAAATTCAACAACAACCTCAACATTGAAAAAAACCAACAAATTCAACAACAACCTCAACATTTAAAAACACCAACAAATTCAACAACAACCTCAACATTGAAAAACAACAACAACCTCAACATTTAAAAACACCAACAAATTCAACAACAACCTCAACATTGAAAAACACCAACAAATTCAACAACAACCTCAACATTGAAAAACAACAACAACCTCAACATTGAAAAACACCAACAAATTCAACAACAACCTCAACATTGAAAAACACCAACAAATTCAACAACAACCTCAACATTGAAAAACACCAACAAATTCAACAACAACCTCAACATTGAAAAACAATAACAACCTCAACATTGAAAAACACCAACAAATTCAACAACAACCTCAACATTGAAAAACACCAACAAATTCAACAACAACCTCAACATTGAAAAACAACAACAACCTCAACATTGAAAAACACCAACAAATTCCACAACAACTTCAACATTGAAAAACAACAACAAATTCAACAACAACCTCAACATTGAAAAACACCAACAAATTCAACAACAACCTCAACATTGAAAAAAAGCAACAAATTCAACAACAACTTCAACATTGAAAAACACCAACAAATTCAACAACAACCTCAACATTGAAAAACTACAACAGCCTGAACTTTGAAAAATACCAACAAATTCAACAACAACCTCAAAATTGAAAAACAACAACAACCTCAACATTGAAAAACACCAACAAATTCAACAACAACCTCAACATTGAAAAACACCAACAAATTCAACAACAACCTCTACATTGAAAAACAACAACAACCTCAACATTGAAAAACAACAACAAATTCAACAACAACCTCAACACTAAAAGACACCAACAAATTCAACAACAACCTCAACATTGAAAAACAACAACAACCTCAACATTGAAAAACACCAACAAATTCAACAACAACTTCAACATTGAAAAACACCAACAAATTCAACAACAACCTCGACATTGAAAAACACCAACAAATTCAACAACAACCTCAACATTGAAAAACAATAACAACCTCAACATTTAAAAACACCAACAAATTCAACAACAACCTCAACATTCAAAAACAACAACAACCTCAACATGAAAAACACCACCAAATTCAACAACAACCTCAACATTGAAAAACAACAAGAACCTCAACATTGAAAAACACCAACAAATTCAACAACAACCTCAACATTAAAAAACACCAACAAATTCAACAACAACCTCAACATTGAAAAACAACAACAACCTCAACATTGAAAAACACCAACAAATTCAACAACAACCTCAACATTGAAAAACTCCAACAAATTCAACAACAACCTCAACATTGAAAAACAACAACAACCTCAACGTTGAAAAACACCAACAAATTCAACAACAACCTCAACATTGAAAAACAATAACAACCTCAACATTGAAAAACACCAACAAATTCAACAACAACTTCAACATTGAAAAACACCAACAAATTCAACAACAACCTCGACATTGAAAAACACCAACAAATTCAACAACAACCTCAACATTGAAAAACAATAACAACCTCAACATGAAAAACACCAACAAATTCAACAACAACCTCAACATTGAAAAACAACAACAACCTCAACATTGAAAAACACCAACAAATTCAACAACAACCTCAACATTAAAAAACACCAACAAATTCAACAACAACCTCAACATTGAAAAACAACAACAACCTCAACATTGAAAAACACCAACAAATTCAACAACAACCTCAACATTGAAAAACTCCAACAAATTCAACAACAACCTCAACATTGAAAAACAACAACAACATCAACATTGAAAAACACCAACAAATTCAACAACAACCTCAACATTGAAAAACAATAACAACCTCAACATTGAAAAACACCAACAAATTCAACAACAACCTCAACATTGAAAAACACCAACAAATTCAACAACAACCTCAACATTGAAAAACACCAACAAATTCAACAACAACCTAAGATTGGAAAACAACAACAACCTCAACATTGAAAAACACCGCCAAATTCAACAACAACCTCATCATTGAAAAACAATAACAACCTCAACATTGAAAAACACCAACAAATTCAACAACTACCTCAACATTAAAAAACACCAACAAATTCAACAACAACCTCAACATTGAAAAAAACCAACAAATTCAACAACAACCTCAACATTTAAAAACACCAACAAATTCAACAACAACCTCAACATTGAAAAACAACAACAACCTCAACATTTAAAAACACCAACAAATTCAACAACAACCTCAACATTGAAAAACACCAACAAATTCAACAACAACCTCAACATTGAAAAACAACAACAACCTCAACATTGAAAAACACCAACAAATTCAACAACAACCTCAACATTAAAAAACACCAACAAATTCAACAACAACGTAACATTGGAAAACAACAACAACCTCAACATTGAAAAACACCGCCAAATTCAACAACAACCTCATCATTGAAAAACAATAACAACCTCAACATTGAAAAACACCAACAAATTCAACAACTACCTCAACATTAAAAAACACCAACAAATTCAACAACAACCTCAACATTCAAAAACAACAACAACCTCAACATTGAAAAACACCAACAAATTCAACAACAACCTCAACATTTAAAATCACCAACAAATTCAACAACAACCTCAACATTGAAAAACAACAACAACCTCAACATTTAAAAACACCAACAAATTCAACAACAACCTCAACATTGAAAAACACCAACAAATTCAACAACAACCTCAACATTGAAAAACAACAACAACCTCAACATTGAAAAACACCAACAGATTCAACAACAACCTCAACATTGAAAAACAACAACAACCTCAACATTGAAAAACACCAACAAATTCAACAACAACTTCAACATTGAAATACACGAACAAATTCAACAATAACCTCGACATTGAAAAACACGAACAAATTCCACAACAACCTCAACATTGAAAAACTACAAAAACCTCAACATTGAAAAACCCCAACAAATTCAACAACATTCTAAACATTGAAAAACAACAACAACCACAACATTGAAAAACACCAACAAATTCAACAACAACCTCAACATTGAAAAACAACAACAACCTCAAAATTGAAAAACACCAACAAATTCAACAACAACTTCAACATTGAAAAACACCAACAAATTGAACAACAACCTCTACATTGAAAAACAACAACAACCTCAACATTGAAAAACACCAACAAATTCAACAACAACCTCAACATTGAAAAACACCAACAAATTCAGCAACAACCTCAACATTGAAAAACAACAACAACCTCAACATTTAAAAACACCAACAAATTCAACAACAACCTCAACATTGAAAAACAACAACAACCTCAACATGAAAAACACCAACAAATTCAACAACAACCTCAACATTGAAAAACAACAACAACCTCAACATTGAAAAGCACCAACAAATTCAACAACAACCTCAACATTAAAAAACAATAACAAATTCAACAACAACCTCAACATTGAAAAACTCCAACAAATTCAACAACAACCTCAACATTGAAAAACTACAACAGCCTGAAAATTGAAAAATACCAACAAATTCAACAACAACCTCAAAATTGAAAAACAACAACAACCTCAACATTGAAAAACACCAACAAATTCAACAACAACCTCAACATTGAAAAACACCAACAAATTCAACAACAACCTCTACATTGAAAAACAACAACAACCTCAACATTGAAAAACACCAACAAATTCAACAACAACCTCAACATTAAAAGACACCAACAAATTCAACAACAACCTCAACATTGAAAAACAACAACAACCTCAAATTTGAAAAACACCAACAAATTCAACAACAACCTCAACATTGAAAAACAACAACAACCTCAACATTGAAAAACACCAACAAATTCAACAACAACTTCAACATTGAAAAACAACAACAAATTCAACAACAACCTCGACATTGAAAAACACCAACAAATTCAACAACAACCTCAACATTGAAAAACAATAACAACCTCAACATTTAAAAACACCAACAAATTCAACAACAACCTCAACATTCAAAAACAACAACAACCTCAACATGAAAAACACCACCAAATTCAACAACAACCTCAACATTGAAAAACAACAACAACCTCAACATTGAAAAACACCAACAAATTCAACAACAACCTCAACATTAAAAACACCAACAAATTCAACAACAACCTCAACATTGAAAAACAACAACAACCTCAACATTGAAAAACACCAACAAATTCAACAACAACCTCAACATTGAAAAACTCCAACAAATTCAACAACAACCTCAACATTGAAAAACAACAACAACCTCAACGTTGAAAAACACCAACAAATTCAACAACAACCTCAACATTGAAAAACAATAACAACCTCAACATTGAAAAACACCAACAAATTCAACAACAACTTCAACATTGAAAAACACCAACAAATTCAACAACAACGTCGACATTGAAAAACACCAACAAATTCAACAACAACCTCAACATTGAAAAACAATAACAACATCAACATTTAAAAACACCAACAAATTCAACAACAACCTCAACATTGAAAAACAACAACAACCTCAACATGAAAAACACCACCAAATTCAACAACAACCTCAACATTGAAAAACAACAACAACCTCAACATTGAAAAACACCAACAAATTCAACAACAACCTCAACATTAAAAACACCAACAAATTCAACAACAACCTCAACATTGAAAAACAACAACAACCTCAACATTGAAAAACACCAACAAATTCAACAACAACCTCAACATTGAAAAACTCCAACAAATTCAACAACAACCTCAACATTGAAAAACAACAACAACCTCAACGTTGAAAAACACCAACAAATTCAACAACAACCTCAACATTGAAAAACAATAACAACCTCAACATTGAAAAACACCAACAAATTCAACAACAACTTCAACATTGAAAAACACCAACAAATTCAACAACAACGTCGACATTGAAAAACACCAACAAATTCAACAACAACCTCAACATTGAAAAACAATAACAACCTCAACATGAAAAACACCAACAAATTCAACAACAACCTCAACATTGAAAAACAACAACAACCTCAACATTGAAAAACACCAACAAATTCAACAACAACCTCAACATTAAAAAACACCAACAAATTCAACAACAACCTCAACATTGAAAAACAACAACAACCTCAACATTGAAAAACACCAACAAATTCAACAACAACCTCAACATTGAAAAACTCCAACAAATTCAACAACAACCTCAACATTGAAAAACAACAACAACATCAACATTGAAAAACACCAACAAATTCAACAACAACCTCAACATTGAAAAACAATAACAACCTCAACATTGAAAAACAACAACAAATTCAACAACAACCTCAACATTGAAAAACACCAACAAATTCAACAACAACCTCAACATTGAAAAACACCAACAAATTCAACAACAACCTAACATTGGAAAACAACAACAACCTCAACATTGAAAAACACCGCCAAATTCAACAACAACCTGATCATTGAAAAACAATAACAACCTCAACATTGAAAAACACCAACAAATTCAACAACTACCTCAACATTAAAAAACACCAACAAATTCAACAACAACCTCAACATTGAAAAACAACAACAACCTCAACATTGAAAAACACCAACAAATTCAACAACAACCTCAACATTTAAAAACACCAACAAATTCAACAACAACCTCAACATTGAAAAACAACAACAACCTCAACATTTAAAAACACCAACAAATTCAACAACAACCTCAACATTGAAAAACACCAACAAATTCAACAACAACCTCAACATTGAAAAACAACAACAACCTCAACATTGAAAAACACCAACATATTCAACAACAACCTGAACATTGAAAAACAACAACAACCTCAACATTGAAAAACACCAACAAATTCAACAACAACTTCAACATTGAAATACACGAACAAATTCAACAACAACCTTGACATTGAAAAACACCAACAAATTCAACAACAACCTCAACATTGAAAAACTACAACAAGCTCAACATTGAAAAACCCCAACAAATTCAACAACATTCTCAACATTGAAAAACAACAACAACCACAACATTGAAAAACACCAACAAATTCAACAACAACCTCAACATTGAAAAACAACAACAACCTGAAAATTGAAAAACACCAACAAATTCAACAACAACTTCAACATTGAAAAACACCAACAAATTCAACAACAACCTCTACATTGAAAAACAACAACAACCTCAACATTGAAAAACACCAACAAATTCAACAACAACCTCAACATTAAAAAACACCAACAAATTCAAAAACAACCTCAACATTGAAAAACAACAACAACCTCAATGTTGAAAAACACCAACAAATTCAACAACAACATCAACATTGAAAAACAATAACAACCTCAACATTGAAAAACACCAACAAATTCAACAACAACTTCAACATCGAAAAACACCAACAAATTCAACAACAACCTCGACATTGAAAAACACCAACAAATTCAGCAACAACCTCAACATTGAAAAACAACAACAACCTCAACATTTAAAAACACCAACAAATTCAACAACAACCTCAACATTGAAAAACAACAACAACCTCAACATGAAAAACACCAACAAATTCAACAACAACCTCAACATTGAAAAACAACAACAACCTCAACATTGAAAAGCACCAACAAATTAAACAACAACCTCAACATTAAAAAACACCAACAAATTCAACAACAACCTCAACATTGAAAAACTCCAACAAATTCAACAACAACCTCAACATTGAAAAACAACAACAACATCAACAATGAAAAACACCAACAAATTCAACAACAACCTCAACATTGAAAAACAATAACAACCTCAACATTGAAAAACACCAACAAATTCAACAACAACCTCAACATTGAAAAACACCAACAAATTCAACAACAACCTCAACATTGAAAAACAACAACAACCTCAACATTGAAAAACACCAACAAATTCCACAACAACCTCAACATTGAAAAACACCAACAAATTCAACAACAACCTCAACATTGAAAAAAAGCAACAAATTCAACAACAACCTCAGCATTGAAAAACACCAACAAATTCAACAACAACCTCAACATTGAAAAACTACAACAGCCTGAAAATTGAAAAATACCAACAAATTCAACAACAACCTCAAAATTGAAAAACAACAACAACCTCAACATTGAAAAACACCAACAAATTCAACAACAACCTCAACATTGAAAAACACCAACAAATTCAACAACAACCTCTACATTGAAAAACAACAACAACCTCAACATTGAAAAACACCAACAAATTCAACAACAACCTCAACATTAAAAGACACCAACAAATTCAACAACAACCTCAACATTGAAAAACAACAACAACCTCAAATTTGAAAAACACCAACAAATTCAACAACAACCTCAACATTGAAAAACAACAACAACCTCAACATTGAAAAACACCAACAAATTCAACAACAACTTCAACATTGAAAAACACCAACAAATTCAACAACAACCTCGACATTGAAAAACACCAACAAATTCAACAACAACCTCAACATTGAAAAACAATAACAACCTCAACATTTAAAAACACCAACAAATTCAACAACAACCTCAACATTCAAAAACAACAACAACCTCAACATGAAAAACACCACCAAATTCAACAACAACCTCAACATTGAAAAACAACAACAACCTCAACATTGAAAAACACCAACAAATTCAACAACAACCTCAACATTAAAAACACCAACAAATTCAACAACAACCTCAACATTGAAAAACAACAACAACCTCAACATTGAAAAACACCAACAAATTCAACAACAACCTCAACATTGAAAAACTCCAACAAATTCAACAACAACCTCAACATTGAAAAACAACAACAACCTCAACGTTGAAAAACACCAACAAATTCAACAACAACTTCAACATTGAAAAACAATAACAACCTCAACATTGAAAAACACCAACAAATTCAACAACAACTTCAACATTGAAAAACACCAACAAATTCAACAACAACGTCGACATTGAAAAACACCAACAAATTCAACAACAACCTCAACATTGAAAAACAACAACAACCTCAACATTTAAAAACACCAACAAATTCAACAACAACCTCAACATTGAAAAACAATAACAACCTCAACATGAAAAACACCAACAAATTCAACAACAACCTCAACATTGAAAAACAACAACAACCTCAACATTGAAAAACACCAACAAATTCAACAACAACCTCAACATTAAAAAACACCAACAAATTCAACAACAACCTCAACATTGAAAAACAACAACAACCTCAACATTGAAAAACACCAACAAATTCAACAACAACCTCAACATTGAAAAACTCCAACAAATTCAACAACAACCTCAACATTGAAAAACAACAACAACATCAACATTGAAAAACACCAACAAATTCAACAACAACCTCAACATTGAAAAACAATAACAACCTCAACATTGAAAAACACCAACAAATTCAACAACAACCTCAACATTGAAAAACACCAACAAATTCAACAACAACCTCAACATTGAAAAACACCAACAAATTCAACAACAACCTAACATTGGAAAACAACAACAACCTCAACATTGAAAAACACCGCCAAATTCAACAACAACCTCATCATTGAAAAACAATAACAACCTCAACATTGAAAAACACCAACAAATTCAACAACTACCTCAACATTAAAAAACACCAACAAATTCAACAACAACCTCAACATTGAAAAACAACAACAACCTCAACATTGAAAAACACCAACAAATTCAACAACAACCTCAACATTTAAAAACACCAACAAATTCAACAACAACCTCAACATTGAAAAACAACAACAACCTCAACATTTAAAAACACCAACAAATTCAACAACAACCTCAACATTGAAAAACACCAACAAATTCAACAACAACCTCAACATTGAAAAACAACAACAACCTCAACATTGAAAAACACCAACATATTCAACAACAACCTGAACATTGAAAAACAACAACAACCTCAACATTGAAAAACACCAACAAATTCAACAACAACTTCAACATTGAAATACACGAACAAATTCAACAACAACCTTGACATTGAAAAACACCAACAAATTCAACAACAACCTCAACATTGAAAAACTACAACAACCTCAACATTGAAAAACCCCAACAAATTCAACAACATTCTCAACATTGAAAAACAACAACAACCTCAACATTGAAAAACCCCAACAAATTCAACAACATTCTCAACATTGAAAAACAACAACAACCACAACATTGAAAAACACCAACAAATTCAACAACAACTTCAACATTGAAAAACACCAACAAATTCAACAACAACCTCTACATTGAAAAACAACAACAACCTCAACATTGAAAAACACCAACAAATTCAACAACAACCTCAACATTAAAAAACACCAACAAATTCAAAAACAACCTCAACATTGAAAAACAACAACAACCTCAACGTTGAAAAACACCAACAAATTCAACAACAACCTCAACATTGAAAAACAATAACAACCTCAACATTGAAAAACACCAACAAATTCAACAACAACTTCAAGATTTAAAAACACCAACAATTCAACAACAACCTCGACATTGAAAAACACCAACAAATTCAGCAACAACCTCAACATTGAAAAACAACAACAACCTCAACATTTAAAAACACCAACAAATTCAACAACAACCTCAACATTGAAAAACAACAACAACCTCAACATGAAAAACACCAACAAATTCAACAACAACCTCAACATTGAAAAACAACAACAACCTCAACATTGAAAAGCACCAACAAATTCAACAACAACCTCAACATTAAAAAACACCAACAAATTCAACAACAACCTCAACATTGAAAAACTCCAACAAATTCAACAACAACCTCAACATTGAAAAACAACAACAACATCAACATTGAAAAACACCAACAAATTCAACAACAACCTCAACATTGAAAAACAATAACAACCTCAACATTGAAAAACACCAACAAATTCAACAACAACCTCAACATTGAAAAACACCAACAAATTCAACAACAACCTCAACATTGAAAAACAACAACAACCTCAACATTGAAAAACACCATCAAATTCCACAACAACTTCAACATTGAAAAACAACAACAAATTCAACAACAACCTCAACATTGAAAAACACCAACAAATTCAACAACAACCTCAACATTGAAAAACAGCAACAAATTCAACAACAACCTCAACATTTAAAAACACCAACAAATTCAACAACAACCTCAACATTGAAAAACTACAACAACCTGAACATTGAAAAACACCAACAATTTCAACAACAACCTCAACTTTGAAAAACTGCAACAGCCTGAACATTGAAAAACACCAACAAATTCAACAACAACCTCAAAATTGAAAAACAACAACAACCTCAACATTGAAAAACACCAACAAATTCAACAACAACCTCAACATTGAAAAACAACAACAACCTCAAAATTGAAAAACACCAACAAATTCAACAACAACCTCAACATTGAAAAACAACAACAACCTCAACATTGAAAAACACCAACAAATTCCACAACAACTTCAACATTGAAAAACACCAACAAATTCAACAACAACCTCGACATTGAAAAACACCAACAAATTCAACAACAACCTCAACATTGAAAAACAACAACAACCTCAACATTTAAAAACACCAACAAATTCAACAACAACCTCAACATTCAAAAACAACAACAACCTCAATATGAAAAACACCACCAAATTCAACAACAACCTCAACATTGAAAAACAACAACAACCTCAACATTGAAAAACACCAACAAATTCAACAACAACCTCAACATTAAAAAACACCAACAAATTCAACAACAACCTTAACATTGAAAAACAACAACAACCTCAACGTTGAAAAACACCAACAAATTCAACAACAACCTCAACATTGAAAAACTCCAACAAATTCAACAACAACCTCAACATTGAAAAACAACAACAACCTCAACATTGAAAAACACCAACAAATTCAACAACAACCTCAACATTGAAAAACAATAACAACCTCAACATTGAAAAACACCAACAAATTCAACAACAACTTCAACATTGAAAAACACCAACAAATTCAACAACAACCTCGACATTGAAAAACACCAACAAATTCAACAACAACCTCAACATTGAAAAACAACAACAACCTCAACATTGAAAAACACCAACAAATTCAACAACAACCTCAACATTGAAAAACACCAACAAATTCAACAACAACCTCAGCATTGAAAAACAACAACAACCTCAACATTGAAAAACACCAACAAATTCAACAACAACCTCAACATTGAAAAACAACAACAACCTCAACATGAAAAACACCAACAAATTCAACAACAACCTTCAACATTGAAAAACAACAACAACCTCAACATTGAAAAACACCAACAAATTCAACAACAACCTCAACATTAAAAAACACCAACAAATTCAACAACAACGTCAACATTGAAAAACAATAACAACCGCAACATGAAAAACACCAACAAATTCAACAACAACCTCAACATTGAAAAACAACAACAACCTCAACATTGAAAAACACCAACAAATTCAACAACAACCTCAACATTAAAAAACACCAACAAATTCAACAACAACCTCAACATTGAAAAACAACAACAACCTCAACATTGAAAAACACCAACAAATTCAACAACAACCTCAACATTGAAAAACTCCAACAAATTCAACAACAACCTCAACATTGAAAAACAACAACAACATCAACATGGAAAAACACCAACAAATTCAACAACAACCTCAACATTGAAAAACAATAACAACCTCAACATTGAAAAACACCAACAAATTCAACAGCAACCTCAACATTGAAAAACACCAACAAATTCAACAACAACCTCAACATTGAAAAACAGCGCCAAATTCAACAACAACCTCATCATTGAAAAACAATAACAACCTTAACATTGAAAAACACCAACAAATTCAACAACTACCTCAACATTAAAAAACACCAACAAATTCAACAACAACCTCAACATTGAAAAACAACAACAACCTCAACATTGAAAAACACCAACAAATTCAACAACAACCTCAACATTTAAAAACAACAACAAATTCAACAACAACCTCAACATTGAAAAACAACAACAACCTCAACATTTAAAAACACCAACAATTTTCAACAACAACCTCAACATTAAAAACACCAACAAATTCAACAACAACCTCAACATTGAAAAACAACAACAACCTCAACATTGAAAAACACCAACATATTCAACAACAACCTGAACATTGAAAAACAACAACAACCTCAACATTGAAAAACACCAACAAATTCAACAACAACTTCAACATTGAAATACACGAACAAATTCAACAACAACCTCGACATTGAAAAACACCAACAAATTCAACAACAACCTCAACATTGAAAAACTACAACAACCTCAACATTGAAAAACCCCAACAAATTCAACAACATTCTCAACATTGAAAAACAACAACAACCACAACATTGGAAAACACCAACAAATTCAACAACAACCTCAACATTGAAAAACAACAACAACCTCAAAATTGAAAAACACCAACAAATTCAACAACAACTTCAACATTGAAAAACACCAACAAATTCAACAACAACCTCTACATTGAAAAACAACAACAACCTCAACATTGAAAAACACCAACAAATTCAACAACAACCTCAACATTAAAAAACACCAACAAATTCAAAAACAACCTCAACATTGAAAAACAACAACAACCTCAACGTTGAAAAACACCAACAACTTCAACAACAACCTCAACATTGAAAAACAATAACAACCTCAACATTGAAAAACACCAACAAATTCAACAACAACTTCAACATTTAAAAACACCAACAAATTCAACAACAACCTCGACATTGAAAAACACCAACAAATTCAGCAACAACCTCAACATTGAAAAACAACAACAACCTCAACATTTAAAAACACCAACAAATTCAACAACAACCTCAACATTGAAAAACAACAACAACCTCAACATGAAAAACACCAACAAATTCAACAACAACCTCAACATTGAAAAACAACAACAACCTCAACATTGAAAAGCACCAACAAATTCAACTACAACCTCAACATTAAAAAACACCAACAAATTCAACAACAACCTCAACATTGAAAAACTCCAACAAATTCAACAACAACCTCAACATTGAAAAACAACAACAACATCAACATTGAAAAACACCAACAAATTCAACAACAACCTCAACATTGAAAAACAATAACAACCTCAACATTGAAAAACACCAACAAATTCAACAACAACCTCAACATTGAAAACACCAACAAATTCAACAACAACCTCAACATTGAAAAACAACAGCAACCTCAACTTTGAAAAACACCATCAAATTCCACAACAACTTCAACATTGAAAAACACCAACAAATTCAACAACAACCTCAACATTGAAAAACACCAACAAATTCAACAACAACCTCAACATTGAAAAACAGCAACAAATTCAACAACAACCTCAACATTTAAAAACACCAACAAATTCAACAACAACCTCAACATTGAAAAACTACAACAACCTGAACATTGAAAAACACCAACAAATTCAACAACAACCTCAACTTTGAAAAACTGCAACAGCCTGAACATTGAAAAACACCAACAAATTCAACAACAACCTCAAAATTGAAAAACAACAACAACCTCAACATTGAAAAACACCAACAAATTCAACCACAACCTCAACATTGAAAAACACCAACCAATTCAACAACAACCTCTACATTGAAAAACAACAACAACTTCAACATTGAAAAACACCAACAAATTCAACAACAACCTCAACATTAAAAAACCCCAACAAATTCAACAACAACCTCAACATTGAAAAACAACAACAACCTCAACTTTGAAAAACACCAACAAATTCCACAACAACTTCAACATTGAAAAACACCAACAAATTCAACAACAACCTCGACATTGAAAAACACCAACAAATTCAACAACAACCTCAACATTGAAAAACAACAACAACCTCAACATTTAAAAACACCAACAAATTCAGCAACAACCTCAACATTCAAAAACAACAACAACCTCAATATGAAAAACACCACCAAATTCAACAACAACCTCAACATTGAAAAACAACAACAACCTCAACATTGAAATACACCAACAAATTCAACAACAACCTCAACATTAAAAAACACCAACAAATTCAACAACAACCTCAACATTGAAAAACAACAACAACCTCAACGTTGAAAAACACCAACAAATTCAACAACAACCTCAACATTGAAAAACTCCAACAAATTCAACAACAACCTCAACATTGAAAAACAACAACAACCTCAACATTGAAAAACACCAACAAATTCAAAAACAACCTCAACATTGAAAAACAATAACAACCTCAACATTGAAAAACACCAACAAATTCAACAACAACTTCAACATTGAAAAACACCAACAAATTCAACAACAACCTCGACATTGAAAAATACCAACAAATTCAACAACAACCTCAACATTGAAAAACAACAACAACCTCAACATTTAAAAACACCAACAAATTCAACAACAACCTCAACATTGAAAAACAACAACAACCTCAACATGAAAAACACCAACAAGTTCAACAACAACCTCAACATTAAAAAACACCAACAAATTCAACAACAACCTCAACTTTGAAAAACAACAACAACCTCAACATTGAAAAACACCAACAAATTCAGCAACAACCTCAACATTGAAAAACTCCAACAAATTCAACAACAACCTCAACATTGAATAACAACAACAACCTCAACATTGAAAAACACCAACAAATTCAACAACAACCTCAACATTGAAAAACAACAACAACCTCAACATTTAAAAACACCAACAAATTCAACAACAACCTCAACATTAAAAACACCAACAAATTCAACAACAACCTCAACATTGAAAAACAACAACAACCTCAACATTGAAAAACACCAACATATTCAACAACAACCTGAACATTGAAAAACAACAACAACCTCAACATTGAAAAACACCAACAAATTCAACAACAACTTCAACATTGAAATACACGAACAAATTCAACAACAACCTCGACATTGAAAAACACCAACAAATTCAACAACGACCTCAACATTGAAAAACCCCAACAAATTCAACAACATTCTCAACATTGAAAAACAACAACAACCACAACATTGGAAAACACCAACAAATTCAACAACAACCTCAACATTGAAAAACAACAACAACCTCAAAATTGAAAAACACCAACAAATTCAACAACAACTTCAACATTGAAAAACACCAACAAATTCAACAACAACCTCTACATTGAAAAACAACAACAACCTCAACATTGAAAAACACCAACAAATTCAACAACAACCTCAACATTAAAAAACACCAACAAATTCAAAAACAACCTCAACATTGAAAAACAACAACAACCTCAACGTTGAAAAACACCAACAACTTCAACAACAACCTCAACATTGAAAAACAATAACAACCTCAACATTGAAAAACACCAACAAATTCAACAACAACTTCAACATTTAAAAACACCAACAAATTCAACAACAACCTCGACATTGAAAAACACCAACAAATTCAGCAACAACCTCAACATTGAAAAACAACAACAACCTCAACATTTAAAAACACCAACAAATTCAACAACAACCTCAACATTGAAAAACAACAACAACCTCAACATGAAAAACACCAACAAATTCAACAACAACCTCAACATTGAAAAACAACAACAACCTCAACATTGAAAAGCACCAACAAATTCAACTACAACCTCAACATTAAAAAACACCAACAAATTCAACAACAACCTCAACATTGAAAAACTCCAACAAATTCAACAACAACCTCAACATTGAAAAACAACAACAACATCAACATTGAAAAACACCAACAAATTCAACAACAACCTCAACATTGAAAAACAATAACAACCTCAACATTGAAAAACACCAACAAATTCAACAACAACCTCAACATTGAAAAACACCAACAAATTCAACAACAACCTCAACATTGAAAAACAACAGCAACCTCAACTTTGAAAAACACCATCAAATTCCACAACAACTTCAACATTGAAAAACACCAACAAATTCAACAACAACCTCAACATTGAAAAACACCAACAAATTCAACAACAACCTCAACATTGAAAAACAGCAACAAATTCAACAACAACCTCAACATTTAAAAACACCAACAAATTCAACAACAACCTCAACATTGAAAAACTACAACAACCTGAACATTGAAAAACACCAACAAATTCAACAACAACCTCAACTTTGAAAAACTGCAACAGCCTGAACATTGAAAAACACCAACAAATTCAACAACAACCTCAAAATTGAAAAACAACAACAACCTCAACATTGAAAAACACCAACAAATTCAACCACAACCTCAACATTGAAAAACACCAACCAATTCAACAACAACCTCTACATTGAAAAACAACAACAACTTCAACATTGAAAAACACCAACAAATTCAACAACAACCTCAACATTAAAAAACCCCAACAAATTCAACAACAACCTCAACATTGAAAAACAACAACAACCTCAAAATTGAAAAACACCAACAAATTCAACAACAACCTCAACATTGAAAAACAACAACAACCTCAACTTTGAAAAACACCAACAAATTCCACAACAACTTCAACATTGAAAAACACCAACAAATTCAACAACAACCTCGACATTGAAAAACACCAACAAATTCAACAACAACCTCAACATTGAAAAACAACAACAACCTCAACATTTAAAAACACCAACAAATTCAACAACAACCTCAACATTCAAAAACAACAACAACCTCAATATGAAAAACACCACCAAATTCAACAACAACCTCAACATTGAAAAACAACAACAACCTCAACATTGAAATACACCAACAAATTCAACAACAACCTCAACATTAAAAAACACCAACAAATTCAACAACAACCTCAACATTGAAAAACAACAACAACCTCAACGTTGAAAAACACCAACAAATTCAACAACAACCTCAACATTGAAAAACTCCAACAAATTCAACAACAACCTCAACATTGAAAAACAACAACAACCTCAACATTGAAAAACACCAACAAATTCAACAACAACCTCAACATTGAAAAACAATAACAACCTCAACATTGAAAAACACCAACAAATTCAACAACAACTTCAACATTGAAAAACACCAACAAATTCAACAACAACCTCGACATTGAAAAACACCAACAAATTCAACAACAACCTCAACATTGAAAAACAACAACAACCTCAACATTTAAAAACACCAACAAATTCAACAACAACCTCAACATTGAAAAACAACAACAACCTCAACATGAAAAACACCAACAAGTTCAACAACAACCTCAACATTAAAAAACACCAACAAATTCAACAACAACCTCAACTTTGAAAAACAACAACAACCTCAACATTGAAAAACACCAACAAATTCAGCAACAACCTCAACATTGAAAAACTCCAACAAATTCAACAACAACCTCAACATTGAATAACAACAACAACCTCAACATTGAAAAACACCAACAAATTCAACAACAACCTCAACATTGAAAAACAACAACAACCTCAACATTGAAAAGCACCAACAAATTCAACAACAACTTCAACATTTAAAAACAACAACAACCTCAACATGAAAAACACCAACAAATTCAACAACAACCTCAACATTGAAAAACAACAACAACCTCAACATTGAAAAACACCAACAAATTCAACAACAACCTCAACATTGAAAAACAATAACAACCTCAACATTGAAAAACACCAACAAATTCAACAACAACCTCAACATTGAAAAACACCAACAAATTCAACAACAACCTCAACATTGAAAAACAACAACAACCTCAACATTGAAAAACACCAACAAATTCCACAACAACTTCAACATTGAAAAACAACAACAAATTCAACAACAACCTCAACATTGAAAAACACCAACAAATTCAACAACAACCTCAACATTGAAAAACAGCAACAAATTCAACAACAACCTCAACATTTAAAAACACCAACAAATTCAACAACAACCTCAACATTGAAAAACTACAACAACCTGAACATTGAAAAACACCAACAAATTCAACAACAACCTCAACATTGAAAAACTACAACAGCCTGAACATTGAAAAACACCAACCAATTCAACAACAACCTCTACATTGAAAAACAACAACAACCTCAACATTGAAAAACACCAACAAATTCAACAACAACCTCAACATTAAAAAACACCAACAAATTCAACAACAACCTCAACATTGAAAAACAACAACAACCTCAAAATTGAAAAACACCAACAAATTCAACAACAATCTCAACATTGAAAAACAACAACAACCTCAACATTGAAAAACACCAACAAATTCAACAACAACTTCAACATTGAAAAACACCAACAAATTCAACAACAACCTCGACATTGAAAAACACCAACAAATTCAACAACAACCTCAACATTGAAAAACAACAACAACCTCAACATTTAAAAACACCAACAAATTCAACAACAACCTCAACATTCAAAAAGAACAACAACCTCAATATGAAAAACACCACCAAATTCAACAACAACCACAACATTGAAAAACAACAACAACCACAACATTGAAAAACACCAACAAGTTCAACAACAACCTCAACATTAAAAAACACCAACAAATTCAACAACAACCTCAACATTGAAAAACAACAACAACCTCAACATTGAAAAACACCAACAAATTCAACAACAACCTCAACTTTGAAAAACTCCAACAAATTCAACAACAACCTCAACATTGAAAAACAACAACAACCTCAACATTGAAAAACACCAACAAATTCAACAACAACCTCAACATTGAAAAACAATAACAACCTCAACATTCAAAAACACCAACAAATTCAACAACAACTTCAACATTGAAAAACACCAACAAATTCAACAACAACCTCGACATTGAAAAACACCAACAAATTCAACAACAACCTCAACATTGAAAAACAACAACAACCTCAACATTTAAAAACACCAGCAAATTCAACAACAACCTCAACATTGAAAAACAACAACAACCTCAACATGAAAAACACCAACAAATTCAACAACAACCTCAACATTGAAAAACAACAACAACCTCAACATTGAAAAACACCAACAAATTCAACAACAACCTCAACATTAAAAAACACCAACAAATTCAACAACAACCTCGACATTGAAAAACAACAACAACCTCAACATTGAAAAACACCAACAAATTCAACAACAACCTCAACATTGAAAAACTCCAACAAATTCAACAACAACCTCAACATTGAAAAACAATAACAACCTCAACATTGAAAAACACCAACAAATTCAACAACAACCTCAACATTGAAAAACAGCAACAAATTCAACAACAACCTCAACATTTAAAAACACCAACAAATTCAACAACAACCTCAACATTGAAAAACTACAACAACCTGAACATTGAAAAACACCAACAAATTCAAGAACAACCTCAACATTGAAAAACTACAACAGCCTGAACATTGAAAAACACCAACAAATTCAACAACCTCAAAACTGAAAAACAACAACAACCTCAACATTGAAAAACACCAACAAATTCAACAACAACCTCAACATTAAAAAACACCAACCAATTCAACAACAACCTCTACATTGAAAAACAACAACAACCTCAACATTGAAAAACACCAACAAATTAAACAACAACCTCAACATTAAAAAACACCAACAAATTCAACAACAACCTCAACATTGAAAAACAACAACAACCTCAAAATTGAAAAACACCAACAAATTCAACAACACCCTCAACACTGAAAAACAACAACAACCTCAACATTGAAAAACACCAACAAATTCAACAACAACTTCAACATTGAAAAACACCAACAAATTCAACAACAACCTCGACATTGAAAAACACCAACAAATTCAACAACAACCTCAACATTGAAAAACAACAACAACCTCAACATTTAACAACACCAACAAATTCAACAACAACCTCAACATTCAAAAACAACAACAACCTCAATATGAAAAACACCACCAAATTCAACAACAACCTCAACATTGAAAAACAACAACAACCTCAACATTGAAAAACACCAACAAATTCAACAACAACCTCAACATTAAAAAACACCAACAAATTCAACAACAACCTCAACATTGAAAAACAACAACAACCTCAACATTGAAAAACACCAACAAATTCAACAACAACCTCAACTTTGAAAAACTCCAACAAATTCAACAACAACCTCAACATTGAAGAACAACAACAACCTCAACATTGAAAAACACCAACAAATTCAACAACCACCTCAACATTGAAAAACAATAACAACCTCAACATTGAAAAACACAAACAAATTCAACAACAACTTCAACATTGAAAAACACCAACAAATTCAACAACAACCTCGACATTGAAAAACACCAACAAATTCAACAACAACCTCAACATTGAAAAACAACAACAACCTCAACATTTAAAAACACCAACAAATTCAACAACAACCTCAACATTGAAAAACTACAACAACCTCAACATGAAAAACACCAACAAATTCAACAACAACCTCAACATTGAAAAACAACAACAACCTCAACATTGAAAAACACCAACAAATTCAACAAAAACCTCAACATTAAAAAACACCAACAAATTCAACAACAACCTCAACATTGAAAAACAACAACAACCTCAACATTGAAAAACACCAACAAATTCAACAACAACCTCAACATTGAAAAACTCCAACAAATTCAACAACAACCTCAACATTGAAAAACAACAACAACCTCAACATTGAAAAACACCAACAAATTCAACAACAACCTCAACATTAAAAAACACCAACAAATTCAACAACAACCTCGACATTGAAAAACAACAACAACCTCAACATTGAAAAACACCAACAAATTCAACAACAACCTCAACATTGAAAAACTCCAACAAATTCAACAACAACCTCAACATTGAAAAACAATAACAACCTCAACATTGAAAAACACCAACAAATTCAACAACAACCTCAACATTGAAAAACAGCAACAAATTCAACAACAACCTCAACATTTAAAAACACCAACAAATTCAACAACAACCTCAACATTGAAAAACTACAACAACCTGAACATTGAAAAACACCAACAAATTCAAGAACAACCTCAACATTGAAAAACTACAACAGCCTGAACATTGAAAAACACCAACAAATTCAACAACCTCAAAACTGAAAAACAACAACAACCTCAACATTGAAAAACACCAACAAATTCAACAACAACCTCAACATTAAAAAACACCAACCAATTCAACAACAACCTCTACATTGAAAAACAACAACAACCTCAACATTGAAAAACACCAACAAATTAAACAACAACCTCAACATTAAAAAACACCAACAAATTCAACAACAACCTCAACATTGAAAAACAACAACAACCTCAAAATTGAAAAACACCAACAAATTCAACAACAACCTCAACACTGAAAAACAACAACAACCTCAACATTGAAAAACACCAACAAATTCAACAACAACTTCAACATTGAAAAACACCAACAAATTCAACAACAACCTCGACATTGAAAAACACCAACAAATTCAACAACAACCTCAACATTGAAAAACAACAACAACCTCAACATTTAACAACACCAACAAATTCAACAACAACCTCAACATTCAAAAACAACAACAACCTCAATATGAAAAACACCACCAAATTCAACAACAACCTCAACATTGAAAAACAACAACAACCTCAACATTGAAAAACACCAACAAATTCAACAACAACCTCAACATTAAAAAACACCAACAAATTCAACAACAACCTCAACATTGAAAAACAACAACAACCTCAACATTGAAAAACACCAACAAATTCAACAACAACCTCAACTTTGAAAAACTCCAACAAATTCAACAACAACCTCAACATTGAAGAACAACAACAACCTCAACATTGAAAAACACCAACAAATTCAACAACCACCTCAACATTGAAAAACAATAACAACCTCAACATTGAAAAACACAAACAAATTCAACAACAACTTCAACATTGAAAAACACCAACAAATTCAACAACAACCTCGACATTGAAAAACACCAACAAATTCAACAACAACCTCAACATTGAAAAACAACAACAACCTCAACATTTAAAAACACCAACAAATTCAACAACAACCTCAACATTGAAAAACTACAACAACCTCAACATGAAAAACACCAACAAATTCAACAACAACCTCAACATTGAAAAACAACAACAACCTCAACATTGAAAAACACCAACAAATTCAACAAAAACCTCAACATTAAAAAACACCAACAAATTCAACAACAACCTCAACATTGAAAAACAACAACAACCTCAACATTGAAAAACACCAACAAATTCAACAACAACCTCAACATTGAAAAACTCCAACAAATTCAACAACAACCTCAACATTGAAAAACAACAACAACCTCAACATTGAAAAACACCAACAAATTCAACAACAACCTCAACATTAAAAAACACCAACAAATTCAACAACAACCTCGACATTGAAAAACAACAACAACCTCAACATTGAAAAACACCAACAAATTCAACAACAACCTCAACATTGAAAAACTCCAACAAATTCAACAACAACCTCAACATTGAAAAACAATAACAACCTCAACATTGAAAAACACCAACAAATTCAACAACAACCTCAACATTGAAAAACAGCAACAAATTCAACAACAACCTCAACATTTAAAAACACCAACAAATTCAACAACAACCTCAACATTGAAAAACTACAACAACCTGAACATTGAAAAACACCAACAAATTCAAGAACAACCTCAACATTGAAAAACTACAACAGCCTGAACATTGAAAAACACCAACAAATTCAACAACCTCAAAACTGAAAAACAACAACAACCTCAACATTGAAAAACACCAACAAATTCAACAACAACCTCAACATTAAAAAACACCAACCAATTCAACAACAACCTCTACATTGAAAAACAACAACAACCTCAACATTGAAAAACACCAACAAATTAAACAACAACCTCAACATTAAAAAACACCAACAAATTCAACAACAACCTCAACATTGAAAAACAACAACAACCTCAAAATTGAAAAACACCAACAAATTCAACAACAACCTCAACACTGAAAAACAACAACAACCTCAACATTGAAAAACACCAACAAATTCAACAACAACTTCAACATTGAAAAACACCAACAAATTCAACAACAACCTCGACATTGAAAAACACCAACAAATTCAACAACAACCTCAACATTGAAAAACAACAACAACCTCAACATTTAACAACACCAACAAATTCAACAACAACCTCAACATTCAAAAACAACAACAACCTCAATATGAAAAACACCACCAAATTCAACAACAACCTCAACATTGAAAAACAACAACAACCTCAACATTGAAAAACACCAACAAATTCAACAACAACCTCAACATTAAAAAACACCAACAAATTCAACAACAACCTCAACATTGAAAAACAACAACAACCTCAACATTGAAAAACACCAACAAATTCAACAACAACCTCAACTTTGAAAAACTCCAACAAATTCAACAACAACCTCAACATTGAAGAACAACAACAGCCTCAACATTGAAAAACACCAACAAATTCAACAACCACCTCAACATTGAAAAACAATAACAACCTCAACATTGAAAAACACAAACAAATTCAACAACAACTTCAACATTGAAAAACACCAACAAATTCAACAACAACCTCGACATTGAAAAACACCAACAAATTCAACAACAACCTCAACATTGAAAAACAACAACAACCTCAACATTTAAAAACACCAACAAATTCAACAACAACCTCAACATTGAAAAACTACAACAACCTCAACATGAAAAACACCAACAAATTCAACAACAACCTCAACATTGAAAAACAACAACAACCTCAACATTGAAAAACACCAACAAATTCAACAAAAACCTCAACATTAAAAAACACCAACAAATTCAACAACAACCTCAACATTGAAAAACAACAACAACCTCAACATTGAAAAACACCAACAAATTCAACAACAACCTCAACATTGAAAAACTCCAACAAATTCAACAACAACCTCAACATTGAAAAACAACAACAACCTCAACATTGAAAAACACCAACAAATTCAACAACAACCTCAACATTGAAAAACAACAACAACCTGAACATTGAAAAGCACCAACAAATTCAACAACAACTTCAACATTGAAAAACAACAACAACCTCAACATGAAAAACACCAACAAATTCAACAACAACCTCAACATTGAAAAAAAACAACAACCTCAACATTGAAAAACACCAACAAATTCAACAACAACCTCAACATTAAAAAACACGAACAAATTCAACAACAACCTCAACATTGAAAAACAACAACAACCTCAACATTGAAAAACACCAACAAATTCAACAACAACCTCAACATTGAAAAACTCCAACAAATTCAACAACAACCTCAACATTGAAAAACAACAACAACATCAACATTGAAAAACACCAACAAATTCAACAACAACCTCAACATTGAAAAACAATAACAACCTGAACATTGAAAAACACCAACAAATTCAACCACAACCTCAACATTGAAAAACACCAACAAATTCAACAACAACCTCAACATTGAAAAACACCAACAAATTCAACAACAACCTAACATTGGAAAACAACAACAACCTCAACATTGAAAAACACCGCCAAATTCAACAACAACCTCATCATTGAAAAACAATAACAACCTCAACATTGAAAAACACCAACAAATTCAACAACTACCTCAACATTAAAAAACACCAACAAATTCAACAACAACCTCAACATTGAAAAACAACAACAACTTCAACATTGAAAAACACCAACAAATTCAACAACAACCTCAACATTGAAAAACACCAACAAATTCAACAACAACCTCAAAATTGAATAACAACAACCTCAACATTGAAAAACACCAACAAATTCAACAACAACCACAAGATTGAAAAATGACAACAACCGGAACATTGAAAAACAAGAACAAATTCAACAACAACCTCAACATTGAAAAAGAACAACAACCTCAAAATTGAAAAACACCAACAAATTCAACAACAACCTCAACATTGAGAAACAACAACAACCTCAACATTTAAAAACACCAACAAATTCAACAACAACCTCAACATAGAAAAACACCAACAAATTCAACAACAACCTCAACATTGAGAAACAACAACAACCTCAACATTGAAAAAAACCAACAAATTCAACAACAACCTCAACATTGAAAAACACGAACAATTCAACAACAACCTCAACATTGAATAACACCAACAAATTCAACAACAACCTCAACATTGAAAAACAACAACAACCTCAAGATTGAAAAACACCAACAAATTCAACAACCACCTCAACATTTAAAAACACCAACAAATTCAACAACAACCTCTACATTGAAAAACAACAACAACCTCAACATTGAAAAACACCAACAAATTCAACAACAACCTCAACATTGAAAAACAACAACAACTTCAACATTGAAAAACACCAACAAATTCCACAACAACTTCAACGTTGAAAAACAACAACAAATTCAACAACAGCCTAAACATTCAAAAACACCAACAAATTCAACAACAACCTCAACATTGAAAAACAGCAACAAATTCAACAACAACCTCAACATTTAAAAACACCAACAAATTCAACAACAACCTCAACAATGAAAAACTACAACAACCTGAACATTGAAAAACACCAACAAATTCAACAACAACCTCAACTTTGAAAAACTGCAACAGCCTGAACATTGAAAAACACCAACAAATTCAACAACAACCTCGAAATTGAAAAACAACAACAACCTCAACATTGAAAAACACCAACAAATTCAACAACAACCTCAACATTGAAAAACACCAACCAATTCAACAACAACCTCTACACTGAAAAACAACAACAACCTCAACATTGAAAAACACCAACAAATTCAACAACAACCTCAACATTAAAAAACACCAACAAATTCAACAACAACCTCAACATTGAAAAACAACAACAACCTCAAAATTGAAAAACACCAACAAATTTAACAACAACCTCAACATTGAAAAACAACAACAACCTCAACATTGAAAAACACCAACAAATTCCACAACAACTTCAACATTGAAAAACACCAACAAATTCAACAACAACCTCGACATTGAAAAACACCAACAAATTCAACAACAACCTCAACATTGAAAAACAACAACAACCTCAACATTTAAAAACACCAACATATTCAACAACAACCTCAACATTCAAAAACAACAACAACCTCAATATGAAAAACACCACCAAATTCAACAACAACCTCAACATTGAAAAACAACAACAACCTCAACTTAGAAAAACACCAACAAATTCAACAACAACCTCAACATTAAAAAACACCAACAAATTCAACAACAACCTCAACATTGAAAAACAACAACAACCTCAACGTTGAAAAACACCAACAAATTCAACAACAACCTCAACATTGAAAAACTCCAACAAATTCAACAACAACCTCAACATTGAAAAACAACAACAACCTCAACATTGAAAAACACCAACAAATTCAACAACAACCTCAACATTGAAAAACAATAACAACCTCAACATTGAAAAACACCAACAAATTCAACAACAACTTCAACATTGAAAAACACCAACAAATTCAACAACAACCTCGACATTGAAAAACACCAACAAATTCAACAACAACCTCAACATTGAAAAACAACAACAACCTCAACATTTAAAAACACCAACAAATTCAACAACAACCTCAACATTGAAAAACAACAACAACCTCAACATTGAAAAACTCCAACAAATTCAACAACAACCTCCACATTGAATAACAACAACAACCTCAACATTGAAAAACACCAACAAATTCAACAACAACCTCAACATTGAAAAACAACAACAACCTCAACATTGAAAAGCACCAACAAATTCAACAACAACTTCAACATTTAAAAACAACAACAACCTCAACATGAAAAACACCAACAAATTCAACATCAACCTCAACATTGAAAAACAACAACAACCTCAACATTGAAAAACACCAACAAATTCAACAACAACCTCAACATTGAAAAACAATAACAACCTCAACATTGAAAAACACCAACAAATTCAACAACAACCTCAACATTGAAAAACACCAACAAATTCAACAACAACCTCAACATTGAAAAACAACAACAACCTCAACATTGAAAAACACCAACAAATTCCACAACAACTTCAACATTGAAAAACAACAACAAATTCAACAACAACCTCAACATTGAAAAACACCAACAAATTCAACAACAACCTCAACATTGAAAAACAGCAACAAATTCAACAACAACCTCAACATTTAAAAACACCAACAAATTCAACAACAACCTCAACATTGAAAAACTACAACAACCTGAACATTGAAAAACACCAACAAATTCAACAACAACCTCAACATTGAAAAACTACAACAGCCTGAACATTGAAAAACACCAACCAATTCAACAACAACCTCTACATTGAAAAACAACAACAACCTCAACATTGAAAAACACCAACAAATTCAACAAGAACCTCAACATTAAAAAACACCAACAAATTCAACAACAACCTCAACATTGAAAAACAACAACAACCTCAAAATTGAAAAACACCAACAAATTCAACAACAATCTCAACATTGAAAAACAACAACAACCTCAACATTGAAAAACACCAACAAATTCAACAACAACTTCAACATTGAAAAACACCAACAAATTCAACAACAACCTCGACATTGAAAAACACCAACAAATTCAACAACAACCTCAACATTGAAAAACAACAACAACCTCAACATTTAAAAACACCAACAAATTCAACAACAACCTCAACATTCAAAAACAACAACAACCTCAATATGAAAAACACCACCAAATTCAACAACAACCTCAACATTGAAAAACAACAACAACCTCAACATTGAAAAACACCAACAAGTTCAACAACAACCTCAACATTAAAAAACACCAACAAATTCAACAACAACCTCAACATTGAAAAACAACAACAACCTCAACATTGAAAAACACCAACAAATTCAACAACAACCTCAACTTTGAAAAACTCCAACAAATTCAACAACAACCTCAACATTGAAAAACAACAACAACCTCAACATTGAAAAACACCAACAAATTCAACAACAACCTCAACATTGAAAAAGAATAACAACCTCAACATTGAAAAACACCAACAAATTCAACAACAACTTCAACATTGAAAAACACCAACAAATTCAACAACAACCTCGACATTGAAAAACACAAACAAATTCAACAACAACCTCAACATTGAAAAACAACAACTACCTCAACATTTAAAAACACCAGCAAATTCAACAACAACCTCAACATGAAAAACACCAACAAATTCAACAACAACCTCAACATTGAGAAACAACAACAACCTCAACATTGAAAAACACCAACAAATTCAACAACAACCTCAACATTAAAAAACACCAACAAATTCAACAACAACTTCGACATTGAAAAACAACAACAACCTCAACATTGAAAAACACCAACAAATTCAACAACAACCTCAACATTGAAAAACTCCAACAAATTCAACAACAACCTCAACATTGAAAAACAATAACAACCTCAACATTGAAAAACACCAACAAATTCAACAACAACCTCAACTTTGAAAAACAGCAACAAATTCAACAACAACCTCAACATTTAAAAACACCAACAAATTCAACAACAACCTCAACATTGAAAAACTACAACAACCTGAACATTGAAAAACACCAACAAATTCAAGAACAACCTCAACATTGAAAAACTACAACAGCCTGAACATTGAAAAACACCAACAAATTCAACAACCTCAAAACTGAAAAACAACAACAACCTCAACATTGAAAAACACCAACAAATTCAACAACAACCTCAACATTGAAAAACACCAACCAATTCAACAACAACCTCTACATTGAAAAACAACAACAACCTCAACATTGAAAAACACCAACAAATTCAACAACAACCTCAACATTGAAAAACAACAACAACCTCAAAATTGAAAAACACCAACAAATTCAACAACAACCTGAACACTGAAAAACAACAACAACCTCAACATTGAAAAACACCAACAAATTCAACAACAACTTCAACATTGAAAAACACCAACAAATTCAACAACAACCTCGACATTGAAAAACACCAACAAATTCAACAACAACCTCAACATTGAAAAACAACAACAACCTCAACATTTAAAAACACCAACAAATTCAACAACAACCTCAACATTCAAAAACAACAACAACCTCAATATGAAAAACACCACCAAATTCAACAACAACCTCAACATTGAAAAACAACAACAACCTCAACATTGAAAAACACCAACAAATTCAACAACAACCTCAACATTAAAAAACACCAACAAATTCAACAACAACCTCAACATTGAAAAACAACAACAACCTCAACATTGAAAAACACCAACAAATTCAACAACAACCTCAACTTTGAAAAACTCCAACAAATTCAACCACAACCTCAACATTGAAAAACAACAAAAACCTCAACATTGAAAAACACCAACAAATTCAACAACCACCTCAACTTTGAAAAACAATAACAACCTCAACATTGAAAAACACAAACAAATTCAACAACAACCTCAACATTGAAAAACAACAACAACCTCAACATTTAAAAACACCAACAAATTCAACAACAACCTCAACATTGAAAAACTACAACAACCTCAACATGAAAAACACCAACAAATTCAACAACAACCTCAACATTGAAAAACAACAACAACCTCAACATTGAAAAACACCAACAAATTCAACAACAACCTCAACATTAAAAAACACCAACAAATTCAACAACAACCTCACATTGAAAAACAACAACAACCTCAACATTGAAAAACACCAACAAATTCAACAACAACCTCAACATTGAAAAACTCCAACAAATTCAACAACAACCTCAACATTGAAAAACAACAACAACCTCAACATTGAAAAACACCAACAAATTCAACAACAACCTCAACATTGAAAAACAACAACAACCTGAACATTGAAAAGCACCAACAAATTCAACAACAACTTCAACATTGAAAAACAACAACAACCTCAACATGAAAAACACCAACAAATTCAACAACAACCTCAACATTGAAAAACACCAACAAATTCAACAACAACCTCAACATTAAAAAACACGAACAAATTCAACAACAACCTCAACATTGAAAAACAAAAACAACCTCAACATTGAAAAACACCAACAAATTCAACAACAACCTCAACTTTGAAAAACTCCAACAAATTCAACAACAACCTCAACATTGAAAAACAACAACAACATCAAAATTGAAAAACACCAACAAATTCAACAACAACCTCAACATTGAAAAACAATAACAACCTCAACATTGAAAAACACCAACAAATTCAACCACAACCTCAACATTGAAAAACACCAACAAATTCAACAACAACCTCAACATGGAAAAACACCAACAAATTCAACAACAACCTAACATTGGAAAACAACAACAACCTCAACATTGAAAAACACCGCCAAATTCAACAACAACCTCATCATTGAAAAACAATAACAACCTCAACATTGAAAAACACCAACAAATTCAACAACAACCTCAACATTGAAAAACAAAAACAATCTCAACATTGAAAAACACCAACAAATTCAACAACAACCTCAACATTGAAAAACTCCAACAAATTCAACAACAACCTCAACATTGAAAAACAACAACAACATCAACATTGAAAAACACCAACAAATTCAACAACAACCTCAACATTGAAAAACAATAACAACCTCAACATTGAAAAACACCAACAAATTCAACCACAACCTCAACATTGAAAAACACCAACAAATTCAACAACAACCTCAACATTGAAAAACACCAACAAATTCAACAACAACCTAACATTGGAAAACAACAACAACCTCAACATTGAAAAACACCGCCAAATTCAACAACAACCTCATCATTGAAAAACAATAACAACCTCAACATTGAAAAACACCAACAAATTCAACAACTACCTCAACATTGAAAAACAACAACTACCTCAACATTTAAAAACACCAGCAAATTCAACAACAACCTCAACATGAAAAACACCAACAAATTCAACAACAACCTCAACATTGAGAAACAACAACAACCTCAACATTGAAAAACACCAACAAATTCAACAACAACCTCAACATTAAAAAACACCAACAAATTCAACAACAACTTCGACATTGAAAAACAACAACAACCTCAACATTGAAAAACACCAACAAATTCAACAACAACCTCAACATTGAAAAACTCCAACAAATTCAACAACAACCTCAACATTGAAAAACAATAACAACCTCAACATTGAAAAACACCAACAAATTCAACAACAACCTCAACTTTGAAAAACAGCAACAAATTCAACAACAACCTCAACATTTAAAAACACCAACAAATTCAACAACAACCTCAACATTGAAAAACTACAACAACCTGAACATTGAAAAACACCAACAAATTCAAGAACAACCTCAACATTGAAAAACTACAACAGCTTGAACATTGAAAAACACCAACAAATTCAACAACCTCAAAACTGAAAAACAACAACAACCTCAACATTGAAAAACACCAACAAATTCAACAACAACCTCAACATTGAAAAACACCAACCAATTCAACAACAACCTCTACATTGAAAAACAACAACAACCTCAACATTGAAAAACACCAACAAATTCAACAACAACCTCAACATTGAAAAACAACAACAACCTCAAAATTGAAAAACACCAACAAATTCAACAACAACCTGAACACTGAAAAACAACAACAACCTCAACATTGAAAAACACCAACAAATTCAACAACAACTTCAACATTGAAAAACACCAACAAATTCAACAACAACCTCGACATTGAAAAACACCAACAAATTCAACAACAACCTCAACATTGAAAAACAACAACAACCTCAACATTTAAAAACACCAACAAATTCAACAACAACCTCAACATTCAAAAACAACAACAACCTCAATATGAAAAACACCACCAAATTCAACAACAACCTCAACATTGAAAAACAACAACAACCTCAACATTGAAAAACACCAACAAATTCAACAACAACCTCAACATTAAAAAACACCAACAAATTCAACAACAACCTCAACATTGAAAAACAACAACAACCTCAACATTGAAAAACACCAACAAATTCAACAACAACCTCAACTTTGAAAAACTCCAACAAATTCAACAACAACCTCAACATTGAAAAACAACAAAAACCTCAACATTGAAAAACACCAACAAATTCAACAACCACCTCAACTTTGAAAAACAATAACAACCTCAACATTGAAAAACACAAACAAATTCAACAACAACCTCAACATTGAAAAACAACAACAACCTCAACATTTAAAAACACCAACAAATTCAACAACAACCTCAACATTGAAAAACTACAACAACCTCAACATGAAAAACACCAACAAATTCAACAACAACCTCAACATTGAAAAACAACAACAACCTCAACATTGAAAAACACCAACAAATTCAACAACAACCTCAACATTAAAAAACACCAACAAATTCAACAACAACCTCAACATTGAAAAACAACAACAACCTCAACATTGAAAAACACCAACAAATTCAACAACAACCTCAACATTGAAAAACTCCAACAAATTCAACAACAACCTCAACATTGAAAAACAACAACAACCTCAACATTGAAAAACACCAACAAATTCAACAACAACCTCAACATTGAAAAACAACAACAACCTGAACATTGAAAAGCACCAACAAATTCAACAACAACTTCAACATTGAAAAACAACAACAACCTCAACATGAAAAACACCAACAAATTCAACAACAACCTCAACATTGAAAAACACCAACAAATTCAACAACAACCTCAACATTAAAAAACACGAACAAATTCAACAACAACCTCAACATTGAAAAACAAAAACAACCTCAACATTGAAAAACACCAACAAATTCAACAACAACCTCAACATTGAAAAACTCCAACAAATTCAACAACAACCTCAACATTGAAAAACAAGAACAACATCAAAATTGAAAAACACCAACAAATTCAACAACAACCTCAACATTGAAAAACAATAACAACCTCAACATTGAAAAACACCAACAAATTCAACCACAACCTCAACATTGAAAAACACCAACAAATTCAACAACAACCTCAACATGGAAAAACACCAACAAATTCAACAACAACCTAACATTGGAAAACAACAACAACCTCAACATTGAAAAACACCGCCAAATTCAACAACAACCTCATCATTGAAAAACAATAACAACCTCAACATTGAAAAACACCAACAAATTCAACAACAACCTCAACATTGAAAAACAAAAACAACCTCAACATTGAAAAACACCAACAAATTCAACAACAACCTCAACATTGAAAAACTCCAACAAATTCAACAACAACCTCAACATTGAAAAACAACAACAACATCAACATTGAAAAACACCAACAAATTCAACAACAACCTCAACATTGAAAAACAATAACAACCTCAACATTGAAAAACACCAACAAATTCAACCACAACCTCAACATTGAAAAACACCAACAAATTCAACAACAACCTCAACATTGAAAAACACCAACAAATTCAACAACAACCTAACATTGGAAAACAACAACAACCTCAACATTGAAAAACACCGCCAAATTCAACAACAACCTCATCATTGAAAAACAATAACAACCTCAACATTGAAAAACACCAACAAATTCAACAACTACCTCAACATTAAAAAACACCAACAAATTCAACAACAACCTCAACATTGAAAAACACAACAACTTCAACATTGAAAAACACCAACAAATTCAACAACAACCTCAACATTGAAAAACACCAACAAATTCAACAACAACCTCAAAATTGAATAACAACAACAACCTCAACATTGAAAAACACCAACAAATTCAACAACAACCACAACATTGAAAAATGACAACAACCGGAACATTGAAAAACAAGAACAAATTCAACAACAACCTCAACATTGAAAAAGAACAACAACCTCAAAATTGAAAAACACCAACAAATTCAACAACAACCTCAACTTTGAGAAACAACAACAACCTCAACATTTAAAAACACCAACAAATTCAACAACAACCTCAACATAGAAAAACACCAACAAATTCAACAACAACCTCAACATTGAGAAACAACAACAACCTCAACTTTGAAAAACACCAACAAATTCAACAACAACCTCAACGTTGAAAAACACGAACAATTCAACAACAACCTCAACTTTGAATAACACCAACAAATTCAACAACAACCTCAACATTGAAAAACAACAACAACCTCAAGATTGAAAAACACCAACAAATTCAACAACAACCTCAACATTTAAAAACACCAACAAATTCAACAACAACCTCTACATTGAAAAACAACAACAACCTCAACATTGAAAAACACCAACAAATTCAACAACAACCTCAACATTGAAAAACAACAACAACTTCAACATTGAAAAACACCAACAAATTCCACAACAACTTCAACGTTGAAAAACAACAACAAATTCAACAACAACCTAAACATTCAAAAACACCAACAAATTCAACAACAACCTCAACATTGAAAAACAGCAACAAATTCAACAACAACCTCAACATTTAAAAACACCAACAAATTCAACAACAACCTCAACATTGAAAAACTACAACAACCTGAACATTGAAAAACACCAACAAATTCAACAACAACCTCAACATTGAAAAACTCCAACAAATTCAACAACAACCTCAACATTGAAAAACAACAACAACATCAACATTGAAAAACACCAACAAATTCAACAACAACCTCAACATTGAAAAACAATAACAACCTCAACATTGAAAAACACCAACAAATTCAACCACAACCTCAACATTGAAAAACACCAACAAATTCAACAACAACCTCAACATTGAAAAACACCAACAAATTCAACAACAACCTAACATTGGAAAACAACAACAACCTCAACATTGAAAAACACCGCCAAATTCAACAACAACCTCATCATTGAAAAACAATAACAACCTCAACATTGAAAAACACCAACAAATTCAACAACTACCTCAACATTGAAAAACAACAACTACCTCAACATTTAAAAACACCAGCAAATTCAACAACAACCTCAACATGAAAAACACCAACAAATTCAACAACAACCTCAACATTGAGAAACAACAACAACCTCAACATTGAAAAACACCAACAAATTCAACAACAACCTCAACATTAAAAAACACCAACAAATTCAACAACAACTTCGACATTGAAAAACAACAACAACCTCAACATTGAAAAACACCAACAAATTCAACAACAACCTCAACATTGAAAAACTCCAACAAATTCAACAACAACCTCAACATTGAAAAACAATAACAACCTCAACATTGAAAAACACCAACAAATTCAACAACAACCTCAACTTTGAAAAACAGCAACAAATTCAACAACAACCTCAACATTTAAAAACACCAACAAATTCAACAACAACCTCAACATTGAAAAACTACAACAACCTGAACATTGAAAAACACCAACAAATTCAAGAACAACCTCAACATTGAAAAACTACAACAGCTTGAACATTGAAAAACACCAACAAATTCAACAACCTCAAAACTGAAAAACAACAACAACCTCAACATTGAAAAACACCAACAAATTCAACAACAACCTCAACATTGAAAAACACCAACCAATTCAACAACAACCTCTACATTGAAAAACAACAACAACCTCAACATTGAAAAACACCAACAAATTCAACAACAACCTCAACATTGAAAAACAACAACAACCTCAAAATTGAAAAACACCAACAAATTCAACAACAACCTGAACACTGAAAAACAACAACAACCTCAACATTGAAAAACACCAACAAATTCAACAACAACTTCAACATTGAAAAACACCAACAAATTCAACAACAACCTCGACATTGAAAAACACCAACAAATTCAACAACAACCTCAACATTGAAAAACAACAACAACCTCAACATTTAAAAACACCAACAAATTCAACAACAACCTCAACATTCAAAAACAACAACAACCTCAATATGAAAAACACCACCAAATTCAACAACAACCTCAACATTGAAAAACAACAACAACCTCAACATTGAAAAACACCAACAAATTCAACAACAACCTCAACATTAAAAAACACCAACAAATTCAACAACAACCTCAACATTGAAAAACAACAACAACCTCAACATTGAAAAACACCAACAAATTCAACAACAACCTCAACTTTGAAAAACTCCAACAAATTCAACAACAACCTCAACATTGAAAAACAACAAAAACCTCAACATTGAAAAACACCAACAAATTCAACAACCACCTCAACTTTGAAAAACAATAACAACCTCAACATTGAAAAACACAAACAAATTCAACAACAACCTCAACATTGAAAAACAACAACAACCTCAACATTTAAAAACACCAACAAATTCAACAACAACCTCAACATTGAAAAACTACAACAACCTCAACATGAAAAACACCAACAAATTCAACAACAACCTCAACATTGAAAAACAACAACAACCTCAACATTGAAAAACACCAACAAATTCAACAACAACCTCAACATTAAAAAACACCAACAAATTCAACAACAACCTCAACATTGAAAAACAACAACAACCTCAACATTGAAAAACACCAACAAATTCAACAACAACCTCAACATTGAAAAACTCCAACAAATTCAACAACAACCTCAACATTGAAAAACAACAACAACCTCAACATTGAAAAACACCAACAAATTCAACAACAACCTCAACATTGAAAAACAACAACAACCTGAACATTGAAAAGCACCAACAAATTCAACAACAACTTCAACATTGAAAAACAACAACAACCTCAACATGAAAAACACCAACAAATTCAACAACAACCTCAACATTGAAAAACACCAACAAATTCAACAACAACCTCAACATTAAAAAACACGAACAAATTCAACAACAACCTCAACATTGAAAAACAAAAACAACCTCAACATTGAAAAACACCAACAAATTCAACAACAACCTCAACATTGAAAAACTCCAACAAATTCAACAACAACCTCAACATTGAAAAACAACAACAACATCAAAATTGAAAAACACCAACAAATTCAACAACAACCTCAACATTGAAAAACAATAACAACCTCAACATTGAAAAACACCAACAAATTCAACCACAACCTCAACATTGAAAAACACCAACAAATTCAACAACAACCTCAACATGGAAAAACACCAACAAATTCAACAACAACCTAACATTGGAAAACAACAACAACCTCAACATTGAAAAACACCGCCAAATTCAACAACAACCTCATCATTGAAAAACAATAACAACCTCAACATTGAAAAACACCAACAAATTCAACAACAACCTCAACATTGAAAAACAAAAACAACCTCAACATTGAAAAACACCAACAAATTCAACAACAACCTCAACATTGAAAAACTCCAACAAATTCAACAACAACCTCAACATTGAAAAACAACAACAACATCAACATTGAAAAACACCAACAAATTCAACAACAACCTCAACATTGAAAAACAATAACAACCTCAACATTGAAAAACACCAACAAATTCAACCACAACCTCAACATTGAAAAACACCAACAAATTCAACAACAACCTCAACATTGAAAAACACCAACAAATTCAACAACAACCTAACATTGGAAAACAACAACAACCTCAACATTGAAAAACACCGCCAAATTCAACAACAACCTCATCATTGAAAAACAATAACAACCTCAACATTGAAAAACACCAACAAATTCAACAACTACCTCAACATTAAAAAACACCAACAAATTCAACAACAACCTCAACATTGAAAAACACAACAACTTCAACATTGAAAAACACCAACAAATTCAACAACAACCTCAACATTGAAAAACACCAACAAATTCAACAACAACCTCAAAATTGAATAACAACAACAACCTCAACATTGAAAAACACCAACAAATTCAACAACAACCACAACATTGAAAAATGACAACAACCGGAACATTGAAAAACAAGAACAAATTCAACAACAACCTCAACATTGAAAAAGAACAACAACCTCAAAATTGAAAAACACCAACAAATTCAACAACAACCTCAACTTTGAGAAACAACAACAACCTCAACATTTAAAAACACCAACAAATTCAACAACAACCTCAACATAGAAAAACACCAACAAATTCAACAACAACCTCAACATTGAGAAACAACAACAACCTCAACTTTGAAAAACACCAACAAATTCAACAACAACCTCAACGTTGAAAAACACGAACAATTCAACAACAACCTCAACTTTGAATAACACCAACAAATTCAACAACAACCTCAACATTGAAAAACAACAACAACCTCAAGATTGAAAAACACCAACAAATTCAACAACAACCTCAACATTTAAAAACACCAACAAATTCAACAACAACCTCTACATTGAAAAACAACAACAACCTCAACATTGAAAAACACCAACAAATTCAACAACAACCTCAACATTGAAAAACAACAACAACTTCAACATTGAAAAACACCAACAAATTCCACAACAACTTCAACGTTGAAAAACAACAACAAATTCAACAACAACCTAAACATTCAAAAACACCAACAAATTCAACAACAACCTCAACATTGAAAAACAGCAACAAATTCAACAACAACCTCAACATTTAAAAACACCAACAAATTCAACAACAACCTCAACATTGAAAAACTACAACAACCTGAACATTGAAAAACACCAACAAATTCAACAACAACCTCAACATTGAAAAACTACAACAGCCTGAACATTGAAAAACACCAACAAATTCAACAACAACCTCAAAATTGAAAAACAACAACAACCTCAAAATTGAAAAACACCAACAAATTCAACAACAACCTCAACATTGAAAAACACCAACAAATTCAACAACAACCTCTACATTGAAAAACAACAACAACCTCAACATTGAAAAACACCAACAAATTCAACAACAACCTCAACATTAAAAAACACCATCAAATTCAACAACAACCTCAACATTGAAAAACAACAACAACCTCAACATTGAAAAACACCAACAAATTCAACAACAACCTCAACATTGAAAAACAACAACAACCTCAACATTGAAAAACACCAACAAATTCAACAACAACTTCAACATTGAAAAACACCAACAAATTCAACAACAACCTCGACATTGAAAAACACCAACAAATTCAACAACAACCTCAACATTGAAAAACAACAACAACCTCAACATTTAAAAACACCAACAAATTCAACAACAACCTCAACATTGAAAAACAATAACAACCTCAACATTGAAAAACACCAACAAATTCAACAACAACCTCAACATTGAAAAACAGCAACAAATTCAACAACAACCTCAACATTTAAAAACACCAACAAATTCAACAACAACCTCAACATTGAAAAACTACAGCAACCTGAACATTGAAAAACACCAACAAATTCAACAACAACCTCAACATTGAAAAACAGCAACAAATTCAACAACAACCTCAACATTTAAAAACACCAACAAATTCAACAACAACCTCAACATTGAAAAACTACAACAACCTGAACATTGAAAAACACCAACAAATTCAAGAACAACCTCAACATTGAAAAACTACAACAGCCTGAACATTGAAAAACACCAACAAATTCAACAACCTCAAAATTGAAAAACAACAACAACCTCAACATTGAAAAACACCAACAAATTCAACAACAACCTCAACATTGAAAAACACCAAACAATTCAACAACAACCTCTACATTGAAAAACAACAACAACCTCAACATTGAAAAACACCAACAAATTCAACAACAACCTCAACATTAAAAAACACCAACAAATTCAACAACAACCTCAACATTGAAAAACAACAACAACCTCAAAATTGAAAAACACCAACAAATTCAACAACAACCTCAACACTGAAAAACAACAACAACCTCAACATTGAAAAACACCAACAAATTCAACAACAACTTCAACATTGAAAAACAAAAACAAATTCAACAACAACCTCGACATTGAAAAACAACAACAAATTCAACAACAACCTCAACATTGAAAAACAACAACAACCTCAACATTTAAAAACACCAACAAATTCAACAACAACCTCAACATTCAAAAACAACAACAACCTCAATATGAAAAACACCACCAAATTCAACAACAACCTCAACATTGAAAAACAACAACAACCTCAACATTGAAAAACACCAACAAATTCAACAACAACCTCAACATTAAAAAACACCAACAAATTCAACAACAACCTCAACATTGAAAAACAACAACAACCTCAACATTGAAAAACACCAACAAATTCAACAACAACCTCAACTTTGAAAAACTCCAACAAATTCAACAACAACCTCAACATTGAAAAACAACAACAACCTCAACATTGAAAAACACCAACAAATTCAACAACCACCTCAACATTGAAAAACAATAACAACCTCAACATTGAAAAACACAAACAAATTCAACAACAACTTCAACATTGAAAAACACCAACAAATTCAACAACAACCTCGACATTGAAAAACACCAACAAATTCAACAACAACCTCAACATTGAAAAACAACAACAACCTCAACATTTAAAAACACCAACAAATTCAACAACAACCTCAGCATTGAAAAACACCAACAAATTCAACAACAACCTCAAAATTGAATAACAACAACAACCTCAACATTGAAAAACACCAACAAATTCAACAACAACCACAACATTGAAAAATGACAACAACCGGAACATTGAAAAACAAGAACAAATTCAACAACAACCTCAACATTGAAAAAGAACAACAACCTCAAAATTGAAAAACACCAACAAATTCAACAACAACCTCAACATTGAGAAACAACAACAACCTCAACATTTAAAAACACCAACAAATTCAACAACAACCTCAACATAGAAAAACACCAACAAATTCAACAACAACCTCAACATTGAGAAACAACAACAACCTCAACATTGAAAAACACCAACAAATTCAACAACAACCTCAACATTGAAAAACACGAACAATTCAACAACAACCTCAACTTTGAATAACACCAACAAATTCAACAACAACCTCAACATTGAAAAACAACAACAACCTCAAGATTGAAAAACACCAACAAATTCAACAACAACCTCAACATTTAAAAACACCAACAAATTCAACAACAACCTCTACATTGAAAAACAACAACAACCTCAACATTGAAAAACACCAACAAATTCAACAACAACCTCAACATTGAAAAACAACAACAACTTCAACATTGAAAAACACCAACAAATTCCACAACAACTTCAACGTTGAAAAACAACAACAAATTCAACAACAACCTAAACATTCAAAAACACCAACAAATTCAACAACAACCTCAACATTGAAAAACAGCAACAAATTCAACAACAACCTCAACATTTAAAAACACCAACAAATTCAACAACAACCTCAACATTGAAAAACTACAACAACCTGAACATTGAAAAACACCAACAAATTCAACAACAACCTCAACATTGAAAAACTACAACAGCCTGAACATTGAAAAACACCAACAAATTCAACAACAACCTCAAAATTGAAAAACAACAACAACCTCAAAATTGAAAAACACCAACAAATTCAACAACAACCTCAACATTGAAAAACACCAACAAATTCAACAACAACCTCTACATTGAAAAACAACAACAACCTCAACATTGAAAAACACCAACAAATTCAACAACAACCTCAACATTAAAAAACACCATCAAATTCAACAACAACCTCAACATTGAAAAACAACAACAACCTCAACATTGAAAAACACCAACAAATTCAACAACAACCTCAACATTGAAAAACAACAACAACCTCAACATTGAAAAACACCAACAAATTCAACAACAACTTCAACATTGAAAAACACCAACAAATTCAACAACAACCTCGACATTGAAAAACACCAACAAATTCAACAACAACCTCAACATTGAAAAACAACAACAACCTCAACATTTAAAAACACCAACAAATTCAACAACAACCTCAACATTCAAAAACAACAACAACCTCAACATGAAAAACACCACCAAATTCAACAACAACCTCAACATTGAAAAACAACAACAACCTCAACATTGAAAAACACCAACAAATTCAACAACAACCTCAACATTAAAAAACACCAACAAATTCAACAACAACCTCGACATTGAAAAACAACAACAACCTCAACATTGAAAAACACCAACAAATTCAACAACAACCTCAACATTGAAAAACTCCAACAAATTCAACAACAACCTCAACATTGAAAAACAATAACAACCTCAACATTGAAAAACACCAACAAATTCAACAACAACCTCAACATTGAAAAACAGCAACAAATTCAACAACCTCAACATTTAAAAACACCAACAAATTCAACAACAACCTCAACATTGAAAAACAACAACAACCTGAACATTGAAAAACACCAACAAATTCAAGAACAACCTCAACATTGAAAAACTACAACAGCCTGAACATTGAAAAACACCAACAAATTCAACAACCTCAAAATTGAAAAACAACAACAACCTCAACATTGAAAAACACCAACAAATTCAACAACAACCTCAACATTGAAAAACAACAACAACCTCAAGATTGAAAAACACCAACAAATTCAACAACAACCTCAACATTTAAAAACACCAACAAATTCAACAACAACCTCTACATTGAAAAACAACAACAACCTCAACATTGAAAAACACCAACAAATTCAACAACAACCTCAACATTGAAAAACAACAACAACTTCAACATTGAAAAACACCAACAAATTCCACAACAACTTCAACGTTGAAAAACAACAACAAATTCAACAACAACCTAAACATTCAAAAACACCAACAAATTCAACAACAACCTCAACATTGAAAAACAGCAACAAATTCAACAACAACCTCAACATTTAAAAACACCAACAAATTCAACAACAACCTCAACATTGAAAAACTACAACAACCTGAACATTGAAAAACACCAACAAATTCAACAACAACCTCAACATTGAAAAACTACAACAGCCTGAACATTGAAAAACACCAACAAATTCAACAACAACCTCAAAATTGAAAAACAACAACAACCTCAAAATTGAAAAACACCAACAAATTCAACAACAACCTCAACATTGAAAAACACCAACAAATTGAACAACAACCTCTACATTGAAAAACAACAACAACCTCAACATTGAAAAACACCAACAAATTCAACAACAACCTCAACATTAAAAAACACCATCAAATTCAACAACAACCTCAACATTGAAAAACAACAACAACCTCAACATTGAAAAACACCAACAAATTCAACAACAACCTCAACATTGAAAAACAACAACAACCTCAACATTGAGAAACACCAACAAATTCAACAACAACTTCAACATTGAAAAACACCAACAAATTCAACAACAACCTCGACATTGAAAAACACCAACAAATTCAACAACAACCTCAACATTGAAAAACAACAACAACCTCAACATTTAAAAACACCAACAAATTCAACAACAATCTCAACATTCAAAAACAACAAGAACCTCAACATGAAAAACACCACCAAATTCAACAACAACCTCAACATTGAAAAACAACAACAACCTCAACATTGAAAAACACCAACAAATTCAACAACAACCTCAACATTAAAAAACACCAACAAATTCAACAACAACCTCGACATTGAAAAACAACAACAACCTCAACATTGAAAAACACCAACAAATTCAACAACAACCTCAACATTGAAAAACTCCAACAAATTCAACAACAACCTCAACATTGAAAAACAATAACAACCTCAACATTGAAAAACACCAACAAATTCAACAACAACCTCAACATTGAAAAACAGCAACAAATTCAACAACAACCTCAACATTTAAAAACACCAACAAATTCAACAACAACCTCAACATTGAAAAACTACAACAACCTGAACATTGAAAAACACCAACAAATTCAAGAACAACCTCAACATTGAAAAACTACAACAGCCTGAACATTGAAAAACACCAACAAATTCAACAACCTCAAAATTGAAAAACAACAACAACCTCAACATTGAAAAACACCAACAAATTCAACAACAACCTCAACATTGAAAAACACCAAACAATTCAACAACAACCTCTACATTGAAAAACAACAACAACCTCAACATTGAAAAACACCAACAAATTCAACAACAACCTCAACATTAAAAAACACCAACAACCTCAAAATTGAAAAACACCAACAAATTCAACAACAACCTCAACACTGAAAAACAACAACAACCTCAACATTGAAAAACACCAACAAATTCAACAACAACTTCAACATTGAAAAACACCAACAAATTCAACAACAACCTCGACATTGAAAAACACCAACAAATTCAACAACAACCTCAACATTGAAAAACAACAACAACCTCAACATTTAAAAACAACAACAACCTCAGTATGAAAAACACCACCAAATTCAACAACAACCTCAACATTGAAAAACAACAACAACCTCAACATTGAAAAACACCAACAAATTCAACAACAACCTCAACATTAAAAAACACCAACAAATTCAACAACAACCTCAACATTGAAAAACAACAACAACCTCAACATTGAAAAACACCAACAAATTCAACAACAACCTCAACTTTGAAAAACTCCAACAAATTCAACAACAACCTCAACATTGAAAAACAACAACAACCTCAACATTGAAAAACACCAACAAATTCAACAACCACCTCAACATTGAAAAACAATAACAACCTCAACATTGAAAAACACAAACAAATTCAACAACAACTTCAACATTGAAGAACACCAACAAATTCAACAACAACCTCGACATTGAAAAACACCAACAAATTCAACAACAACCTCAACATTGAAAAACAACAACAACCTCAACATTTAAAAACACCAACAAATTCAACAACAACCTCAACATTGAAAAACTACAACAACCTCAACATGAAAAACACCAACAAATTCAACAACAACCTCAACATTGAAAAACAACAACAACCTCAACATTGAAAAACACCAACAAATTCAACAACAACCTCAACATTAAAAAACACCAACAAATTCAACAACAACCTCAACATTGAAAAACAACAACAACCTCAACATTGAAAAACACCAACAAATTCAACAACAACCTCAACATTGAAAAACACCAACAAATTCAACAACAACCTCAACATTGAAAAACAACAACAACCTCAACATTGAAAAACACCAACAAATTCAACAACAACCTCAACATTGAAAAACAACAACAACCTCAACATTGAAAAGCACCAACAAATTCAACAACAACTTCAACATTGAAAAACAACAACAACCTCAACATGAAAAACACCAACAAATTCAACAACAACCTCAACATTGAAAAAAAACAACAACCTCAACATTGAAAAACACCAACAAATTCAACAACAACCTCAACATTAAAAAAAAACAAATTCAACAACAACCTCAACATTGAAAAACAACAACAACCTCAACATTGAAAAACACCAACAAATTCAACAACAACCTCAACATTGAAAAACTCCAACAAATTCAACAACAACCTCAACATTGAAAAACAATAACAACCTCAACATTGAAAAACACAAACAAATTCAACAACAACTTCAACATTGAAAAACACCAACAAATTCAACAACAACCTCGACATTGAAAAACACCAACAAATTCAACAACAACCTCAACATTGAAAAACAACAACAACCTCAACATTTAAAAACACCAACAAATTCAACAACAACCTCAACATTGAAAAACTACAACAACCTCAACATGAAAAACACCAACAAATTCAACAACAACCTCAACATTGAAAAACAACAACAACCTCAACATTGAAAAACACCAACAAATTCAACAACAACCTCAACATTAAAAAACACCAACAAATTCAACAACAACCTCAACATTGAAAAACAACAACAACCTCAACATTGAAAAACACCAACAAATTCAACAACAACCTCAACATTGAAAAACACCAACAAATTCAACAACAACCTCAACATTGAAAAACAACAACAACCTCAACATTGAAAAACACCAACAAATTCAACAACAACCTCAACATTGAAAAACAACAACAACCTCAACATTGAAAAGCACCAACAAATTCAACAACAACTTCAACATTGAAAAACAACAACAACCTCAACATGAAAAACACCAACAAATTCAACAACAACCTCAACATTGAGAAAAAACAACAACCTCAACATTGAAAAACACCAACAAATTCAACAACAACCTCAACATTAAAAAAAAACAAATTCAACAACAACCTCAACATTGAAAAACAACAACAACCTCAACATTGAAAAACACCAACAAATTCAACAACAACCTCAACATTGAAAAACAACAACAACATCAACATTGAAAAACACCAACAAATTCAACAACAACCTCAACATTGAAAAACAATAACAACCTCAACATTGAAAAACACCAACAAATTCAACCACAACCTCAACATTGAAAAACACCAACAAATTCAACAACAACCTCAACATTGAAAAACACCAACAAATTCAACAACAACCTAACATTGGAAAACAACAACAACCTCAACATTGAAAAACACCGCCAAATTCAACAACAACCTCATCATTGAAAAACAATAACAACCTCAACATTGAAAAAAACCAACAAATTCAACAACTACCTCAACATTAAAAAACACCAACAAATTCAACAACAACCTCAACATTGAAAAACAACAACAACTTCAACATTGAAAAACACCAACAAATTCAACAACAACCTCAACATTGAAAAACACCAACAAATTCAACAACAACCTCAAAATTGAATAACAACAACAACCTCAACATTGAAAAACACCAACAAATTCAACAACAACCACAAAATTGAAAAATGACAACAACCGGAACATTGAAAAACAAGAACAAATTCAACAACAACCTCAACATTGAAAAAGAACAACAACCTCAAAATTGAAAAACACCAACAAATTCAACAACAACCTCAACATTGAGAAACAACAACAACCTCAACATTTAAAAACACCAACAAATTCAACAACAACCTCAACATAGAAAAACACCAACAAATTCAACAACAACCTCAACATTGAGAAACAACAACAACCTCAACATTGAAAAACACCAACAAATTCAACAACAACCTCAACATTGAAAAACACGAACAATTAAACAACAACCTCAACATTGAATAACACCAACAAATTCAACAACAACCTCAACATTGAAAAACAACAACAACCTCAAGATTGAAAAACACCAACAAATTCAACAACAACCTCAACATTTAAAAACACCAACAAATTCAACAACAACCTCTACATTGAAAAACAACAACAACCTCAACATTGAAAAACACCAACAAATTCAACAACAACCTCAACATTGAAAAACAACAACAACTTCAACATTGAAAAACACCAACAAATTCCACAACAACCTCAACGTTGAAAAACAACAAGAAATTCAACAACAACCTCAAGATTGAAAAACACCAACAAATTCAACAACAACCTCAACATTTAAAAACACCAACAAATTCAACAACAACCTCTACATTGAAAAACAACAACAACCTCAACATTGAAAAACACCAACAAATTCAACAACAACCTCAACATTGAAAAACAACAACAACTTCAACATTGAAAAACACCAACAAATTCCACAACAACTTCAACGTTGAAAAACAACAACAAATTCAACAACAACCTAAGCATTCAAAAACACCAACAAATTCAACAACAACCTCAACATTGAAAAACAGCAACAAATTCAACAACAACCTCAACATTTAAAAACACCAACAAATTCAACAACAACCTCAACATTGAAAAACTACAACAACCTGAACATTGAAAAACACCAACAAATTCAACAACAACCTCAACATTGAAAAACTACAACAGCCTGAACACTGAAAAACACCAACAAATTCAACAACAACCTCAAAATTGAAAAACAACAACAACCTCAAAATTGAAAAACACCAACAAATTCAACAACAACCTCAACATTGAAAAACACCAACAAATTCAACAACAACCTCTACATTGAAAAACAACAACAACCTCAACATTGAAAAACACCACCAAATTCAACAACAACCTCAACATTAAAAAATACCATCAAATTCAACAACAACCTCAACATTGAAAAACAACAACAACCTCAACATTGAAAAACACCAACAAATTCAACAACAACCTCAACATTGAAAAACAACAACAACCTCAACATTGAAAAACACCAACAAATTCAACAACAACTTCAACATTGAAAAACACCAACAAATTCAACAACAACCTCGACATTGAAAAACACCAACAAATTCAACAACAACCTCAACATTGAAAAACAACAACAACCTCAACATGTAAAAACACCAACAAATTCAACAACAACCTCAACATTCAAAAACAACAACAACCTCAACATGAAAAACACCACCAAATTCAACAACAACCTCAACATTGAAAAACAACAACAACCTCAACATTGAAAAACCCCAACAAATTCAACAACAACCTCAATATTAAAAAACACCAACAAATTCAACAACAACCTCAACATTGAAAAACAACAACAACCTCAACATTGAAAAACACCAACAAATTCAACAACAACCTCAACATTGAAAAACTCCAACAACTTCAACAACAACCTCAACATTGAAAAACAACAACAACCTCAACATTGAAACACACCAACAAATTCAACAACAACCTCAACATTGAAAAACAATAACAACCTCAACATTGAAAAACACCAACAAATTCAACAACAACTTCTACATTGAAAAACACCAACAAATTCAACAACAACCTCGACATTGAAAAACACCAACAAATTCAACAACAACCTCAACATTGAAAAACAACAACAACCTCAACATTTAAAAACACCAACAAATTCAACAACAACCTCAACATTGAAAAACAACAACCACCTCAACATGAAAAACACCAACAAATTCAACAACAACCTCAACATTGAAAAACAACAACAACCTCAACATTGAAAAACACCAACAAATTCAACAACAACCTCAACATTAAAAAACAGCAACAAATTCAACAACAACCTCAACATTGAAAAACAACAACAACCTCTACTTTGAAAAACACCAACAAATTCAACAACAACCTCAACATTGAAAAACTCCAACAAATTCAACAACAACCTCAACATTGAAAAACAACAACAACCTCAACATTGAAAAACACCAACAAATTCAACAACAAACTCAACATTGAAAAACAACAACAAACTCAACATTGAAAAGCACCAACAAATTCAACAACAACCTCAACATTGAAAAACAACAACAACCTCAACATTGAAAAACACCAACAAATTCAACAACAACCTCAACATTAAAAAACACCAACAAAATCAACAACAACCTCAACATTGAAAAACAACAACAACCTCAACATTGAAAAACACCAACAAATTCAACAACAACCTCAACATTGAAAAACTCCAACAAATTCAACAACAACCTCAACATTGAAAAACAACAACAACATCAACATTGAAAAACACCAACAAATTCAACAACAACCTCAACATTGAAAAACAATAACAACCTCAACATTGAAAAACACCAACAAATTCAACCACAACCTCAACATTGAAAAACACCAACAAATTCAACAACAACCTCAACATTGAAAAACAACAACAAATTCAACAACAACCTAACATTGGAAAACAACAACAACCTCAACATTGAAAAACACCGCCAAATTCAACAACAACCTCATCATTGAAAAGCAATAACAACCTCAACATTGAAAAACACCAACAAATTCAACAACAACCTCAACATTAAAAAACACCAACAAATTCAACAACAACCTCAACATTGAAAAACAACAACAACCTCAACATTGAAAAACACCAACAAATTCAACAACAACCTCAACATTGAAAAACACCAACAAATTCAACAACAACCTCAACATTGAAAAACAACAACAACCTCAACATTGAAAAACACCAACAAATTCAACAACAACCTCAACATTGAAAAACAACAACAACCTCAACATTGAAAAGCACCAACAAATTCAACAACAACTTCAACATTGAAAAACAACAACAACCTCAACATGAAAAACACCAACAAATTCAACAACAACCTCAACATTGAAAAAAAAACAACAACCTCAACATTGAAAAACACCAACAAATTCAACAACAACCTCAACATTAAAAAAAAACAAATTCAACAACAACCTCAACATTGAAAAACAACAACAACCTCAACATTGAAAAACACCAACAAATTCAACAACAACCTCAACATTGAAAAACTCCAACAAATTCAACAACAACCTCAACATTGAAAAACAACAACAACATCAACATTGAAAAACACCAACAAATTCAACAACAACCTCAACATTGAAAAACAATAACAACCTCAACATTGAAAAACACCAACAAATTCAACCACAACCTCAACATTGAAAAACACCAACAAATTCAACAACAACCTCAACATTGAAAAACACCAACAAATTCAACAACAACCTAACATTGGAAAACAACAACAACCTCAACATTGAAAAACACCGCCAAATTCAACAACAACCTCATCATTGAAAAACAATAACAACCTCAACATTGAAAAAAACCAACAAATTCAACAACTACCTCAACATTAAAAAACACCAACAAATTCAACAACAACCTCAACATTGAAAAACAACAACAACTTCAACATTGAAAAACACCAACAAATTCAACAACAACCTCAACATTGAAAAACACCAACAAATTCAACAACAACCTCAAAATTGAATAACAACAACAACCTCAACATTGAAAAACACCAACAAATTCAACAACAACCACAAAATTGAAAAATGACAACAACCGGAACATTGAAAAACAAGAACAAATTCAACAACAACCTCAACATTGAAAAAGAACAACAACCTCAAAATTGAAAAACACCAACAAATTCAACAACAACCTCAACATTGAGAAACAACAACAACCTCAACATTTAAAAACACCAACAAATTCAACAACAACCTCAACATAGAAAAACACCAACAAATTCAACAACAACCTCAACATTGAGAAACAACAACAACCTCAACATTGAAAAACACCAACAAATTCAACAACAACCTCAACATTGAAAAACACGAACAATTAAACAACAACCTCAACATTGAATAACACCAACAAATTCAACAACAACCTCAACATTGAAAAACAACAACAACCTCAAGATTGAAAAACACCAACAAATTCAACAACAACCTCAACATTTAAAAACACCAACAAATTCAACAACAACCTCTACATTGAAAAACAACAACAACCTCAACATTGAAAAACACCAACAAATTCAACAACAACCTCAACATTGAAAAACAACAACAACTTCAACATTGAAAAACACCAACAAATTCCACAACAACCTCAACGTTGAAAAACAACAAGAAATTCAACAACAACCTCAAGATTGAAAAACACCAACAAATTCAACAACAACCTCAACATTTAAAAACACCAACAAATTCAACAACAACCTCTACATTGAAAAACAACAACAACCTCAACATTGAAAAACACCAACAAATTCAACAACAACCTCAACATTGAAAAACAACAACAACTTCAACATTGAAAAACACCAACAAATTCCACAACAACTTCAACGTTGAAAAACAACAACAAATTCAACAACAACCTAAACATTCAAAAACACCAACAAATTCAACAACAACCTCAACATTGAAAAACAGCAACAAATTCAACAACAACCTCAACATTTAAAAACACCAACAAATTCAACAACAACCTCAACATTGAAAAACTACAACAACCTGAACATTGAAAAACACCAACAAATTCAACAACAACCTCAACATTGAAAAACTACAACAGCCTGAACACTGAAAAACACCAACAAATTCAACAACAACCTCAAAATTGAAAAACAACAACAACCTCAAAATTGAAAAACACCAACAAATTCAACAACAACCTCAACATTGAAAAACACCAACAAATTCAACAACAACCTCTACATTGAAAAACAACAACAACCTCAACATTGAAAAACACCACCAAATTCAACAACAACCTCAACATTAAAAAATACCATCAAATTCAACAACAACCTCAACATTGAAAAACAACAACAACCTCAACATTGAAAAACACCAACAAATTCAACAACAACCTCAACATTGAAAAACAACAACAACCTCAACATTGAAAAACACCAACAAATTCAACAACAACTTCAACATTGAAAAACACCAACAAATTCAACAACAACCTCGACATTGAAAAACACCAACAAATTCAACAACAACCTCAACATTGAAAAACAACAACAACCTCAACATGTAAAAACACCAACAAATTCAACAACAACCTCAACATTCAAAAACAACAACAACCTCAACATGAAAAACACCACCAAATTCAACAACAACCTCAACATTGAAAAACAACAACAACCTCAACATTGAAAAACACCAACAAATTCAACAACAACCTCAATATTAAAAAACACCAACAAATTCAACAACAACCTCAACATTGAAAAACAACAACAACCTCAACATTGAAAAACACCAACAAATTCAACAACAACCTCAACATTGAAAAACTCCAACAACTTCAACAACAACCTCAACATTGAAAAACAACAACAACCTCAACATTGAAACACACCAACAAATTCAACAACAACCTCAACATTGAAAAACAATAACAACCTCAACATTGAAAAACACCAACAAATTCAACAACAACTTCTACATTGAAAAACACCAACAAATTCAACAACAACCTCGACATTGAAAAACACCAACAAATTCAACAACAACCTCAACATTGAAAAACAACAACAACCTCAACATTTAAAAACACCAACAAATTCAACAACAACCTCAACATTGAAAAACAACAACAACCTCAACATGAAAAACACCAACAAATTCAACAACAACCTCAACATTGAAAAACAACAACAACCTCAACATTGAAAAACACCAACAAATTCAACAACAACCTCAACATTAAAAAACAGCAACAAATTCAACAACAACCTCAACATTGAAAAACAACAACAACCTCTACTTTGAAAAACACCAACAAATTCAACAACAACCTCAACATTGAAAAACTCCAACAAATTCAACAACAACCTCAACATTGAAAAACAACAACAACCTCAACATTGAAAAACACCAACAAATTCAACAACAAACTCAACATTGAAAAACAACAACAAACTCAACATTGAAAAGCACCAACAAATTCAACAACAACCTCAACATTGAAAAACAACAACAACCTCAACATTGAAAAACACCAACAAATTCAACAACAACCTCAACATTAAAAAACACCAACAAAATCAACAACAACCTCAACATTGAAAAACAACAACAACCTCAACATTGAAAAACACCAACAAATTCAACAACAACCTCAACATTGAAAAACTCCAACAAATTCAACAACAACCTCAACATTGAAAAACAACAACAACATCAACATTGAAAAACACCAACAAATTCAACAACAACCTCAACATTGAAAAACAATAACAACCTCAACATTGAAAAACACCAACAAATTCAACCACAACCTCAACATTGAAAAACACCAACAAATTCAACAACAACCTCAACATTGAAAAACAACAACAAATTCAACAACAACCTAACATTGGAAAACAACAACAACCTCAACATTGAAAAACACCGCCAAATTCAACAACAACCTCATCATTGAAAAGCAATAACAACCTCAACATTGAAAAACACCAACAAATTCAACAACTACCTCAACATTCAAAAACACCAACAAATTCAACAACAACCTCAACATTGAAAAACAACAACAACCTCAAGATTGAAAAACACCAACAAATTCAACAACAACTTCAACATTGAAAAACAATAACAACCTCAACATTGAAAAACAACAACAAATTCAACAACAACTTCAACATTGAAAAACACCAACAAATTCAACAACAACTTCGACATTGAAAAACACCAACAAATTCAACAACAACCTGAACATTGAAAAACAACAACAACCTCAACATTGAAAAACACCAACAAATTCAACAACAACCTCAACATTGAAAAACAACAACAACCTCAACATTGAAAAACACCAACAAATTCAACAACTACCTCAACATTAAAAACACCAACAAATTCAACAACAACCTCAACATTGAAAAACAACAACAACCTCAACATTGAAAAACACCAACAAATTCAACAACAACCTTTACATTGAAAAACAATAACAACCTCAACATTGAAAAACACCAACAAATTCAACAACAACCTCAACATTGAAAAACAACAACAACCTCAACATTGAAAAACACCAACAAATTCAACAACAACCTCAACATTAAAAAACACCAACAAATTCAACAACAACCTCAACATTGAAAAACAACAACAACTTCAACATTGAAAAACACCAACAAATTCAACAACAACCTCAACATTGAAAAACTCCAACAAATTCAACAACAACCTCAACATTGAAAAACAACAACAACATCAACATTGAAAAACACCAACAAATTCAACAACAACCTCAACATTGAAAAACAACAACACCTCAACATTGAAAAACACCAACAAATTCAACAACAACCTCAACGTTAAAAAACACCAACCAATTCAGCAACAACCTCAAGATTGAAAAACAACAACAACCTCAACATTGAAAAACACCAACAAATTCAACAACAACCTCAACATTGAAAAACTCCAACAAATTCAACAACAACCTCAAGATTGAAAAACAACAACAACATCAACATTGAAAAACACCAACAAATTCAACAACAACCTCAACATTGAAAAACAATAACAACCTCAACATTGAAAAACAACAACAAATTCAACCACAACCTCAACATTGAAAAACACCAACAAATTCAACAACAACCTCAACATTGGAAAACACCAACAAATTCAACAACAACCTAACATTGGAAAACAACAACAACCTCAACATTGAAAAACACCGCCAAATTCAACAACAACCTCATCATTGAAAAACAATAACAACCTCAACATTGAAAAACACCAACAAATTCAACAACTACCTCAACATTAAAAAACACCAACAAATTCAACAACAACCTCAACATTGAAAAACAACAACAACCTCAACATTGAAAAACACCAACAAATTCAACAACAACTTCAACATTGAAAAACAATAACAACCTCAACATTGAAAAACACCAACAAATTCAACAACAACTTCAACATTGAAAAACACCAACAAATTCAACAACAACTTCGACATTGAAAAACACCAACAAATTCAACAACAACCTCATCATTGAAAAACAACAACAACCTCAACATTGAAAAACACCAACAAATTCAACAACAACCTCAACATTGAAAAACAACAACAACCTCAACATTGAAAAACACCAACAAATTCAACAACTACCTCAACATTAAAAACACCAACAAGTTCAACCACAACCTCAACATTGAAAAACAACAACGACCTCAACATTGAAAAACACCAACAAATTCAACAACAACGTTTACATTGAAAAACAATAACAACCTCAACATTGAAAAACACCAACAAATTCAACAACAACTTCAACATTGAAAAACACCAACAAATTCAACAACAACCTCGACATTGAAAAACACCAACAAATTCAACAACAACCTCTACATTGAAAAACAACAACAACCTCAACATTGGAAAACACCAACAAATTCAACAAAAACCTCAACATTGAAAAACAACAACAAATTCAACAACAACCTCAACATTTAAAAACACCAACAAATTCAACAACAACCTCAACATTGAAAAACAACAACAACCTCAACATTTATAAACAACAACATATTCAACAACAACCTCAACATTGAAAAACAACAACAACCTCAACTTTGAAAAACACCAACAAATTCAACAACAGCCTGAACATTATAAAACACCAACAATTTCAACAACAACATCAGCATTGAAAAACAACAACAACCTCAACATTGAAAAACACCAACAAATTCAACAACAACCTCAACATTGAAAAACACCAACAAATTCAACAACAACCTCAACATTGAAAAACAACAACAACCTCAACATTGAAAAACACCAACATATTCAACAACAACCTCAACATTGTAAAACAACAACAACCTCAACAATGAAAAACACCAACAAATTCAACAACAACTTCAACATTGAAATACACGAACAAATTCAACAACAACCTCGACATTGAAAAACACCAACAAATTCAACAACAACCTCAACATTGAAAAACTACAACAACCTCAACATTGAATAACCCCAACAAATTCAACAACATTCTCAACATTGAAAAACAACAACAACCTCAACATTGAAAAACACCAACAAATTCAACAACATTCGCAACATTGAAAAACAACAACCACAACATTGAAAAACACCAACAAATTCAACAACAACCTCAACATTGAAAAATAACAACAACCTCAACATTGAAAAAACCAACAAATTCAACAACAACCTCTACATTGAAAAACACCAAGAAATTCAACAACAACCTCAGCATTGAAAAACAACAACAACCTCAACATTGAAAAACACCAACAAATTCAACAACAACCTCAACATTGAAAAACACGAAAAAATTCAACAACTACCTCAACATTGAAAAACAACAACAACCTCAACATTGCAAAACACCAAAAAATTCAACAACAACCTCAACATTGAAAAATAACAACAATCTCAACATTGAAAAACACCTACAAATGCAACAACAACCTCAACCTTGAAAAACACCAAGAAATTCAACAACAACCTCACCATTGAAAAACAACAACAACCTCATCATTGAAAAACACCGCCAAATTCAACAACAACCTCATCATTGAAAAACAACAACAACCTCAACATTGAAAAACACCAACAAATTCAACAACAACCTCAACATTAAAAAACACCAACAAATTCAACAATAACCTCAACATTGAAAAACAACAACAACGTCAACATTGAAAAACACCAACAAATTCAACAACAACCTCAACATTGAAAAACAATAACAACCTGAACATTGAAAAACACCAACAAATTCAACAACAAACTCAAAATTGAAAAACAACAACAACCTCAACATTGAAAAACACCAACAAATTCAACAACAACCTCAACTTTGAAAAACTCCAACAAATTCAACAACAACCTCAACATTGAAAAACAACAACAACCTCAACATTGAAAAACACCAACAAATTCAACAACAACCTCAACATTGAAAAACAATAACAACCTCAACATTGAAAAACACCAACAAATTCAACAACAACTTCAACATTGAAAAACACCAACAAATTCAACAACAACCACAACATTGAAAAACAATAACAACCTCAACATTGAAAAACACCAACAAATTCAACCACAACCTCAACATTGAAAAACACCAACAAATTCAACAACAACCTCAACATTGGAAAACACTAACAAATTCAACAACAACCTAACATTGGAAAACAACAACAACCTCAACATTGAAAAACACCGCCAAATTCAACAACAACCTCATCATTGAAAAACAATAACAACCTCAACATTGAAAAACACCAACAAATTCAACAACTACCTCAACATTAAAAAACACCAACAAATTCAACAACAACCTCAACATTGAAAAACAACAACAACCTCAACATTGAAAAACACCAACAAATTCAACAACAACTTCAACATTGAAAAACAATAACAACCTCAACATTGAAAAACACCAACAAATTCAACAACAACTTCAACATTGAAAAACACCAACAAATTCAACAACAACTTCGACATTGAAAAACACCAACAAATTCAACAACAACCTCATCATTGAAAAACAACAACAACCTCAACATTGAAAAACACCAACAAATTCAACAACAACCTCAACATTGAAAAACAACAACAACCTCAACATTGAAAAACACCAACAAATTCAACAACTACCTCAACATTAAAAACACCAACAAATTCAACCACAACCTCAACATTGAAAAACAACAACAACCTCAACATTGAAAAACACCAACAAATTCAACAACAACCTTTACATTGAAAAACAATAACAACCTCAACATTGAAAAACACCAACAAATTCAACAACAACTTCAACATTGAAAAACACCAACAAATTCAACAAAAACCTCGACATTGAAAAACACCAACAAATTCAACAACAACCTCTACATTGAAAAACAACAACAACCTCAACATTGAAAAACACCAACAAATTCAACAAAAACCTCAACATTGAAAAACAACAACAAATTCAACAACAACCTCAACATTTAAAAACACCAACAAATTCAACAACAACCTCAACATTGAAAAACAACAACAACCTCAACATTTAAAAACAACAACATATTCAACAACAACCTCAACATTGAAAAACAACAACAACCTCAACTTTGAAAAACACCAACAACTTCAACAACAGCCTGAACATTATAAAACACCAACAATTTCAACAACAACATCAGCATTGAAAAACAACAACAACCTCAACATTGAAAAACACCAACAAATTCAACAACAACCTCAACATTGAAAAACACCAACAAATTCAACAACAACCTCAACATTGAAAAACAACAACAACCTCAACATTGAAAAACACCAACATATTCAACAACAACCTCAACATTGTAAAACAACAACAACCTCAACAATGAAAAACACCAACAAATTCAACAACAACTTCAACATTGAAATACACGAACAAATTCAACAACAACCTCGACATTGAAAAACACCAACAAATTCAACAACAACCTCAACATTGAAAAACTACAACAACCTCAACATTGAATAACCCCAACAAATTCAACAACATTCTCAACATTGAAAAACAACAACAACCTCAACTTTGAAAAACACCAACAAATTCAACAACATTCGCAACATTGAAAAACAACAACAACCACAACATTGAAAAACACCAACAAATTCAACAACAACCTCAACATTGAAAAATAACAACAACCTCAACATTGAAAAAACCAACAAATTCAACAACAACCTCTACATTGAAAAACACCAAGAAATTCAACAACAACCTCAGCATTGAAAAACAACAACAACCTCAACATTGAAAAACACCAACAAATTCAACAACAACCTCAACATTGAAAAACACGAACAAATTCAACAACTACCTCAACATTGAAAAACAACAACAACCTCAACATTGCAAAACACCAAAAAATTCAACAACAACCTCAACATTGAAAAATAACAACAATCTCAACATTGAAAAACACCTACAAATGCAACAACAACCTCAACCTTGAAAAACACCAAGAAATTCAACAACAACCTCACCATTGAAAAACAACAACAACCTCATCATTGAAAAACACCGCCAAATTCAACAACAACCTCATCATTGAAAAACAACAACAACCTCAACATTGAAAAACACCAACAAATTCAACAACAACCTCAACATTAAAAAACACCAACAAATTCAACAATAACCTCAACATTGAAAAACAACAACAACGTCAACATTGAAAAACACCAACAAATTCAACAACAACCTCAACATTGAAAAACAATAACAACCTGAACATTGAAAAACACCAACAAATTCAACAACAAACTCAAAATTGAAAAACAACAACAACCTCAACATTGAAAAACACCAACAAATTCAACAACAACCTCAACTTTGAAAAACTCCAACAAATTCAACAACAACCTCAACATTGAAAAACAACAACAACCTCAACATTGAAAAACACCAACAAATTCAACAACCTCAACATTGAAAAACAATAACAACCTCAACATTGAAAAACACCAACAAATTCAACAACAACTTCAACATTGAAAAACACCAACAAATTCAACAACAACCTCGACATTGAAAAACACCAACAAATTCAACAACAACCTCAACATTGAAAAACAACAACAACCTCAACATTTAAAAACACCAGCAAATTCAACAACAACCTCAACATTGAAAAACAACAACAACCTCAACATGAAAAACACCAACAAATTCAACAACAACCTCAACATTGAGAAACAACAACAACCTCAACATTGAAAAACACCAACAAATTCAACAACAACCTCAACATTAAAAAACACCAACAAATTCAACAACAACCTCGACATTGAAAAACAACAACAACCTCAACATTGAAAAACACCAACAAATTCAACAACAACCTCAACATTGAAAAACTCCAACAAATTCAACAACAACCTCAACATTGAAAAACAATAACAACCTCAACATTGAAAAACACCAACAAATTCAACAACAACCTCAACATTGAAAAACAGCAACAAATTCAACAACAACCTCAACATTTAAAAACACCAACAAATTCAACAACAACCACAACATTGAAAAACTACAACAACCTGAACATTGAAAAACACCAACAAATTCAAGAACAACCTCAACATTGAAAAACTACAACAGCCTGAATATTGAAAAACACCAACAAATTCAACAACCTCACAATTGAAAAACAACAACAACCTCAACATTGAAAAACACCAACAAATTCAACAACAACCTCAACATTGAAAAACAACAACAACCTCAACATTGAAAAACCCCAACAAATTCAACAACAACCTCAACATTAAAAAACACCAACAAATTCAACAACAACCTCAACATTGAAAAACAACAACAACCTCAACATTGAAAAACACCAACAAATTCAACAACAACCTCAACATTGAAAAACTCCAACAAATTCAACAACAACCTCAACATTGAAAAACAACAACAACATCAACATTGAAAAACACCAACAAATTCAACAACAACCTCAACATTGAAAAACAACAACACCTCAACATTGAAAAACACCAACAAATTCAACAACAACCTCAACGTTAAAAAACACCAACCAATTCAGCAACAACCTCAACATTGAAAAACAACAACAACCTCAACATTGAAAAACACCAACAAATTCAACAACAACCTCAACATTGAAAAACTCCAACAAATTCAACAACAACCTCAAGATTGAAAAACAACAACAACATCAACATTGAAAAACACCAACAAATTCAACAACAACCTCAACATTGAAAAACAATAACAACCTCAACATTGAAAAACACCAACAAATTCAACCACAACCTCAACATTGAAAAACACCAACAAATTCAACAACAACCTCAACATTGGAAAACACCAACAAATTCAACAACAACCTAACATTGGAAAACAACAACAACCTCAACATTGAAAAACACCGCCAAATTCAACAACAACCTCATCATTGAAAAACAATAACAACCTCAACATTGAAAAACACCAACAAATTCAACAACTACCTCAACATTAAAAAACACCAACAAATTCAACAACAACCTCAACATTGAAAAACAACAACAACCTCAACATTGAAAAACACCAACAAATTCAACAACAACTTCAACATTGAAAAACAATAACAACCTCAACATTGAAAAACACCAACAAATTCAACAACAACTTCAACATTGAAAAACACCAACAAATTCAACAACAACTTCGACATTGAAAAACACCAACAAATTCAACAACAACCTCATCATTGAAAAACAACAACAACCTCAACATTGAAAAACACCAACAAATTCAACAACAACCTCAACATTGAAAAACAACAACAACCTCAACATTGAAAAACACCAACAAATTCAACAACTACCTCAACATTAAAAACACCAACAAATTCAACCACAACCTCAACATTGAAAAACAACAACGACCTCAACATTGAAAAACACCAACAAATTCAACAACAACGTTTACATTGAAAAACAATAACAACCTCAACATTGAAAAACACCAACAAATTCAACAACAACTTCAACATTGAAAAACACCAACAAATTCAACAACAACCTCGACATTGAAAAACACCAACAAATTCAACAACAACCTCTACATTGAAAAACAACAACAACCTCAACATTGAAAAACACCAACAAATTCAACAAAAACCTCAACATTGAAAAACAACAACAAATTCAACAACAACCTCAACATTTAAAAACACCAACAAATTCAACAACAACCTCAACATTGAAAAACAACAACAAACTCAACATTTAAAAACAACAACATATTCAACAACAACCTCAACATTGAAAAACAACAACAACCTCAACTTTGAAAAACACCAACAAATTCAACAACAGCCTGAACATTATAAAACACCAACAATTTCAACAACAACATCAGCATTGAAAAACAACAACAACCTCAACATTGAAAAACACCAACAAATTCAACAACAACCTCAACATTGAAAAACACCAACAAATTCAACAACAACCTCAACATTGAAAAACAACAACAACCTCAACATTGAAAAACACCAACATATTCAACAACAACCTCAACATTGTAAAACAACAACAACCTCAACAATGAAAAACACCAACAAATTCAACAACAACTTCAACATTGAAATACACGAACAAATTCAACAACAACCTCGACATTGAAAAACACCAACAAATTCAACAACAACCTCAACATTGAAAAACTACAACAACCTCAACATTGAATAACCCCAACAAATTCAACAACATTCTCAACATTGAAAAACAACAACAACCTCAACATTGAAAAACACCAACAAATTCAACAACATTCGCAACATTGAAAAACAACAACAACCACAACATTGAAAAACACCAACAAATTCAACAACAACCTCAACATTGAAAAATAACAACAACCTCAACATTGAAAAAACCAACAAATTCAACAACAACCTCTACATTGAAAAACACCAAGAAATTCAACAACAACCTCAGCATTGAAAAACAACAACAACCTCAACATTGAAAAACACCAACAAATTCAACAACAACCTCAACATTGAAAAACACGAACAAATTCAACAACTACCTCAACATTGAAAAACAACAACAACCTCAACATTGCAAAACACCAAAAAATTCAACAACAACCTCAACATTGAAAAATAACAACAATCTCAACATTGAAAAACACCTACAAATGCAACAACAACCTCAACCTTGAAAAACACCAAGAAATTCAACAACAACCTCACCATTGAAAAACAACAACAACCTCATCATTGAAAAACACCGCCAAATTCAACAACAACCTCATCATTGAAAAACAACAACAACCTCAACATTGAAAAACACCAACAAATTCAACAACAACCTCAACATTAAAAAACACCAACAAATTCAACAATAACCTCAACATTGAAAAACAACAACAACGTCAACATTGAAAAACACCAACAAATTCAACAACAACCTCAACATTGAAAAACAATAACAACCTGAACATTGAAAAACACCAACAAATTCAACAACAAACTCAAAATTGAAAAACAACAACAACCTCAACATTGAAAAACACCAACAAATTCAACAACAACCTCAACTTTGAAAAACTCCAACAAATTCAACAACAACCTCAACATTGAAAAACAACAACAACCTCAACATTGAAAAACACCAACAAATTCAACAACAACCTCAACATTGAAAAACAATAACAACCTCAACATTGAAAAACACCAACAAATTCAACAACAACTTCAACATTGAAAAACACCAACAAATTCAACAACAACCACAACATTGAAAAACAATAACAACCTCAACATTGAAAAACACCAACAAATTCAACCACAACCTCAACATTGAAAAACACCAACAAATTCAACAACAACCTCAACATTGGAAAACACCAACAAATTCAACAACAACCTAACATTGGAAAACAACAACAACCTCAACATTGAAAAACACCGCCAAATTCAACAACAACCTCATCATTGAAAAACAATAACAACCTCAACATTGAAAAACACCAACAAATTCAACAACTACCTCAACATTAAAAAACACCAACAAATTCAACAACAACCTCAACATTGAAAAACAACAACAACCTCAACATTGAAAAACACCAACAAATTCAACAACAACTTCAACATTGAAAAACAATAACAACCTCAACATTGAAAAACACCAACAAATTCAACAACAACTTCAACATTGAAAAACACCAACAAATTCAACAACAACTTCGACATTGAAAAACACCAACAAATTCAACAACAACCTCATCATTGAAAAACAACAACAACCTCAACATTGAAAAACACCAACAAATTCAACAACAACCTCAACATTGAAAAACAACAACAACCTCAACATTGAAAAACACCAACAAATTCAACAACTACCTCAACATTAAAAACACCAACAAATTCAACCACAACCTCAACATTGAAAAACAACAACAACCTCAACATTGAAAAACACCAACAAATTCAACAACAACCTTTACATTGAAAAACAATAACAACCTCAACATTGAAAAACACCAACAAATTCAACAACAACTTCAACATTGAAAAACACCAACAAATTCAACAAAAACCTCGACATTGAAAAACACCAACAAATTCAACAACAACCTCTACATTGAAAAACAACAACAACCTCAACATTGAAAAACACCAACAAATTCAACAAAAACCTCAACATTGAAAAACAACAACAAATTCAACAACAACCTCAACATTTAAAAACACCAACAAATTCAACAACAACCTCAACATTGAAAAACAACAACAACCTCAACATTTAAAAACAACAACATATTCAACAACAACCTCAACATTGAAAAACAACAACAACCTCAACTTTGAAAAACACCAACAAATTCAACAACAGCCTGAACATTATAAAACACCAACAATTTCAACAACAACATCAGCATTGAAAAACAACAACAACCTCAACATTGAAAAACACCAACAAATTCAACAACAACCTCAACATTGAAAAACACCAACAAATTCAACAACAACCTCAACATTGAAAAACAACAACAACCTCAACATTGAAAAACACCAACATATTCAACAACAACCTCAACATTGTAAAACAACAACAACCTCAACAATGAAAAACACCAACAAATTCAACAACAACTTCAACATTGAAATACACGAACAAATTCAACAACAACCTCGACATTGAAAAACACCAACAAATTCAACAACAACCTCAACATTGAAAAACTACAACAACCTCAACATTGAATAACCCCAACAAATTCAACAACATTCTCAACATTGAAAAACAACAACAACCTCAACTTTGAAAAACACCAACAAATTCAACAACATTCGCAACATTGAAAAACAACAACAACCACAACATTGAAAAACACCAACAAATTCAACAACAACCTCAACATTGAAAAATAACAACAACCTCAACATTGAAAAAACCAACAAATTCAACAACAACCTCTACATTGAAAAACACCAAGAAATTCAACAACAACCTCAGCATTGAAAAACAACAACAACCTCAACATTGAAAAACACCAACAAATTCAACAACAACCTCAACATTGAAAAACACGAACAAATTCAACAACTACCTCAACATTGAAAAACAACAACAACCTCAACATTGCAAAACACCAAAAAATTCAACAACAACCTCAACATTGAAAAATAACAACAATCTCAACATTGAAAAACACCTACAAATGCAACAACAACCTCAACCTTGAAAAACACCAAGAAATTCAACAACAACCTCACCATTGAAAAACAACAACAACCTCATCATTGAAAAACACCGCCAAATTCAACAACAACCTCATCATTGAAAAACAACAACAACCTCAACATTGAAAAACACCAACAAATTCAACAACAACCTCAACATTAAAAAACACCAACAAATTCAACAATAACCTCAACATTGAAAAACAACAACAACGTCAACATTGAAAAACACCAACAAATTCAACAACAACCTCAACATTGAAAAACAATAACAACCTGAACATTGAAAAACACCAACAAATTCAACAACAAACTCAAAATTGAAAAACAACAACAACCTCAACATTGAAAAACACCAACAAATTCAACAACAACCTCAACTTTGAAAAACTCCAACAAATTCAACAACAACCTCAACATTGAAAAACAACAACAACCTCAACATTGAAAAACACCAACAAATTCAACAACCTCAACATTGAAAAACAATAACAACCTCAACATTGAAAAACACCAACAAATTCAACAACAACTTCAACATTGAAAAACACCAACAAATTCAACAACAACCTCGACATTGAAAAACACCAACAAATTCAACAACAACCTCAACATTGAAAAACAACAACAACCTCAACATTTAAAAACACCAGCAAATTCAACAACAACCTCAACATTGAAAAACAACAACAACCTCAACATGAAAAACACCAACAAATTCAACAACAACCTCAACATTGAGAAACAACAACAACCTCAACATAAAAAAAACACCAACAAATTCAACAACAACCTCAACATTAAAAAACACCAACAAATTCAACAACAACCTCGACATTGAAAAACAACAACAACCTCAACATTGAAAAACACCAACAAATTCAACAACAACCTCAACATTGAAAAACTCCAACAAATTCAACAACAACCTCAACATTGAAAAACAATAACAACCTCAACATTGAAAAACACCAACAAATTCAACAACAACCTCAACATTGAAAAACAGCAACAAATTCAACAACAACCTCAACATTTAAAAACACCAACAAATTCAACAACAACCACAACATTGAAAAACTACAACAACCTGAACATTGAAAAACACCAACAAATTCAAGAACAACCTCAACATTGAAAAACTACAACAGCCTGAATATTGAAAAACACCAACAAATTCAACAACCTCAAAATTGAAAAACAACAACAACCTCAACATTGAAAAACACCAACAAATTCAACAACAACCTCAACATTGAAAAACACCAACCAATTCAACAACAACCTCTACATTGAAAAACAACAACAACCTCAACATTGAAAAACACGAACAAATTCAACAACAACCTCAACTTTAAAAAAGACCAACAAATTCAACAACAACCTCAACATTGAAAAACAACAACAACCTCAAAATTGAAAAACACCAACAAATTCAACAACAACCTCAACATTGAAAAACAACAACAACCTCAACATTGAAAAACACCAACAAATTCAACAACAACTTCAACATTGAAAAACACCAACAAATTCAACAACAACCTCGACATTGAAAAACACCAACAAATTCAACAACAACCTCAACATTGAAAAACAACAACAACCTCAACATTTAAAAACACCAACAAATTCAACAACAACCTCAACATTCAAAAACAACAACAACCTCAATATGAAAAACACCACCAAATTCAACAACAACCTCAACATTGAAAAACAACAACAACCTCAACATGGAAAAACACCAACAAATTCAACAACAACCTCAACATTAAAAAACACCAACAAATTCAACAACAACCTCAACATTGAAAAACAACAACAACCTCAACATTGAAAAACACCAACAAATTCAACAACAACCTCAACTTTGAAAAACTCCAACAAATTCAACAACAACCTCAACATTGAAAAACAACAACAACCTCAACATTGAAAAACACCAACAAATTCAACAACCACCTCAACATTGAAAAACAATAACAACCTCAATATTGAAAAACACAAACAAATTCAACAACAACTTCAACATTGAAAAACACCAACAAATTCAACAACAACCTCAACATTGAAAAACAACAACAAATTCAACAACAACCTCAACACTGAAAAACAACAACAACCTCAACATTTAAAAACACCAACAAATTCAACAACAACCTCAACATTGAAAAACGACAACAACCTCAACATGAAAAACACCAACAAATTCAACAACAACCTCGACATTGAAAAACACCAACAAATTCAACAACAACCTCAACATTGAAAAACAACAACAACCTCAACATTGAAAAACACCAACAAATTCAACAACAACCTCAACATTGAAAAACTCCAACAAATTCAACAACAACCTCAAGATTGAATAACAACAACAACATCAACATTGAAAAACACCAACAAATTCAACAACAACCTCAACATTGAAAAACTATAACAACCTCAACATTGAAAAACACCAACAAATTCAACCACAACCTCAACATTGAAAAACACCAACAAATTCAACAACAACTTCAACATTGAAAAACACCAACAAATTCAACAACAACCTCGAAATTGAAAAACACCAACAAATACAACAACAACCTCAACATTGAAAAACAACAACAACTTCAACATTGAAAAACACCAACAAATTCAACAACAACCTCAACATTGAAAAACAACATCAACCTCAACATTGCAAAACACCAGCAAATTCAACAACAACCTCAACATTTAAAAACACCAACAAATTCAACAACAACCTCAACATTGAAAAACAACAACAATCTCAACATTGAAAAACACCAACAAATTCAACAACAACCTCAACATTGAAAAACAACAACAACCTCAACATTGAAAACACCAACAAATTCAACAACAACCTCGACATTGAAAAACAACCTCAAATTCAAAATCAACCTTCAACATTGAACAACACCAACAACCTCAAAATTGAAAAAACACCAACAAATTCAACAACAACCTCAACATTGAAAAACACCAACAAATTCAACAACAACATCAACATTGAAAAACACCAACAACCTCAACATTGAAAAACACCAACAAATTCAACAACAACCTCAACATTGAAAAACAACAACAACCTCAACATTGAAAAACACCAACAATTTCAACAACAACCTCAACATTGAAAAACAACAACAAACTAAACATTGAAAAACACCAACAAATTCAACAACAACCTCAACATTGAAAAACAACAACAACCTCAACATTGAAAAACACCAACAAATTCAACAACAACCTCAACATTGAAATACACCAACAAATTCAACAACAACCTCAACATTGAAAAACACTAACAAATTCAACAACAACCTCGAAATTGAAAAACACCAACAAATTCAACAACAAACTCAACATTGAAAAACACCAACAAATTCAACAACAACCTCAACATTGAAAAACAACAACAACCTCAACATTGAAAAACACCAACAAATTCAACAACAATCGCAACATTGAAAAGCACCAACAAATTCAACAACAACCTCAACATTGAAAAACACCAACAAATTCAACAACAACTTCAACTTTGAAAAACACCAACAAATTCAACAACAACCTCGAAATTGAAAAACCACCAACAAATACAACAACAACCTCAACATTGAAAAACAACAACAACCTCAACATTGAAAAACACCAACAAATTCAACAACAACCTCAACATTGAAAAACAACAACAAACTCAACCTTGCAAAACACCAGCAAATTCAACAACAACCTCAACATTTAAAAACAACAACAAATTCAACAACAACCTCAACATTGAAAAACAACAACAATCTCAACATTGAAAAAACACCAACAAATTCAAAAACAACCTCAACATTGAAAAACAACAACAACCTCAACATTGAAAAAACACCAACAAATTCAACAACAACCTCGACATTGAAAAACAACCTCAAATTCAAAATCAACCTCAACATTGAACAACACCAACAACCTCAAATTGAAAAAACACCAACAAATTCAACAACAACCTCAACATTGAAAAACACCAACAAATTCAACAACAACCTCAACATTGAAAAACACCAACAACCTCAACATTGTAAAACACCAATAAATTCAACAAAAACCTCAACATTGAAAAACAACAACAACCTCAACATTGAAAAACAACAACAAACTAAACATTGAAAAACACCAACAAATTCAACAACAACCTCAACATTGAAAAACAACAACAACCTCAACATTGAAAAACACCAACAAATTCAACAACAACCTCAACATTGAAATACACCAACAAATTCAACAACAACCTCAACATTGAAAAACACTAACAAATTCAACAACAACCTCGAAATTGAAAACACCAACAAATTCAACAACAAACTCAACATTGAAAAACACCAACAAATTCAACAACAACCTCAACATTGAAAAACAACAACAACCTCAACATTGAAAAACACCAACAAATTCAACAACAATCTCAACATTGAAAAGCACCAACAAATTCAACAACAACCCTCAACATTGAAAAACAACATCAATCTCAACATTGAAAAACACCAACAAATTCAACAACAACCTCAACATTGAAAAAACAACAACAACCTCAACATTGAAAAACACCAACAAATTCAACAACAACCTCAACATTGAAAAACAACAACAAACTCAACATTGAAAAACACCAACAAATTCAACAACAACCTCAACATTGAAAAACAACAACAACCTCAACATTGAAAAACACCAACAAATTCAACAACAACCTCAACATTGAACAACACCAACAAATTCAACAACAACCTCAACATTGAAAAACAACAACAACCTAAACATTGAAATACACCAACAAATTCAACAACAACCTCAACATTGAAAAACAACAACAACCTCAACATTGAAAAACACCAACAAATTCAACAACAACCTCAACATTGAAAAACACCAACAAATTCAACAACAACCTCAGCATTGAAAAACAACAACAACCTCAACATTGAAAAACACCAACAAATTCAACAACAACCTCAACCTTGAAAAACAACAACAACCTCAACATTGAAAAGCACCAACAAATTCAACAACAACTTCAACATTGAAAAACACCAACAAATTCAACAACAACCTCGAAATTGAAAAACACCAACAAATACAACGACAACCTCAACATTGAAAAACAACAACAACCTCAACATTGAAAAACACCAACAAATTCAACAACAACCTCAACATTTAAAAACACCAACAAATTCAACAACAAACTCCAACATTGATAAACAACAACAATCTGAACATTGAAAAACACCAACTAATTCAACAACAACCTCAACATTGAAAAACAACAACAACCTCAACATTGAAAAACACCAACAAATTCAACAAGAACCTCGACTTGAAAAACATCCTCAAATTCAAAATCAACCTCAACATTGAAAAACACCAACAACCTCAAAATTGAAAAAACACCAACAAATTCAACAACAACCTCAACATTTAAAAACAACAACAACCTCAACATTGAAAAACACCCACAAATTCAACAACAACTTCAACATTGAAAAACACCAACAAATTCAACAACAACCTCAACATTGAAAAACACCAACAACCGCAACATTGAAAAACACCAACAAATTCAACAACAACCTCAACATTGAAAAACAACAACAACCTCAACATTGAAAAACACCAACAAATTCAACAACAATCTCAACATTGAAAAGCACCAAACAAATTCAACAACAACCTCCACATTGAAAAACAACAACAACGTCAACATTGAAAAACACCAACAAATTCAACAACAACCTCAACATTGAAAAACAACAACAACCTCAACATTGAAAAACACCAACAATTTCAACAACAACCTCAACATTGAAAAACAACAACAAACTCAACATTGAAAAACACCAACAAATTCAAGAACAACCTCAACATTGAAAAACAACAACAACCTCAACATTGAAAAACACCAACAAATTCAACAACAACCTCAACATTGAACAACACCAACAAATTCAACAACAACCTCAACATTGAAAAACAACAAGAACCTAAACATTGAAAAACACCAACAAATTCAACAACAACCTCAACATTGAAAAACAACAACAACCTCAACATTGAAAAACACCAACAAATTCAACAACAACCTCAACATTGAAAAACACCAACATATTCAACAACAACCTCAGCATTGAAAAACAACAACAACCTCAACATTGAAAAACACCAACAAATTCAACAACAACCTCAACATTGAAAAACAACAACAACCTCAACATTGAAAAACACCAACAAATTCAACAACAACTTCAACAATGAAAAAACACCAACAATTTCAGCAACAACCTCGAAATTGAAAAACACCAACAAATACAACAACAACCTCAACATTGAAAAAACACCAACAAACTCAACAACAACTTCAACATTGAAAAACACCAACAAATTCAACAACAACCTCGAAATTGAAAAACACCAACAAATACAACAACAACCTCAACATTGAAAAACAACAACAACCTCAACATTGAAAAACACCAACAAATTCAACAACAACCTCAACATTGAAAAACAACAACAACCTCAACATTGCAAAACACCAGCAAATTCAACAACAACCTCAACATTTAAAAACACCAACAAATTCATCAACAACCTCAACATTGAAAAACAACAACAATCTCAACATTGAAAAACACCAACAAATTCAACAACAACCTCAACATTGAAAAACAACAACAACCTCAACATTGAAAAACACCAACAAATTCAACAACAACCTCGACATTGAAAAACAACGTCAAATTCAAAATCAACCTCAACATTGAACAACACCAACAACCTCAAAATTGAAAAAACACCAACAAAATTCAACAACAACCTCAACATTGAAAAATACCAACAAATTCAACAACAACCTCAACCTTGAAAAACACCAACAACCTCAACATTGAAAAAACACCAACAAATTCAACAACAACCTCAACATTGAAAAACAACAACAAGCTCAACATTGGAAAAACACCAACAATTTCAACAACAACATCAACATTGAAAAACAACAACAAACTAAACATTGAAAAACACCAACAAATTCAACAACAACCTCAACATTGAAAAACAACAACAACCTCAACATTGAAAAACACCAACAAATTCAACAACAACCTCAAAATTGAAATACACCAACAAATTCAACAACAACCTCAACATTGAAAAACACTAACAAATTCAACAACAACCTCGAAATTGAAAAACACCAACAAATTCAACAACAAACTCAACATTGAAAAACACCAACAAATTCAACAACAACCTCAACATTGAAAAACAACAACAACCTCAACATTGAAAAAACACCAACAAATTCAACAACAATCTCAACATTGAAAAGCACCAACAAATTCAACAACAACCTCAACATTGAAAAACAACAACAACCTCAACATTGAAAAGCACCAACAAATTCAACAACAACCTCAACATTGAAAAACAACAACAACCTCAACATTGAAAAACACCAACAAATTCAACAACACATTGAAAAACACCAACAAATTCAACAACAACCTCAACATTGAAAAACAACAACAACCTCAACATTGAAAAACACCAACAAATTCAACAACAACCTCAACATTGAACAACACCAACAAATTCAACAACAACCTCAACATTGAAAAACAACAACAACCTAAACATTGAAAAACACCAACAAATTCAACAACAACCTCAACATTGAAAAACAACAACAACCTCAACATTGAAAAACACCAACAAATTCAACAACAACCTCAACATTGAAAAACACCAACAAATTCAACAACAACCTCAGCATTGAAAAACAACAACAACCTCAACATTGAAAAACACCAATAAATTCAACAACAACCTCAACATTGAAAAAACAACAACAAAATACAACAACAACCTCAACATTGAAAAACAACAACAACCTCAACATTGAAAAACACCAACAAATTAACAACAACCTCAACATTGAAAAACAACAACAACCTCAACATTGCAAAACACCAGCAAATTCAACAACAACCTCAACATTTAAAAACACCAACAAATTCAACAACAAACTCAACATTGAAAAACAACAACAATCTCAACATTGAAAAACACCAACTAATTCAACAACAACCTCAACATTGAAAAACAACAACAACTCTCAACAACAACAACCACATTGAAAAACACCCTCAAATTCAAAATCAACCTCAACATTGAAAAACACCAACAACCTCAACATTGAAAAAAACCAACAAATTCAACAACAACCTCAACATTGAAAAACAACAACAACACCTCAACATTGAAAAACACCAACAAATTCAACACACAATCTCAACATTGAAAAGCACCAACAAATTCAACAACAACCTCAACATTGAAAAAACAACAACAACGTCAACATTGAAAAACACCAACAAATTCAACAACAACCTCAACATTGAAAAACAACAACAACCTCAACATTGAAAAACACCAACAATTTCAACAACAACCTCAACATTGAAAAACAACAACAAACTCAACATTGAAAAACACCAACAAATTCAAGAACCAACCTCAACATTGAAAAACAACAACAACCTCAACATTGAAAAACACCAACAAATTCAACAACAACCTCAACATTGAACAACACCAACAAATTCAACAACAACCTCAACATTGAAAACAACAACAACCTAAACATTGAAAAAACACCAACAAATTCAACAACAACCTCAACATTGAAAAACAACAACAACCTCAACATTGAAAAACACCAACAAATTCAACAACAACCTCAACATTGAAAAACACCAACATATTCAACAACAACCTCAGCATTGAAAAACAACAACAACCTCAACATTGAAAAACACCAACAAATTCAACAACAACCTCAACATTGAAAAAACAACAACAACCTCAACATTGAAAAAACACCAACAAATTCAACAACAACTTCAACTTTGAAAAGAACACCAACAAATTCAGCAACAACCTCGAAATTGAAAGAACACAACAAATACAACAACAACCTCAACATTGAAAAACACCAACAAACTCAACAACAACTTCAACATTGAAAAACACCAACAAATTCAAACAACAACCTCGAAATTGAAAAACACCAACAAATACAACAACAACCTCAACATTGAAAAACAACAACAACCTCAACATTGAAAAAACACCAACAAATTTCAACAACAACCTCAACATTGAAAAAACAACAACAACCTCAACATTGCAAAACACCAGCAAATTCAACAACAACCTCAACATTTAAAAACACCAACAAATTCATCAACAACCTCAACATTGAAAAACAACAACAATCTCAACATTGAAAAACACCAACAAATTCAACAACAACCTCAACATTGAAAAACAACAACAACCTCAACATTGAAAAACACCAACAAATTCAACAACAACCTCGACATTGAAAAACAACGTCAAATTCAAAATCAACCTCAACATTGAACAACACCAACAACCTCAAAATTGAAAAAAACACCAACAAATTCAACAACAACCTCAACATTGAAAAATACCAACAAATTCAACAACAACCTCAACCTTGAAAAACACCAACAACCTCAACATTGAAAAACACCAACAAATTCAACAACAACCTCAACATTGAAAAACAACAACAAGCTCAACATTGAAAAAACACCAACAATTTCAACAACAACATCAACATTGAAAAAACAACAACAAACTAAACATTGAAAAACACACCAACAAAATTCAACAACAACCTCAACATTGAAAAAACAACAACAACCTCAACATTGAAAAACACCAACAAATTCAACAACAACCTCAACATTGAAATACACCAACAAAATTCAACAACAACCTCAAACATTGAAAAACACTAACAAATTCAACAACAACCTCGAAATTGAAAAACACCAACAAATTCAACAACAAACTCAACATTGAAAAACACCAACAAATTCAACAACAACCTCAACATTGAAAAACAACAACAACCTCAACATTGAAAAACACCAACAAATTCAACAACAATCTCAACATTGAAAAGCACCAACAAATTCAACAACAACCTCAACATTGAAAAACAACAACAACCTCAACATTGAAAAAGCACCAACAAATTCAACAACAACCTCAACATTGAAAAACAACAACAACCTCAACATTGAAAAACACCAACAAATTCAACAACAACCTCAACATTGAAAAACAACAACAAACTCAACATTGAAAAACACCAACAAATTCAACAACAACCTCAACATTGAAAAAACAACAACAACCTCAACATTGAAAAAACACCAACAAATTCAACAACAACCTCAACATTGAACAACACCAACAAATTCAACAACAAACCTCAACATTGAAAAACAACAACAACCTAAACATTGAAAAAACACCAACAAATTCAACAACAACCTCAACATTGAAAAACAACAACAACCTCAACATTGAAAAACACCAACAAATTCAACAACAACCTCAACATTGAAAAACACCAACAAATTCAACAACAACCTCAACATTGAAAAACAACAACAACCTCAACATTGAAAAACACCAACAAAATTCAACAACAACCTCAACATTGAACAACACCAACAAATTCAACAACAACCTCAACATTGAAAAACAACAACAACCTAAACATTGAAAAAACACCAACAAATTCAACAACAACCTCAACATTGAAAAACAACAACAACCTCAAACATTGAAAAAACACCAACAAATTCAACAACAACCTCAACATTGAAAAACAACAACAACCTCAACATTGAAAAAACACCAACAAATTCAACAACAACTTCAACATTGAAAAACACCAACAATTTCAGCAACAACCTCGAAATTGAAAAACACCAACAAATACAACAACAACCTCAACATTGAAAAAACACCAACAAACTCAACAACAACTTCAACATTGAAAAACACCAACAAATTCAACAACAACCTCGAAATTGAAAAAACACCAACAAATACAACAACAACCTCAACATTGAAAAACAACAACAACCTCAACATTTGAAAAACACCAACAAATTCAACAACAACCTCAACATTGAAAAACAACAACAACCTCAACATTGGCAAAACACCAGCAAATTCAACAACAACCTCAACATTTAAAAACACCAACAAATTCATCAAAAACCTCAACATTGAAAAACAACAACAATCTCAACATTGAAAAACACCAACAAATTCAACAACAACCTCAACATTGAAAAACAACAACAACCTCAACATTGAAAAACACCAACAAATTCAACAACAACCTCGACATTGAAAAACAACGTCAAATTCAAAATCAACCTCAACATTGAACAACACCAACAACCTCAAAATTGAAAAAAACACCAACAAATTCAACAACAACCTCAACATTGAAAAATACCAACAAATTCACAACAACCTCAACCTTGAAAAACACCAACAACCTCAACATTGAAAAACACCAACAAATTCAACAACAACCTCAACATTGAAAAACAACAACAAGCTCAACATTGAAAAACACCAAACAATTTCAACAACAACATCAACATTGAAAAAACAACAACAAACTAAACATTGAAAAACACCAACAATTCAACAACAACCTCAACATTGAAAAACAACAACAACCTCAACATTGAAAAACACCAACAAATTCAACAACAACCTCAACATTGAAATACACCAACAAATTCAACAACAACCTCAACATTGAAAAACACTAACAAATTCAACAACAACCTCGAAATTGAAAAACACCAACAAATTCAACAACAAACTCAACATTGAAAAACACCAACAAATTCAACAACAACCTCAACATTGAAAAACAACAACAACCTCAACATTGAAAAACACCAACAAATTCAACAACAATCTCAACATTGAAAAGCACCAACAAATTCAACAACAACCTCAACATTGAAAAACAACAACAACCTCAACATTGAAAAGCACCAACAAATTCAACAACAACCTCAACATTGAAAAACAACAACAACCTCAACATTGAAAAACACCAACAAATTCAACAACAACCTCAACATTGAAAAACAACAACAAACTCAACATTGAAAAACACCAACAAATTCAACAACAACCTCAACATTGAAAAACAACAACAACCTCAACATTGAAAAACACCAACAAATTCAACAACAACCTCAACATTGAACAACACCAACAAATTCAACAACAACCTCAACATTGAAAAACAACAACAACCTAAACATTGAAAAACACCAACAAATTCAACAACAACCTCAACATTGAAAAACAACAACAACCTCAACATTGAAAAACACCAACAAATTCAACAACAACCTCAACATTGAAAAACACCAACAAATTCAACAACAACCTCAGCATTGAAAAACAACAACAACCTCAACATTGAAAAACACCAATAAATTCAACAACAACCTCAACATTGAAAAACAACAACAAATACAACAACAACCTCAACATTGAAAAACAACAACAACCTCAACATTGAAAAACACCAACAAATTTAACAACAACCTCAACATTGAAAACAACAACAACCTCAACATTGCAAAACACCAGCAAATTCAACAACAACCTCAACATTTAAAAACACCAACAAATTCAACAACAAACTCAACATTGAAAAACAACAACAATCTCAACATTGAAAAACACCAACTAATTCAACAACAACCTCAACATTGAAAAACAACAACAACCTCAACAACAACAACCACATTGAAAAACACCCTCAAATTCAAAATCAACCTCAACATTGAAAAACACCAACAACCTCAACATTGAAAAAAAACCAACAAATTCAACAACAACCTCAACATTGAAAAACAACAACAACCTCAACATTGAAAAACACCAACAAATTCAACAACAATCTCAACATTGAAAAGCACCAACAAATTCAACAACAACCTCAACATTGAAAAACAACAACAACGTCAACATTGAAAAACACCAACAAATTCAACAACAACCTCAACATTGAAAAACAACAACAACCTCAACATTGAAAAACACCAACAATTTCAACAACAACCTCAACATTGAAAAACAACAACAAACTCAACATTGAAAAACACCAACAAATTCAAGAACAACCTCAACATTGAAAAACAACAACAACCTCAACATTGAAAAACACCAACAAATTCAACAACAACCTCAACATTGAACAACACCAACAAATTCAACAACAACCTCAACATTGAAAAACAACAACAACCTAAACATTGAAAAACACCAACAAATTCAACAACAACCTCAACATTGAAAAACAACAACAACCTCAACATTGAAAAACACCAACAAATTCAACAACAACCTCAACATTGAAAAACACCAACATATTCAACAACAACCTCAGCATTGAAAAACAACAACAACCTCAACATTGAAAAACACCAACAAATTCAACAACAACCTCAACATTGAAAAACAACAACAACCTCAACATTGAAAAACACCAACAAATTCAACAACAACTTCAACTTTGAAAAACACCAACAAATTCAGCAACAACCTCGAAATTGAAAAACACCAACAAATACAACAACAACCTCAACATTGAAAAACACCAACAAACTCAACAACAACTTCAACATTGAAAAACACCAACAAATTCAACAACAACCTCGAAATTGAAAAACACCAACAAATACAACAACAACCTCAACATTGAAAAACAACAACAACCTCAACATTGAAAAACACCAACAAATTCAACAACAACCTCAACATAGAAAAACAACAACAACCTCAACATTGCAAAACACCAGCAAATTCAACAACAACCTCAACATTTAAAAACACCAACAAATTCATCAACAACCTCAACATTGAAAAACAACAACAATCTCAACATTGAAAAACACCAACAAATTCAACAACAACCTCAACATTGAAAAACAACAACAACCTCAACATTGAAAAACACCAACAAATTCAACAACAACCTCGACATTGAAAAACAACGTCAAATTCAAAATCAACCTCAACATTGAACAACACCAACAACCTCAAAATTGAAAAAACACCAACAAATTCAACAACAACCTCAACATTGAAAAATACCAACAAATTCAACAACAACCTCAACCTTGAAAAACACCAACAACCTCAACATTGAAAAACACCAACAAATTCAACAACAACCTCAACATTGAAAAACAACAACAAGCTCAACATTGAAAAACACCAACAATTTCAACAACAACATCAACATTGAAAAACAACAACAAACTAAACATTGAAAAACACCAACAAATTCAACAACAACCTCAACATTGAAAAACAACAACAACCTCAACATTGAAAAACACCAACAAATTCAACAACAACCTCAACATTGAAATACACCAACAAATTCAACAACAACCTCAACATTGAAAAACACTAACAAATTCAACAACAACCTCGAAATTGAAAAACACCAACAAATTCAACAACAAACTCAACATTGAAAAACACCAACAAATTCAACAACAACCTCAACATTGAAAAACAACAACAACCTCAACATTGAAAAACACCAACAAATTCAACAACAATCTCAACATTGAAAAGCACCAACAAATTCAATAACAACCTCAACATTGAAAAACAACAACAACCTCAACATTGAAAAGCACCAACAAATTCAACAACAACCTCAACATTGAAAAACAACAACAACCTCAACATTGAAAAAAACCAACAAATTCAACAACAACATCAACATTGAAAAACAACAACAAACTCAACATTGAAAAACACCAACAAATTCAACAACAACCTCAACATTGAAAAACAACAACAACCTCAACATTGAAAAACACCAACAAATTCAACAACAACCTCAACATTGAACAACACCAACAAATTCAACAACAACCTCAACATTGAAAAACAACAACAACCTAAACATTGAAAAACACCAACAAATTCAACAACAACCTCAACATTGAAAAACAACAACAACCTCAACATTGAAAAACACCAACAAATTCAACAACAACCTCAACATTGAAAAACACCAACAAATTCAACAACAACCTCAACATTGAAAAACAACAACAACCTCAACATTGAAAAACACCAACAAATTCAACAACAACCTCAACATTGAACAACACCAACAAATTCAACAACAACCTCAACATTGAAAAACAACAACAACCTAAACATTGAAAAACACCAACAAATTCAACAACAACCTCAACATTGAAAAACAACAACAACCTCAACATTGAAAAACACCAACAAATTCAACAACAACCTCAACATTGAAAAACAGCAACAAATTCAACAACAACCTCAGCATTGAAAAACAACAACAACCTCAACATTGAAAAACACCAATAAATTCAACAACAACCTCAACATTGAAAAACAACAACAAATACAACAACAACCTCAACATTGAAAAACAACAACAACCTCAACATTGAAAAACACCAACAAATTTAACAACAACCTCAACATTGAAAAACAACAACAACCTCAACATTGCAAAACACCAGCAAATTCAACAACAACCTCAACATTTAAAAACACCAACAAATTCAACAACAAACTCAACATTGAAAAACAACAACAATCTCAACATTGAAAAACACCAACTAATTCAACAACAACCTCAACATTGAAAAACAACAACAACCTCAACAACAACAACCACATTGAAAAACACCCTCAAATTCAAAATCAACCTCAACATTGAAAAACACCAACAACCTCAACATTGAAAAAAACCAACAAATTCAACAACAACCTCAACATTGAAAAACAACAACAACCTCAACATTGAAAAACACCAACAAATTCAACAACAATCTCAACATTGAAAAGCACCAACAAATTCAACAACAACCTCAACATTGAAAAACAACAACAACGTCAACATTGAAAAACACCAACAAATTCAACAACAACCTCAACATTGAAAAACAACAACAACCTCAACATTGAAAAACACCAACAATTTCAACAACAACCTCAACATTGAAAAACAACAACAAACTCAACATTGAAAAACACCAACAAATTCAAGAACAACCTCAACATTGAAAAACAACAACAACCTCAACATTGAAAAACACCAACAAATTCAACAACAACCTCAACATTGAACAACACCAACAAATTCAACAACAACCTCAACATTGAAAAACAACAACAACCTAAACATTGAAAAACACCAACAAATTCAACAACAACCTCAACATTGAAAAACAACAACAACCTCAACATTGAAAAACACCAACAAATTCAACAACAACCTCAACATTGAAAAACACCAACATATTCAACAACAACCTCAGCATTGAAAAACAACAACAACCTCAACATTGAAAAACACCAACAAATTCAACAACAACCTCAACATTGAAAAACAACAACAACCTCAACATTGAAAAACACCAACAAATTCAACAACAACTTCAACTTTGAAAAACACCAACAAATTCAGCAACAACCTCGAAATTGAAAAACACCAACAAATACAACAACAACCTCAACATTGAAAAACACCAACAAACTCAACAACAACTTCAACATTGAAAAACACCAACAAATTCAACAACAACCTCGAAATTGAAAAACACCAACAAATACAACAACAACCTCAACATAGAAAAACAACAACAACCTCAACATTGAAAAACACCAACAAATTCAACAACAACCTCAACATTGAAAAACAACAACAACCTCAACATTGCAAAACACCAGCAAATTCAACAACAACCTCAACATTTAAAAACACCAACAAATTCATCAACAACCTCAACATTGAAAAACAACAACAATCTCAACATTGAAAAACACCAACAAATTCAACAACAACCTCAACATTGAAAAACAACAACAACCTCAACATTGAAAAACACCAACAAATTCAACAACAACCTCGACATTGAAAAACAACGTCAAATTCAAAATCAACCTCAACATTGAACAACACCAACAACCTCAAAATTGAAAAAACACCAACAAATTCAACAACAACCTCAACATTGAAAAATACCAACAAATTCAACAACAACCTCAACCTTGAAAAACACCAACAACCTCAACATTGAAAAACACCAACAAATTCAACAACAACCTCAACATTGAAAAACAACAACAAGCTCAACATTGAAAAACACCAACAATTTCAACAACAACATCAACATTGAAAAACAACAACAAACTAAACATTGAAAAACACCAACAAATTCAACAACAACCTCAACATTGAAAAACAACAACAACCTCAACATTGAAAAACACCAACAAATTCAACAACAACCTCAACATTGAACAACACCAACAAATTCAACAACAACCTCAACATTGAAAAACAACAACAACCTAAACATTGAAAAACACCAACAAATTCAACAACAACCTCAACATTGAAAAACAACAACAACCTCAACATTGAAAAACACCAACAAATTCAACAACAACCTCAACATTGAAAAACACCAACAAATTCAACAACAACCTCAGCATTGAAAAACAACAACAACCTCAACATTGAAAAACACCAATAAATTCAACAACAACCTCAACATTGAAAAACAACAACAAATACAACAACAACCTCAACATTGAAAAACAACAACAACCTCAACATTGAAAAACACCAACAAATTTAACAACAACCTCAACATTGAAAAACAACAACAACCTCAACATTGCAAAACACCAGCAAATTCAACAACAACCTCAACATTTAAAAACACCAACAAATTCAACAACAAACTCAACATTGAAAAACAACAACAATCTCAACATTGAAAAACACCAACTAATTCAACAACAACCTCAACATTGAAAAACAACAACAACCTCAACAACAACAACCACATTGAAAAACACCCTCAAATTCAAAATCAACCTCAACATTGAAAAACACCAACAACCTCAAAATTGAAAAAACACCAACAAATTCAACAACAACCTCAACATTTAAAAACAACAACAACCTCAACATTGAAAAACACCAACAAATTCAACAACAACCTCAACATTGAAAAACACCAACAAATTCAACAACAACCTCAACATTGAAAAACAGCAACAACCTCAACATTGAAAAACACCAACAAATTCAACAACAACTTCAACATTGAAAAACACCAACAAATTCAACAACAACCTCGACATTGAAAAACACCATCAAATTCAACAACAACCTCAATATTGAAAAACAACAACAACCTCAACATTGAAAAACACCAACAAATTCAACAGAAACTTCAACATTGAAAACACCAACAAATTCAACAACAACCTCAACATTTAAAAACGCCAACAAATTCAACAACAACCTCAACATTGAAAAACAACAACCTCAACATTGAAAAACACCAACAAATTCAACAAAAAATTCAACATTGAAAAACACCAACAAATTCAACAACAACCCCGACATTGAAAAACACCAACAAATTCAACAACAACCTCAACTTTGAAAAACAACAACAACCTCATCATGGAAAAACACCAACAAATTCAACAACAACCTCAACATTGAAAAACAAGAACATCCTCAAAATTGAAAAACACCAACAAATTCAACAACAACCCCAACATTTAAAAACAACAACAACCTCAGCATTGAAAAACACCAACAAATTCAACAACAACCTCAACATTGAAAAGCACCAACAAATTCAACAACAACCTCAACATTGAAAAACACCAAAAAACTCAACAACAACCTCAACATTGAAAAACAACAACAACATCAACATTGAAAAACACCAACAAATTCAACAACAACCTCAACATTTAAAAACAACAACAACCTCAACATTGAAAAACACCCACAAATTCAACAACAACTTCAACATTGAAAAACACCAACAAATTCAACAACAACCTCAACATTGAAAAACACCAACAACCTCAACATTGAAAAACACCAACAAATTCAACAACAACCTCAACATTGAAAAACAACAACAACCTCAACATTGAAAAACACCAACAAATTCAACAACAATCTCAACATTGAAAAGCACCAACAAATTCAACAACAACCTCAACATTGAAAAACAACAACAACGTCAACATTGAAAAACACCAACAAATTCAACAACAACCTCAACATTGAAAAACAACAACAACCTCAACATTGAAAAACACCAACAATTTCAACAACAACCTCAACATTGAAAAACAACAACAAACTCAACATTGAAAAACACCAACAAATTCAAGAACAACCTCAACATTGAAAAACAACAACAACCTCAACATTGAAAAACACCAACAAATTCAACAACAACCTCAACATTGAACAACACCAACAAATTCAACAACAACCTCAACATTGAAAAACAACAACAACCTAAACATTGAAAAACACCAACAAATTCAACAACAACCTCAACATTGAAAAACAACAACAACCTCAACATTGAAAAACACCAACAAATTCAACAACAACCTCAACATTGAAAAACACCAACATATTCAACAACAACCTCAGCATTGAAAAACAACAACAACCTCAACATTGAAAAACACCAACAAATTCAACAACAACCTCAACATTGAAAAACAACAACAACCTCAACATTGAAAAACACCAACAAATTCAACAACAACTTCAACATTGAAAAACACCAACAAATTCAGCAACAACCTCGAAATTGAAAAACACCAACAAATACAACAACAACCTCAACATTGAAAAACACCAACAAACTCAACAACTTCAACATTGAAAAACACCAACAAATTCAACAACAACCTCGAAATTGAAAAACACCAACAAATACAACAACAACCTCAACATTGAAAAACAACAACAACCTCAACATTGAAAAACACCAACAAATTCAACAACAACCTCAACATTGAAAAACAACAACAACCTCAACATTGCAAAACACCAGCAAATTCAACAACAACCTCAACATTTAAAAACACCAACAAATTCATCAACAACCTCAACATTGAAAAACAACAACAACCTCAACATTGAAAAACACCAACAAATTCAACAACAACCTCGACATTGAAAAACAACGTCAAATTCAAAATCAACCTCAACATTGAACAACACCAACAACCTCAAAATTGAAAAAACACCAACAAATTCAACAACAACCTCAACATTGAAAAATACCAACAAATTCAACAACAACCTCAACCTTGAAAAACACCAACAACCTCAACATTGAAAAACACCAACAAATTCAACAACAACCTCAACATTGAAAAACAACAACAAGCTCAACATTGAAAAACACCAACAATTTCAAAAACAACATCAACATTGAAAAACAACAACAAACTAAACATTGAAAAACACCAACAAATTCAACAACAACCTCAACATTGAAAAACAACAACAACCTCAACATTGAAAAACACCAACAAATTCAACAACAACCTCAACATTGAAATACACCAACAAATTCAACAACAACCTCAACATTGAAAAACACTAACAAATTCAACAACAACCTCGAAATTGAAAAACACCAACAAATTCAACAACAAACTCAACATTGAAAAACACCAACAAATTCAACAACAACCTCAACATTGAAAAACAACAACAACCTCAACATTGAAAAACACCAACAAATTCAACAACAATCTCAACATTGAAAAGCACCAACAAATTCAACAACAACCTCAACATTGAAAAACAACAACAACCTCAACATTGAAAAGCACCAACAAATTCAACAACAACCTCAACATTGAAAAACAACAACAACCTCAACATTGAAAAACACCAACAAATTCAACAACAACCTCAACATTGAAAAACAACAACAAACTCAACATTGAAAAACACCAACAAATTCAACAACAACCTCAACATTGAAAAACAACAACAACCTCAACATTGAAAAACACCAACAAATTCAACAACAACCTCAACATTGAACAACACCAACAAATTCAACAACAACCTCAACATTGAAAAACAACAACAACCTAAACATTGAAAAACACCAACAAATTCAACAACAACCTCAACATTGAAAAACAACAACAACCTCAACATTGAAAAACACCAACAAATTCAACAACAACCTCAACATTGAAAAACACCAACAAATTCAACAACAACCTCAGCATTGAAAAACAACAACAACCTCAACATTGAAAAACACCAATAAATTCAACAACAACCTCAACATTGAAAAACAACAACAAATACAACAACAACCTCAACATTGAAAAACAACAACAACCTCAACATTGAAAAACACCAACAAATTTAACAACAACCTCAACATTGAAAAACAACAACAACCTCAACATTGCAAAACACCAGCAAATTCAACAACAACCTCAACATTTAAAAACACCAACAAATTCAACAACAAACTCAACATTGAAAAACAACAACAATCTCAGCATTGAAAAACACCAACTAATTCAACAACAACCTCAACATTGAAAAACAACAACAACCTCAACAACAACAACCACATTGAAAAACACCCTCAAATTCAAAATCAACCTCAACATTGAAAAACACCAACAACCTCAACATTGAAAAAAACCAACAAATTCAACAACAACCTCAACATTGAAAAACAACAACAACCTCAACATTGAAAAACACCAACAAATTCAACAACAATCTCAACATTGAAAAGCACCAACAAATTCAACAACAACCTCAACATTGAAAAACAACAACAACGTCAACATTGAAAAACACCAACAAATTCAACAACAACCTCAACATTGAAAAACAACAACAACCTCAACATTGAAAAACACCAACAATTTCAACAACAACCTCAACATTGAAAAACAACAACAAACTCAACATTGAAAAACACCAACAAATTCAAGAACAACCTCAACATTGAAAAACAACAACAACCTCAACATTGAAAAACACCAACAAATTCAACAACAACCTCAACATTGAACAACACCAACAAATTCAACAACAACCTCAACATTGAAAAACAACAACAACCTAAACATTGAAAAACTCCAACAAATTCAACAACAACCTCAACATTGAAAAACAACAACAACCTCAACATTGAAAAACACCAACAAATTCAACAATAACCTCAACATTGAAAAACACCAACATATTCAACAACAACCTCAGCATTGAAAAACAACAACAACCTCAACATTGAAAAACACCAACAAATTCAACAACAACCTCAACATTGAAAAACAACAACAACCTCAACATTGAAAAACACCAACAAATTCAACAACAACTTCAACATTGAAAAACACCAACAAATTCAGCAACAACCTCGAAATTGAAAAACACCAACAAATACAACAACAACCTCAACATTGAAAAACACCAACAAACTCAACAACAACTTCAACATTGAAAAACACCAACAAATTCAACAACAACCTCGAAATTGAAAAACACCAACAAATACAACAACAACCTCAACATTGAAAAACAACAACAACCTCAACATTGAAAAACACCAACAAATTCAACAACAACCTCAACATTGAAAAACAACAACAACCTCAACATTGCAAAACACCAGCAAATTCAACAACAACCTCAACATTTAAAAACACCAACAAATTCATCAACAACCTCAACATTGAAAAACAACAACAATCTCAACATTGAAAAACACCAACAAATTCAACAACAACCTCAACATTGAAAAACAACAAAAACCTCAACATTGAAAAACACCAACAAATTCAACAACAACCTCGACATTGAAAAACAACGTCAAATTCAAAATCAACCTCAACATTGAACAACACCAACAACCTCAAAATTGAAAAAACACCAACAAATTCAACAACAACCTCAACATTGAAAAATACCAACAAATTCAACAACAACCTCAACCTTGAAAAACACCAACAACCTCAACATTGAAAAACACCAACAAATTCAACAACAACCTCAACATTGAAAAACAACAACAAGCTCAACATTGAAAAACACCAACAATTTCAACAACAACATCAACATTGAAAAACAACAACAAACTAAACATTGAAAAACACCAACAAATTCAACAACAACCTCAACATTGAAAAACAACAACAACCTCAACATTGAAAAACACCAACAAATTCAACAACAACCTCAACATTGAAATACACCAACAAATTCAACAACAACCTCAACATTGAAAAACACTAACAAATTCAACAACAACCTCGAAATTGAAAAACACCAACAAATTCAACAACAAACTCAACATTGAAAAACACCAACAAATTCAACAACAACCTCAACATTGAAAAACAACAACAACCTCAACATTGAAAAGCACCAACAAATTCAACAACAACCTCAACATTGAAAAACAACAACAACCTCAACATTGAAAAACACCAACAAATTCAACAACAACCTCAACATTGAAAAACAACAACAAACTCAACATTGAAAAACACCAACAAATTCAACAACAACCTCAACATTGAAAAACAACAACAACCTCAACATTGAAAAACACCAACAAATTCAACAACAACCTCAACATTGAACAACACCAACAAATTCAACAACAACCTCAACATTGAAAAACAACAACAACCTAAACATTGAAAAACACCAACAAATTCAACAACAACCTCAACATTGAAAAACAACAACAACCTCAACATTGAAAAACACCAACAAATTCAACAACAACCTCAACATTGAAAAACACCAACAAATTCAACAACAACCTCAGCATTGAAAAACAACAACAACCTCAACATTGAAAAACACCAATAAATTCAACAACAACCTCAACATTGAAAAACAACAACAAATACAACAACAACCTCAACATTGAAAAACAACAACAACCTCAACATTGAAAAACACCAACAAATTTAACAACAACCTCAACATTGAAAAACAACAACAACCTCAACATTGCAAAACACCAGCAAATTCAACAACAACCTCAACATTTAAAAACACCAACAAATTCAACAACAAACTCAACATTGAAAAACAACAACAATCTCAACATTGAAAAACACCAACTAATTCAACAACAACCTCAACATTGAAAAACAACAACAACCTCAACAACAACAACCACATTGAAAAACACCCTCAAATTCAAAATCAACCTCAACATTGAAAAACACCAACAACCTCAAAATTGAAAAAACACCAACAAATTCAACAACAACCTCAACATTTAAAAACAACAACAACCTCAACATTGAAAAACACCAACAAATTCAACAACAACCTCAACATTGAAAAACACCAACAAATTCAACAACAACCTCAACATTGAAAAACACCAACAAATTCAACAACAACCTCAACATTGAAAAACAGCAACAACCTGAACATTGAAAAACACCAACAAATTCAACAACAACTTCAACATTGAAAAACACCAACAAATTCAACAACAACCTCGACATTGAAAAACACCATCAAATTCAACAACAACCTCAATATTGAAAAACAACAACAACCTCAACATTGAAAAACACCAACAAATTCAACAGAAACTTCAACATTGAAAACACCAACAAATTCAACAACAACCTCAACATTTAAAAACGCCAACAAATTCAACAACAACCTCAACATTGAAAAACAACAACCTCAACATTGAAAAACACCAACAAATTCAACAAAAAATTCAACATTGAAAAACACCAACAAATTCAACAACAACCCCGACATTGAAAAACACCAACAAATTCAACAACAACCTCAACTTTGAAAAACAACAACAACCTCATCATGGAAAAACACCAACAAATTCAACAACAACCTCAACATTGAAAAACAAGAACATCCTCAAAATTGAAAAACACCAACAAATTCAACAACAACCCCAACATTTAAAAACAACAACAACCTCAGCATTGAAAAACACCAACAAATTCAACAACAACCTCAACATTGAAAAGCACCAACAAATTCAACAACAACCTCAACATTGAAAAACACCAAAAAACTCAACAACAACCTCAACATTGAAAAACAACAACAACATCAACATTGAAAAACACCAACAAATTCAACAACAACCTCAACATTGAAAAACACCAACAAATTCAACAACAACCTCAACATTGAAAAACACCAACAACCTCAACATTGAAAAACAGCAACAAATTCAACAGCAACCTCAACATTGAAAAACAACAACAACCTCAACATTGAAAAACACCAACAAATTCAACAACAACCTCAACATTGAAAAACAACAACAAACTAAACATTGAAAAACACCAACAAATTCAACAACAACCTCAACATTGAAAAACAACAACAACCTCAACATTGAAAAACACCAACAAATTCAACAACAACCTCAACATTGAAAAACACCAACAAATTCAACAACAACCTCAACATTGAAAAACACCAACAAATTCAACAAGAACCTCAGCATTGAAAAACAACAACAACCTCAACATTGAAAAACATCAACAAATTCAACAACAACCTCAACATTGAAAAACAACAACAACCTCAACATTGAAAAACACCAACAAATTCAACAACAACTTCAACATTGAAAAACACCAACAAATTCAACAACAACCTCGAAATTGAAAAACACCAACAAATACAACAACAACCTCAACATTGAAAAACAACAACAACCTCAACATTGAAAAACACCAACAAATTCAACAACAACCTCAACATTGAAAAACAACAACAACCTCAACATTGCAAAACACCAGCAAATTCAACAACAACCTCAACATTTAAAAACACCAACAAATACAACAACAAACTCAACATTGAAAAACAACAACAATCTCAACATTGAAAAACACCAACTAATTCAACAACAACCTCAACATTGAAAAACAACAACAACCTCAACATTGAAAAACACCAACAAATTCAAGAACAACCTCAACATTTCGAAACACCAACAAATTCAACAACAACCTCAACATTGAAAAACAACAACAATCTCAACATTGAAAAACACCAACAAATTCAACTACAACCTCAACATTGAAAAACAGCAACAACCTCAACATTGAAAAACACCAACAAATTCAACAACAACGTCAACATTGAAAAACACCAACAAATTCAACAACAACCTCATCATTGAAAAGCACCAACAAATTCAACAACAACCTCAACATTGAAAAACAACAACAACCTCAACATTGAAAAACACCAACAAATTCAACAACAACATCAACATTGAAAAACAACAACAACTCAACATTGAAAAACACCAACAAATTCAACAACAACCTCATCATTGAAAACCACCAACAAATTCAACAACAACCGCAACATTGAAAAACAACAACAACCTCAACATTGAAAAACACCAACAAATTCAACAACAACCTCAGCATTGAAAAACAACAACCTCAACATTGAAAAACACCAACAAATTCAACAACAACCTCAACATTGAAAAACAACAACAAACTCAACATTGAAAAACACCAACAAATTCAACAACAACCTCAACATTGAAAAACAACAACAACCTCAACATTGAAGAACACCAACAAATTCAACAACAACTTCAACATTGAAAAACACCAACAAATTCAACAACAACCTCAACATTGAGAAACAACAACAACCTAAACATTGAAAAACACCAACAAATTCAACAACAACCTCAACATTGAAAAACAACAACAACCTCAACATTGAAAAACACCAACAAATTCAACAACAACCTCAACATTGAAAAACACCAACAAATTCAACAACAACCTCAGCATTGAAAAACAACAACAACCTCAACATTGAAAAACACCAACAAATTCAACAGCAACCTCAACATTGAAAAACAACAACAACCTCAACATTCAAAAACACCAACAAATTCAACAACAACTTCAACATTGAAAAACACCAACAAATTCAACAACAACCGCGACATTGAAAAACAACAACAACCTCAACATTGAAAAACATCAACAAATTCAACAACAACCTCAACATTGAAAAACAACAACAACCTCAACATTGCAAAACACCAGCAAATTCAACAACAACCTCAACATTTAAAAACACCAACAAATTCAACAACAACCTCAACATTGAAAAACAACAACAATCTCAACATTGAAAAACACCAACAAATTCAACAACAACCTCAACATTGAAAAACAACAACAACCTCAACATTGAAAAACACCAACAAATTCAACAACAACCTCGACATTGAAAAACAACCTCAAATTCAAAATCAACCTCAACATTGAACAAGACCAACAACCTCAAAATTGAAAAAACACCAACAAATTCAACAACAACCTCAACATTGAAAAACACCAACAAATTCAACAACAACCTCAACATTGAAAAACACCAACAACCTCAACATTGAAAAACACCAACAAATTCAACAACAACCTCAACATTGAAAAACAACAACAACCTCAACATTGAAAAACACCAACAATTTCAACAACAACCTCAACATTGAAAAACAACAACAAACTAAACATTGAAAAACACCAACAAATTCAACAACAACCTCAACATTGAATAACAACAACAACCTCAACATTGAAAAACACCAACAAATTCAACAACAACCTCAACATTGAAATACACCAACAAATTCAACAAGAACCTCAACATTGAAAAACACTAACAAATTCAACAACAACCTCGAAATTGAAAAACACCAACAAATTCAACAACAAACTCAACATTGAAAAACACCAACAAATTCAACAACAACCTCAACATTGAAAAACAACAACAACCTCAACATTGAAAAACACCAACAAATTCAACAACACTCTCAACATTGAAAAGCACCAACAAATTCAACAACAACCTCAACATTGAAAAACAACAACAACCTCAACATTGAAAAACACCAACAAATTCAACAACAACCTCAACATTGAAAAACAACAACTACCTCAACATTGAAAAACACCAACAAATTCAACAACAACCTCAACATTGAAAAACAACAACAAACTCAACATTGAAAAACACCAACAAATTCAACAACAACCTCAACATTGAAAAACAACAACAACCTCAGCATTGAAAAACACCAACAAATTCAACAACAACCTCAACATTGAACAACACCAACAAATTCAACAACAACCTCAACATTGAAAAACAACAACAACCTAAACATTGAAAAACACCAACAAATTCAACAACAACCTCAACATTGAAAAACAACAACAACCTCAACATTGAAAAACACCAACAAATTCAACAACAACCTCAACATTGAAAAACACCAACAAATTCAACAACAACCTCAGCATTGAAAAACAACAACAACCTCAACATTGAAAAGCACCAACAAATTCAACAACAACCTCAACATTGAAAAACAACAACAACCTCAACATTGAAAAACACCAACAAATTCAACAACAACTTCAACATTGAAAAACACCAACAAATTCAACAACAACCTCGAAATTGAAAGACACCAACAAATACAACAACAACCTCAACATTGAAAAACACCAACAAATTCAACAACAACTTCAACATTGAAAAACACCAACAAATTCAACAACAACCTCGAAATTGAAAAACACCAACAAATACAACAACAACCTCAACTTTGAAAAACAACAACAACTTCAACATTGAAAAACACCAACAAATTCAACAACAACCTCAACATTGAAAAACAACAACAACCTCAACATTGCAAAACACCGGCAAATTCAACAACAACCTCAACATTTAAAAACACCAACAAATTCAACAACAATCTCAACATTGAAAAACACCAACAAATTCAACAACAACCTCAACATTGAAAAACAACAACAACCTCAACATTGAAAAACACCAACAAATTCAACAACAACCTCGACATTGAAAAACAACCTCAAATTCAAAATCAACCTCAACATTGAACAACACCAACAACCTCAAAATTGAAAAAACACCAACAAATTCAACAAAAACCTCAACATTGAAAAACAACAACAAATTCAACAACAACATCAACATTGAAAAACACCAACAACCTCAACTTTGAAAAACACCAACTAATTCAACAACAACCTCAACATAGAAAAACAACAACAACCTCAACATTGAAAAACACCAACAATTTCAACAACATCCTCAACATTGAAAAACAACAACAAACTAAACATTGAAAAACACCAACAAATTCAACAACAACCTCAACATTGAAAAACAACAACAACCTCAACATTGAAAAACACCAACAAATTCAACAACAACCTCAACATTGAAATACACCAACAAATTCAACAACAACCTCAACATTGAAAAACACTAACAAATTCAACAACAACCTCGAAATTGAAAAACACCAACAAATTCAACAACAAACTCATCATTGAAAAACACCAACAAATTCAACAACAACCTCAACATTGAAAAACAACAACAACCTCAACATTGAAAAACACCAACAAATTCAACAACAATCGCAACATTGAAAAGCACCAACAAATTCAACAACAACCTCAACATTGAAAAACACCAACAAATTCAACAACAACTTCAACATTGAAAAACACCAACAAATTCAAAAACAACCTCGAAATTGAAAAACACCAACAAATACAACAACAACCTCAACATTGAAAAACAACAACAACCTCAACATTGAAAAACACCAACAAATTCAACAACAACCTCAACATTGAAAAACAACAACAACCTCAACCTTGCAAAACACCAGCAAATTCAACAACAACCTCAACATTTAAAAACACCAACAAATTCAACAACAACCTCAACATTGAAAAACAACATCAATCTCAACATTGAAAAACACCAACAAATTCAAAAACAACCTCAACATTGAAAAACAACAACAACCTCAACATTGAAAAACACCAACAAATTCAACAACAACCTCGACATTGAAAAACAACCTCAAATTCAAAATCAACCTCAACATTGAACAACACCAACAACCTCAAAATTGAAAAAACACCAACAAATTCAACAACAACCTCAACATTGAAAAACACCAACAAATTCAACAACAACCTCAACATTGAAAAACACCAACAACCTCAACATTGTAAAACACCAATAAATTCAACAACAACCTCAACATTGAAATACACCAACAAATTCAACAACAACCTCAACATTGAAAAACACTAACAAATTCAACAAAAACCTCGAAATTGAAAAACACCAACAAATTCAACAACAAACTCAACATTGAAAAACACCAACAAATTCAACAACAACCTCAACATTGAAAAACAACAACAACCTCAACATTGAAAAACACCAACAAATTCAACAACAATCTCAACATTGAAAAGCACCAACAAATTCAACAACAACCTCAACATTGAAAAACAACAACAATCTCAACATTGAAAAACACCAACAAATTCAACAACAACCTCAACATTGAAAAACAACAACAACCTCAACATTGAAAAACACCAGCAAATTCAACAACAACCTCAACATTTAAAAACACCAACAAATTCAACAACAAACTCAACATTGAAAAACAACAACAATCTCAACATTGAAAAACACCAACTAATTCAACAACAACCTCAACATTGAAAAACAACAACAACCTCAACATTGAAAAACACCAACAAATTCAAGAACAACGTCAACATTTCGAAACACCAACAAATTCAACAACAACCTCAACATTGAAAAACAACAACAATCTCAACATTGAAAAACACCAACAAATTGAACTACAACCTCAACATTGAAAAACAGCAACAACCTCAACATTGAAAAACACCAACAAATTCAACAACAACGTCAACATTGAAAAACACCAACAAATTCAACAACAACCTCATCATTGAAAAGCACCAACAAATTCAACAACAACCTCAACATTGAAAAACAACAACAACCTCAACATTGAAAAACACCAACAAATTCAACAACAACATCAACATTGAAAAACAACAACAACTCAACATTGAAAAACACCAACAAATTCAACAACAACCTCATCATTGAAAAGCACCAACAAATTCAACAACAACCGCAACATTGAAAAACAACAACAACCTCAACATTGAAAAACACCAACAAATTCAACAACAACCTCAGCATTGAAAAACAACAACCTCAACATTGAAAAACACCAACAAATTCAACAACAACCTCAACATTGAAAAACAACAACAAACTCAACATTGAAAAACACCAACAAATTCAACAACAACCTCAACATTGAAAAACAACAACAACCTCAACATTGAAGAACACCAACAATTTCAACAACAACCTCAACATTGAAAAACACCAACAAATTCAACAACAACCTCAACATTGAGAAACAACAACAACCTAAACATTGAAAAACACCAACAAATTCAACAACAACCTCAACATTGAAAAACAACAACAACCTCAACTTTGAAAAACACCAACAAATTCAACAACAACCTCAACATTGAAAAACACCAACAAATTCAACAACAACCTCAGCATTGAAAAACAACAACAACCTCAACATTGAAAAACACCAACAAATTCAACAGCAACCTCAACATTGAAAAACAACAACAACCTCAACATTCAAAAACACCAACAAATTTAACAACAACTTCAACATTGAAAAACACCAACAAATTCAACAACAACCGCGACATTGAAAAACAACAACAACCTCAACATTGAAAAACACCAACAAATTCAACAACAACCTCAACATTGAAAAACAACAACAACCTCAACATTGCAAAACACCAGCAAATTCAACAACAACCTCAACATTTAAAAACACCAACAAATTCAACAACAACCTCAACATTGAAAAACAACAACAATCTCAACATTGAAAAACACCAACAAATTCAACAACAACCTCAACATTGAAAAACAACAACAACCTCAACATTGAAAAACACCAACAAATTCAACAACAACCTCGACATTGAAAAACAACCTCAAATTCAAAATCAACCTCAACATTGAACAAGACCAACAACCTCAAAATTGAAAAAACACCAACAAATTCAACAACAACCTCAACATTGAAAAACACCAACAAATTCAACAACAACCTCAACATTGAAAAACACCAACAACCTCAACATTGAAAAACACCAACAAATTCAACAACAACCTCAACATTGAAAAACAACAACAACCTCAACATTGAAAAACACCAACAATTTCAACAACAACCTCAACATTGAAAAACAACAACAAACTAAACATTGAAAAACACCAACAAATTCAACAACAACCTCAACATTGAATAACAACAACAACCTCAACATTGAAAAACACCAACAAATTCAACAACAACCTCAACATTGAAATACACCAACAAATTCAACAACAACCTCAACATTGAAAAACACTAACAAATTCAACAACAACCTCGAAATTGAAAAACACCAACAAATTCAACAACAAACTCAACATTGAAAAACACCAACAAATTCAACAACAACCTCAACATTGAAAAACAACAACAACCTCAACATTGAAAAACACCAACAAATTCAACAACAATCTCAACATTGAAAAGCACCAACAAATTCAACAACAACCTCAACATTGAAAAACAACAACAACCTCAACATTGAAAAACACCAACAAATTCAACAACAACCTCAACATTGAAAAACAACAACTACCTCAACATTGAAAAACACCAACAAATTCAACAACAACCTCAACATTGAAAAACAACAACAAACTCAACATTGAAAAACACCAACAAATTCAACAACAACCTCAACATTGAAAAACAACAACAACCTCAGCATTGAAAAACACCAACAAATTCAACAACAACCTCAACATTGAACAACACCAACAAATTCAACAACAACCTCAACATTGAAAAACAACAACAACCTAAACATTGAAAAACACCAACAAATTCAACAACAACCTCAACATTGAAAAACAACAACAACCTCAACATTGAAAAACACCAACAAATTCAACAACAACCTCAACATTGAAAAACACCAACAAATTCAACAACAACCTCAGCATTGAAAAACAACAACAACCTCAACATTGAAAAACACCAACAAATTCAACAACAACCTCAACATTGAAAAACAACAACAACCTCAACATTGAAAAACACCAACAAATTCAACAACAACTTCAACATTGAAAAACACCAACAAATTCAACAACAACCTCGAAATTGAAAAACACCAACAAATACAACAACAACCTCAACATTGAAAAACACCAACAAATTCAACAACAACTTCAACATTGAAAAACACCAACAAATTCAACAACAACCTCGAAATTGAAAAAGACCAACAAATACAACAACAACCTCAACATTGAAAAACAACAACAACTTCAACATTGAAAAACACCAACAAATTCAACAACAACCTCAACATTGAAAAACAACAACAACCTCAACATTGCAAAACACCAGCAAATTCAGCAACAACCTCAACGTTTAAAAACACCAACAAATTCAACAACAACCTCAACATTGAAAAACAACAACAATCTCAACATTGAAAAACACCAACAAATTCAACAACAACCTCAACATTGAAAAACAACAACAACCTCAACATTGAAAAACACCAACAAATTCAACAACAACCTCGACATTGAAAAACAACCTCAAATTCAAAATCAACCTCAACATTGAACAACACCAACAACCTCAAAATTGAAAAAACACCAACAAATTCAACAAAAACCTCAACATTGAAAAACAACAACAAATTCAACAACAACATCAACATTGAAAAACACCAACAACCTCAACATTGAAAAACACCAACAAATTCAACAACAACCTCAACATTGAAAAACAACAACAACCTCAACATTGAAAAACACCAACAATTTCAACAACAACCTCAACATTGAAAAACAACAACAAACTAAACATTGAAAAACACCAACAAATTCAACAACAACCTCAACATTGAAAAACAACAACAACCTCAACATTGAAAAACACCAACAAATTCAACAACAACCTCAACATTGAAATACACCAACAAATTCAACAACAACCTCAACATTGAAAAACACTAACAAATTCAACAACAACCTCGAAATTGAAAAACACCAACAAATTCAACAACAAACTCAACATTGAAAAACACCAACAAATTCAACAACAACCTCAACATTGAAAAACAACAACAACCACAACATTGAAAAACACCAACAAATTCAACAACAATCGCAACATTGAAAAGCACCAACAAATTCAACAACAACCTCAACATTGAAAAACACCAACAAATTCAACAACAACTTCAACATTGAAAAACACCAACAAATTCAAAAACAACCTCGAAATTGAAAAACACCAACAAATACAACAACAACCTCAACATTGAAAAACAACAACAACCTCAACATTGAAAAACACCAACAAATTCAACAACAACCTCAACATTGAAAAACAACAACAACCTCAACCTTGCAAAACACCAGCAAATTCAACAACAACCTCAACATTTAAAAACACCAACAAATTCAACAACAACCTCAACATTGAAAAACAACAACAATCTCAACATTGAAAAACACCAACAAATTCAACAACAACCTCAACATTGAAAAACAACAACAACCTCAACATTGAAAAACACCAACAAATTCAACAACAACCTCAACATTGAAAAACACCAACAAATTCAACAACAACCTCAGCATTGAAAAACAACAACAACCTCAACATTGAAAAGCACCAACAAATTCAACAACAACCTCAACATTGAAAAACAACAACAACCTCAACATTGAAAAACACCAACAAATTCAACAACAACTTCAACATTGAAAAACACCAACAAATTCAACAACAACCTCGAAATTGAAAGACACCAACAAATACAACAACAACCTCAACATTGAAAAACACCAACAAATTCAACAACAACTTCAACATTGAAAAACACCAACAAATTCAACAACAACCTCGAAATTGAAAAACACCAACAAATACAACAACAACCTCAACTTTGAAAAACAACAACAACTTCAACATTGAAAAACACCAACAAATTCAACAACAACCTCAACATTGAAAAACAACAACAACCTCAACATTGCAAAACACCGGCAAATTCAACAACAACCTCAACATTTAAAAACACCAACAAATTCAACAACAATCTCAACATTGAAAAACACCAACAAATTCAACAACAACCTCAACATTGAAAAACAACAACAACCTCAACATTGAAAAACACCAACAAATTCAACAACAACCTCGACATTGAAAAACAACCTCAAATTCAAAATCAACCTCAACATTGAACAACACCAACAACCTCAAAATTGAAAAAACACCAACAAATTCAACAAAAACCTCAACATTGAAAAACAACAACAAATTCAACAACAACATCAACATTGAAAAACACCAACAACCTCAACTTTGAAAAACACCAACTAATTCAACAACAACCTCAACATAGAAAAACAACAACAACCTCAACATTGAAAAACACCAACAATTTCAACAACATCCTCAACATTGAAAAACAACAACAAACTAAACATTGAAAAACACCAACAAATTCAACAACAACCTCAACATTGAAAAACAACAACAACCTCAACATTGAAAAACACCAACAAATTCAACAACAACCTCAACATTGAAATACACCAACAAATTCAACAACAACCTCAACATTGAAAAACACTAACAAATTCAACAACAACCTCGAAATTGAAAAACACCAACAAATTCAACAACAAACTCATCATTGAAAAACACCAACAAATTCAACAACAACCTCAACATTGAAAAACAACAACAACCTCAACATTGAAAAACACCAACAAATTCAACAACAATCGCAACATTGAAAAGCACCAACAAATTCAACAACAACCTCAACATTGAAAAACACCAACAAATTCAACAACAACTTCAACATTGAAAAACACCAACAAATTCAAAAACAACCTCGAAATTGAAAAACACCAACAAATACAACAACAACCTCAACATTGAAAAACAACAACAACCTCAACATTGAAAAACACCAACAAATTCAACAACAACCTCAACATTGAAAAACAACAACAACCTCAACCTTGCAAAACACCAGCAAATTCAACAACAACCTCAACATTTAAAAACACCAACAAATTCAACAACAACCTCAACATTGAAAAACAACATCAATCTCAACATTGAAAAACACCAACAAATTCAAAAACAACCTCAACATTGAAAAACAACAACAACCTCAACATTGAAAAACACCAACAAATTCAACAACAACCTCGACATTGAAAAACAACCTCAAATTCAAAATCAACCTCAACATTGAACAACACCAACAACCTCAAAATTGAAAAAACACCAACAAATTCAACAACAACCTCAACATTGAAAAACACCAACAAATTCAACAACAACCTCAACATTGAAAAACACCAACAACCTCAACATTGTAAAACACCAATAAATTCAACAACAACCTCAACATTGAAATACACCAACAAATTCAACAACAACCTCAACATTGAAAAACACTAACAAATTCAACAAAAACCTCGAAATTGAAAAACACCAACAAATTCAACAACAAACTCAACATTGAAAAACACCAACAAATTCAACAACAACCTCAACATTGAAAAACAACAACAACCTCAACATTGAAAAACACCAACAAATTCAACAACAATCTCAACATTGAAAAGCACCAACAAATTCAACAACAACCTCAACATTGAAAAACAACAACAATCTCAACATTGAAAAACACCAACAAATTCAACAACAACCTCAACATTGAAAAACAACAACAACCTCAACATTGAAAAACACCAGCAAATTCAACAACAATCTCAACATTGAAAAACACCAACAAATTCAACAACAACCTCAACATTGAAAAACAACAACAACCTCAACATTGAAAAACACCAACAAATTCAACAACAACCTCGACATTGAAAAACAACCTCAAATTCAAAATCAACCTCAACATTGAACAACACCAACAACCTCAAAATTGAAAAAAACACCAACAAATTCAACAAAAACCTCAACATTGAAAAACAACAACAAATTCAACAACAACATCAACATTGAAAAACACCAACAACCTCAACTTTGAAAAACACCAACTAATTCAACAACAACCTCAACATAGAAAAACAACAACAACCTCAACATTGAAAAACACCAACAATTTCAACAACATCCTCAACATTGAAAAACAACAACAAACTAAACATTGAAAAACACCAACAAATTCAACAACAACCTCAACATTGAAAAACAACAACAACCTCAACATTGAAAAACACCAACAAATTCAACAACAACCTCAACATTGAAATACACCAACAAATTCAACAACAACCTCAACATTGAAAAACACTAACAAATTCAACAACAACCTCGAAATTGAAAAACACCAACAAATTCAACAACAAACTCATCATTGAAAAACACCAACAAATTCAACAACAACCTCAACATTGAAAAACAACAACAACCTCAACATTGAAAAACACCAACAAATTCAACAACAATCGCAACATTGAAAAGCACCAACAAATTCAACAACAACCTCAACATTGAAAAACACCAACAAATTCAACAACAACTTCAACATTGAAAAACACCAACAAATTCAAAAACAACCTCGAAATTGAAAAACACCAACAAATACAACAACAACCTCAACATTGAAAAACAACAACAACCTCAACATTGAAAAACACCAACAAATTCAACAACAACCTCAACATTGAAAAACAACAACAACCTCAACCTTGCAAAACACCAGCAAATTCAACAACAACCTCAACATTTAAAAACACCAACAAATTCAACAACAACCTCAACATTGAAAAACAACATCAATCTCAACATTGAAAAACACCAACAAATTCAAAAACAACCTCAACATTGAAAAACAACAACAACCTCAACATTGAAAAACACCAACAAATTCAACAACAACCTCGACATTGAAAAACAACCTCAAATTCAAAATCAACCTCAACATTGAACAACACCAACAACCTCAAAATTGAAAAAACACCAACAAATTCAACAACAACCTCAACATTGAAAAACACCAACAAATTCAACAACAACCTCAACATTGAAAAACACCAACAACCTCAACATTGTAAAACACCAATAAATTCAACAACAACCTCAACATTGAAATACACCAACAAATTCAACAACAACCTCAACATTGAAAAACACTAACAAATTCAACAAAAACCTCGAAATTGAAAAACACCAACAAATTCAACAACAAACTCAACATTGAAAAACACCAACAAATTCAACAACAACCTCAACATTGAAAAACAACAACAACCTCAACATTGAAAAACACCAACAAATTCAACAACAATCTCAACATTGAAAAGCACCAACAAATTCAACAACAACCTCAACATTGAAAAACAACAACAATCTCAACATTGAAAAACACCAACAAATTCAACAACAACCTCAACATTGAAAAACAACAACAACCTCAACATTGAAAAACACCAGCAAATTCAACAACAACCTCAACATTTAAAAACACCAACAAATTCAACAACAAACTCAACATTGAAAAACAACAACAATCTCAACATTGAAAAACACCAACTAATTCAACAACAACCTCAACATTGAAAAACAACAACAACCTCAACATTGAAAAACACCAACAAATTCAAGAACAACGTCAACATTTCGAAACACCAACAAATTCAACAACAACCTCAACATTGAAAAACAACAACAATCTCAACATTGAAAAACACCAACAAATTGAACTACAACCTCAACATTGAAAAACAGCAACAACCTCAACATTGAAAAACACCAACAAATTCAACAACAACGTCAACATTGAAAAACACCAACAAATTCAACAACAACCTCATCATTGAAAAGCACCAACAAATTCAACAACAACCTCAACATTGAAAAACAACAACAACCTCAACATTGAAAAACACCAACAAATTCAACAACAACATCAACATTGAAAAACAACAACAACTCAACATTGAAAAACACCAACAAATTCAACAACAACCTCATCATTGAAAAGCACCAACAAATTCAACAACAACCGCAACATTGAAAAACAACAACAACCTCAACATTGAAAAACACCAACAAATTCAACAACAACCTCAGCATTGAAAAACAACAACCTCAACATTGAAAAACACCAACAAATTCAACAACAACCTCAACATTGAAAAACAACAACAAACTCAACATTGAAAAACACCAACAAATTCAACAACAACCTCAACATTGAAAAACAACAACAACCTCAACATTGAAGAACACCAACAATTTCAACAACAACCTCAACATTGAAAAACACCAACAAATTCAACAACAACCTCAACATTGAGAAACAACAACAACCTAAACATTGAAAAACACCAACAAATTCAACAACAACCTCAACATTGAAAAACAACAACAACCTCAACTTTGAAAAACACCAACAAATTCAACAACAACCTCAACATTGAAAAACACCAACAAATTCAACAACAACCTCAGCATTGAAAAACAACAACAACCTCAACATTGAAAAACACCAACAAATTCAACAGCAACCTCAACATTGAAAAACAACAACAACCTCAACATTCAAAAACACCAACAAATTTAACAACAACTTCAACATTGAAAAACACCAACAAATTCAACAACAACCGCGACATTGAAAAACAACAACAACCTCAACATTGAAAAACACCAACAAATTCAACAACAACCTCAACATTGAAAAACAACAACAACCTCAACATTGCAAAACACCAGCAAATTCAACAACAACCTCAACATTTAAAAACACCAACAAATTCAACAACAACCTCAACATTGAAAAACAACAACAATCTCAACATTGAAAAACACCAACAAATTCAACAACAACCTCAACATTGAAAAACAACAACAACCTCAACATTGAAAAACACCAACAAATTCAACAACAACCTCGACATTGAAAAACAACCTCAAATTCAAAATCAACCTCAACATTGAACAAGACCAACAACCTCAAAATTGAAAAAACACCAACAAATTCAACAACAACCTCAACATTGAAAAACACCAACAAATTCAACAACAACCTCAACATTGAAAAACACCAACAACCTCAACATTGAAAAACACCAACAAATTCAACAACAACCTCAACATTGAAAAACAACAACAACCTCAACATTGAAAAACACCAACAATTTCAACAACAACCTCAACATTGAAAAACAACAACAAACTAAACATTGAAAAACACCAACAAATTCAACAACAACCTCAACATTGAATAACAACAACAACCTCAACATTGAAAAACACCAACAAATTCAACAACAACCTCAACATTGAAATACACCAACAAATTCAACAACAACCTCAACATTGAAAAACACTAACAAATTCAACAACAACCTCGAAATTGAAAAACACCAACAAATTCAACAACAAACTCAACATTGAAAAACACCAACAAATTCAACAACAACCTCAACATTGAAAAACAACAACAACCTCAACATTGAAAAACACCAACAAATTCAACAACAATCTCAACATTGAAAAGCACCAACAAATTCAACAACAACCTCAACATTGAAAAACAACAACAACCTCAACATTGAAAAACACCAACAAATTCAACAACAACCTCAACATTGAAAAACAACAACTACCTCAACATTGAAAAACACCAACAAATTCAACAACAACCTCAACATTGAAAAACAACAACAAACTCAACATTGAAAAACACCAACAAATTCAACAACAACCTCAACATTGAAAAACAACAACAACCTCAGCATTGAAAAACACCAACAAATTCAACAACAACCTCAACATTGAACAACACCAACAAATTCAACAACAACCTCAACATTGAAAAACAACAACAACCTAAACATTGAAAAACACCAACAAATTCAACAACAACCTCAACATTGAAAAACAACAACAACCTCAACATTGAAAAACACCAACAAATTCAACAACAACCTCAACATTGAAAAACACCAACAAATTCAACAACAACCTCAGCATTGAAAAACAACAACAACCTCAACATTGAAAAACACCAACAAATTCAACAACAACCTCAACATTGAAAAACAACAACAACCTCAACATTGAAAAACACCAACAAATTCAACAACAACTTCAACATTGAAAAACACCAACAAATTCAACAACAACCTCGAAATTGAAAAACACCAACAAATACAACAACAACCTCAACATTGAAAAACACCAACAAATTCAACAACAACTTCAACATTGAAAAACACCAACAAATTCAACAACAACCTCGAAATTGAAAAAGACCAACAAATACAACAACAACCTCAACATTGAAAAACAACAACAACTTCAACATTGAAAAACACCAACAAATTCAACAACAACCTCAACATTGAAAAACAACAACAACCTCAACATTGCAAAACACCAGCAAATTCAACAACAACCTCAACATTTAAAAACACCAACAAATTCAACAACAACCTCAACATTGAAAAACAACAACAATCTCAACATTGAAAAACACCAACAAATTCAACAACAACCTCAACATTGAAAAACAACAACAACCTCAACATTGAAAAACACCAACAAATTCAACAACAACCTCGACATTGAAAAACAACCTCAAATTCAAAATCAACCTCAACATTGAACAACACCAACAACCTCAAAATTGAAAAAACACCAACAAATTCAACAAAAACCTCAACATTGAAAAACAACAACAAATTCAACAACAACATCAACATTGAAAAACACCAACAACCTCAACATTGAAAAACACCAACAAATTCAACAACAACCTCAACATTGAAAAACAACAACAACCTCAACATTGAAAAACACCAACAATTTCAACAACAACCTCAACATTGAAAAACAACAACAAACTAAACATTGAAAAACACCAACAAATTCAACAACAACCTCAACATTGAAAAACAACAACAACCTCAACATTGAAAAACACCAACAAATTCAACAACAACCTCAACATTGAAATACACCAACAAATTCAACAACAACCTCAACATTGAAAAACACTAACAAATTCAACAACAACCTCGAAATTGAAAAACACCAACAAATTCAACAACAAACTCAACATTGAAAAACACCAACAAATTCAACAACAACCTCAACATTGAAAAACAACAACAACCACAACATTGAAAAACACCAACAAATTCAACAACAATCGCAACATTGAAAAGCACCAACAAATTCAACAACAACCTCAACATTGAAAAACACCAACAAATTCAACAACAACTTCAACATTGAAAAACACCAACAAATTCAAAAACAACCTCGAAATTGAAAAACACCAACAAATACAACAACAACCTCAACATTGAAAAACAACAACAACCTCAACATTGAAAAACACCAACAAATTCAACAACAACCTCAACATTGAAAAACAACAACAACCTCAACCTTGCAAAACACCAGCAAATTCAACAACAACCTCAACATTTAAAAACACCAACAAATTCAACAACAACCTCAACATTGAAAAACAACAACAATCTCAACATTGAAAAACACCAACAAATTCAAAAACAACCTCAACATTGAAAAACAACAACAACCTCAACATTGAAAAACACCAACAAATTCAACAACAACCTCGACATTGAAAAACAACCTCAAATTCAAAATCAACCTCAACATTGAACAACACCAACAACCTCAAAATTGTAAAAACACCAACAAATTCAACAACAACCTCAACATTGAAAAACACCAACAAATTCAACAACAACCTCAACATTGAAAAACACCAACAACCTCAACATTGTAAAACACCAATAAATTCAACAACAACCTCAACATTGAAAAACAACAACAACCTCAACATTGAAAAACACCAACAATTTCAACAACAACCTCAACATTGAAGAACAACAACAAACTAAACATTGAAAAACACCAACAAATTCAACAACAACCTCAACATTGAAAAACAACAACAACCTCAACATTGAAAAACACCAACAAATTCAACAACAACCTCAACTTTGAAATACACCAACAAATTCAACAACAACCTCAACATTGAAAAACACTAACAAATTCAACAACAACCTCGAAATTGAAAAACACCAACAAATTCAACAACAAACTCAACATTGAAAAACACCAACAAATTCAACAACAACCTCAACATTGAAAAACAACAACAACCTCAACATTGAAAAACACCAACAAATTCAACAACAATCTCAACATTGAAAAGCACCAACAAATTCAACAACAACCTCAACATTGAAAAACAACAACAATCTCAACATTGAAAAACACCAACAAATTCAACAACAACCTCAACATTGAAAAACAACAACAACCTCAACATTGAAAAACACCAACAATTTCAACAACAACCTCAACATTGAAAAACAACAACAAACTCAACATTGAAAAACACCAACAAATTCAACAACAACCTCAACATTGAAAAACAACAACAACCTCAACATTGAAAAACACCAACAAATTCAACAACAACCTCAACATTGAACAACACCAACAAATTCAACAACAACCTCAACATTGAAAAACAACAACAACCTAAACATTGAAATACACCAACAAATTCAACAACAACCTCAACATTGAAAAACAACAACAACCTCAACATTGAAAAACACCAACAAATTCAACAACAACCTCAACATTGAAAAACACCAACAAATTCAAGAACAACGTCAACATTTCGAAACACCAACAAATTCAACAACAACCTCAACATTGAAAAACAACAACAATCTCAACATTGAAAAACACCAACAAATTGAACTACAACCTCAACATTGAAAAACAGCAACAACCTCAACATTGAAAAACACCAACAAATTCAACAACAACGTCAACATTGAAAAACACCAACAAATTCAACAACAACCTCATCATTGAAAAGCACCAACAAATTCAACAACAACCTCAACATTGAAAAACAACAACAACCTCAACATTGAAAAACACCAACAAATTCAACAACAACATCAACATTGAAAAACAACAACAACTCAACATTGAAAAACACCAACAAATTCAACAACAACCTCATCATTGAAAAGCACCAACAAATTCAACAACAACCGCAACATTGAAAAACAACAACAACCTCAACATTGAAAAACACCAACAAATTCAACAACAACCTCAGCATTGAAAAACAACAACCTCAACATTGAAAAACACCAACAAATTCAACAACAACCTCAACATTGAAAAACAACAACAAACTCAACATTGAAAAACACCAACAAATTCAACAACAACCTCAACATTGAAAAACAACAACAACCTCAACATTGAAGAACACCAACAATTTCAACAACAACCTCAACATTGAAAAACACCAACAAATTCAACAACAACCTCAACATTGAGAAACAACAACAACCTAAACATTGAAAAACACCAACAAATTCAACAACAACCTCAACATTGAAAAACAACAACAACCTCAACTTTGAAAAACACCAACAAATTCAACAACAACCTCAACATTGAAAAACACCAACAAATTCAACAACAACCTCAGCATTGAAAAACAACAACAACCTCAACATTGAAAAACACCAACAAATTCAACAGCAACCTCAACATTGAAAAACAACAACAACCTCAACATTCAAAAACACCAACAAATTCAACAACAACTTCAACATTGAAAAACACCAACAAATTCAACAACAACCGCGACATTGAAAAACAACAACAACCTCAACATTGAAAAACACCAACAAATTCAACAACAACCTCAACATTGAAAAACAACAACAACCTCAACATTGCAAAACACCAGCAAATTCAACAACAACCTCAACATTTAAAAACACCAACAAATTCAACAACAACCTCAACATTGAAAAACAACAACAATCTCAACATTGAAAAACACCAACAAATTCAACAACAACCTCAACATTGAAAAACAACAACAACCTCAACATTGAAAAACACCAACAAATTCAACAACAACCTCGACATTGAAAAACAACCTCAAATTCAAAATCAACCTCAACATTGAACAAGACCAACAACCTCAAAATTGAAAAAACACCAACAAATTCAACAACAACCTCAACATTGAAAAACACCAACAAATTCAACAACAACCTCAACATTGAAAAACACCAACAACCTCAACATTGAAAAACACCAACAAATTCAACAACAACCTCAACATTGAAAAACAACAACAACCTCAACATTGAAAAACACCAACAATTTCAACAACAACCTCAACATTGAAAAACAACAACAAACTAAACATTGAAAAACACCAACAAATTCAACAACAACCTCAACATTGAATAACAACAACAACCTCAACATTGAAAAACACCAACAAATTCAACAACAACCTCAACATTGAAATACACCAACAAATTCAACAACAACCTCAACATTGAAAAACACTAACAAATTCAACAACAACCTCGAAATTGAAAAACACCAACAAATTCAACAACAAACTCAACATTGAAAAACACCAACAAATTCAACAACAACCTCAACATTGAAAAACAACAACAACCTCAACATTGAAAAACACCAACAAATTCAACAACAATCTCAACATTGAAAAGCACCAACAAATTCAACAACAACCTCAACATTGAAAAACAACAACAACCTCAACATTGAAAAACACCAACAAATTCAACAACAACCTCAACATTGAAAAACAACAACTACCTCAACATTGAAAAACACCAACAAATTCAACAACAACCTCAACATTGAAAAACAACAACAAACTCAACATTGAAAAACACCAACAAATTCAACAACAACCTCAACATTGAAAAACAACAACAACCTCAGCATTGAAAAACACCAACAAATTCAACAACAACCTCAACATTGAACAACACCAACAAATTCAACAACAACCTCAACATTGAAAAACAACAACAACCTAAACATTGAAAAACACCAACAAATTCAACAACAACCTCAACATTGAAAAACAACAACAACCTCAACATTGAAAAACACCAACAAATTCAACAACAACCTCAACATTGAAAAACACCAACAAATTCAACAACAACCTCAGCATTGAAAAACAACAACAACCTCAACATTGAAAAACACCAACAAATTCAACAACAACCTCAACATTGAAAAACAACAACAACCTCAACATTGAAAAACACCAACAAATTCAACAACAACTTCAACATTGAAAAACACCAACAAATTCAACAACAACCTCGAAATTGAAAAACACCAACAAATACAACAACAACCTCAACATTGAAAAACACCAACAAATTCAACAACAACTTCAACATTGAAAAACACCAACAAATTCAACAACAACCTCGAAATTGAAAAAGACCAACAAATACAACAACAACCTCAACATTGAAAAACAACAACAACTTCAACATTGAAAAACACCAACAAATTCAACAACAACCTCAACATTGAAAAACAACAACAACCTCAACATTGCAAAACACCAGCAAATTCAACAACAACCTCAACATTTAAAAACACCAACAAATTCAACAACAACCTCAACATTGAAAAACAACAACAATCTCAACATTGAAAAACACCAACAAATTCAACAACAACCTCAACATTGAAAAACAACAACAACCTCAACATTGAAAAACACCAACAAATTCAACAACAACCTCGACATTGAAAAACAACCTCAAATTCAAAATCAACCTCAACATTGAACAACACCAACAACCTCAAAATTGAAAAAACACCAACAAATTCAACAAAAACCTCAACATTGAAAAACAACAACAAATTCAACAACAACATCAACATTGAAAAACACCAACAACCTCAACATTGAAAAACACCAACAAATTCAACAACAACCTCAACATTGAAAAACAACAACAACCTCAACATTGAAAAACACCAACAATTTCAACAACAACCTCAACATTGAAAAACAACAACAAACTAAACATTGAAAAACACCAACAAATTCAACAACAACCTCAACATTGAAAAACAACAACAACCTCAACATTGAAAAACACCAACAAATTCAACAACAACCTCAACATTGAAATACACCAACAAATTCAACAACAACCTCAACATTGAAAAACACTAACAAATTCAACAACAACCTCGAAATTGAAAAACACCAACAAATTCAACAACAAACTCAACATTGAAAAACACCAACAAATTCAACAACAACCTCAACATTGAAAAACAACAACAACCTCAACATTGAAAAACACCAACAAATTCAACAACAATCGCAACATTGAAAAGCACCAACAAATTCAACAACAACCTCAACATTGAAAAACACCAACAAATTCAACAACAACTTCAACATTGAAAAACACCAACAAATTCAAAAACAACCTCGAAATTGAAAAACACCAACAAATACAACAACAACCTCAACATTGAAAAACAACAACAACCTCAACATTGAAAAACACCAACAAATTCAACAACAACCTCAACATTGAAAAACAACAACAACCTCAACCTTGCAAAACACCAGCAAATTCAACAACAACCTCAACATTTAAAAACACCAACAAATTCAACAACAACCTCAACATTGAAAAACAACAACAATCTCAACATTGAAAAACACCAACAAATTCAAAAACAACCTCAACATTGAAAAACAACAACAACCTCAACATTGAAAAACACCAACAAATTCAACAACAACCTCGACATTGAAAAACAACCTCAAATTCAAAATCAACCTCAACATTGAACAACACCAACAACCTCAAAATTGTAAAAACACCAACAAATTCAACAACAACCTCAACATTGAAAAACACCAACAAATTCAACAACAACCTCAACATTGAAAAACACCAACAACCTCAACATTGTAAAACACCAATAAATTCAACAACAACCTCAACATTGAAAAACAACAACAACCTCAACATTGAAAAACACCAACAATTTCAACAACAACCTCAACATTGAAGAACAACAACAAACTAAACATTGAAAAACACCAACAAATTCAACAACAACCTCAACATTGAAAAACAACAACAACCTCAACATTGAAAAACACCAACAAATTCAACAACAACCTCAACTTTGAAATACACCAACAAATTCAACAACAACCTCAACATTGAAAAACACTAACAAATTCAACAACAACCTCGAAATTGAAAAACACCAACAAATTCAACAACAAACTCAACATTGAAAAACACCAACAAATTCAACAACAACCTCAACATTGAAAAACAACAACAACCTCAACATTGAAAAACACCAACAAATTCAACAACAATCTCAACATTGAAAAGCACCAACAAATTCAACAACAACCTCAACATTGAAAAACAACAACAATCTCAACATTGAAAAACACCAACAAATTCAACAACAACCTCAACATTGAAAAACAACAACAACCTCAACATTGAAAAACACCAACAATTTCAACAACAACCTCAACATTGAAAAACAACAACAAACTCAACATTGAAAAACACCAACAAATTCAACAACAACCTCAACATTGAAAAACAACAACAACCTCAACATTGAAAAACACCAACAAATTCAACAACAACCTCAACATTGAACAACACCAACAAATTCAACAACAACCTCAACATTGAAAAACAACAACAACCTAAACATTGAAATACACCAACAAATTCAACAACAACCTCAACATTGAAAAACAACAACAACCTCAACATTGAAAAACACCAACAAATTCAACAACAACCTCAACATTGAAAAACACCAACAAATTCAACAACAACCGCAGCATTGAAAAACAACAACAACCTCAACATTGAAAAACACCAACAAATTCAACAACAACCTCAACCTTGAAAAACAACAACAACCTCAATATTGAAAAGCACCAACAAATTCAACAACAACTTCAACATTGAAAAACACCAACAAATTCAACAACAACCTCGAAATTGAAAAACACCAACAAATACAACAACAACCTCAACATTGAAAAACAACAACAACCTCAACATTGAAAAACACCAACAAATTTAACAACAACCTCAACATTGAAAAACAACAACAACCTCAACATTGCAAAACACCAGCAAATTCAACAACAACCTCAACATTTAAAAACACCAACAAATTCAACAACAAACTCAGCATTGAAAAACAACAACAATCTCAACATTGAAAAACACCAACTAATTCAACAACAACCTCAACATTGAAAAACAACAACAACCTCAACATTGAAAAACACCAACAAATTCAACAAGAACCTCGACTTGAAAAACACCCTCAAATTCAAAATCAACCTCAACATTGAAAAACACCAACAACCTCAAAATTGAAAAAACACCAACAAATTCAACAACAACCTCAACATTTAAAAACAACAACAACCTCAACATTGAAAAACACCCACAAATTCAACAACAACCTCAACATTGAAAAACACCAACAAATTCAACAACAACCTCAACATTGAAAAACACCAACAACCTCAACATTGAAAAACACCAACAAATTCAACAACAACCTCAACATTGAAAAACAACAACAACCTCAACATTGAAAAACACCAACAAATTCAACAACAATCTCAACATTGAAAAGCACCAACAAATTCAACAACAACCTCAACATTGAAAAACAACAACAACGTCAACATTGAAAAACACCAACAAATTCAACAACAACCTCAACATTGAAAAACAACAACAACCTCAACATTGAAAAACACCAACAAATTCAACAACAACCTCAACATTGAAAAACAACAACAAACTCAACATTGAAAAACACCAACAAATTCAACAACAACCTCAACATTGAAAAACAACAACAACCACAACATTGAAAAACACCAACAAATTCAACAACAACCTCAACATTGAACAACAACAACAAATTCAACAACAACCTCAACATTGAAAAACAACAACAACCTAAACATTGAAAAACACCAACAAATTCAACAACAAACTCAACATTGAAAAACAACAACAACCTCAACATTGAAAAACACCAACAAATTCAACAACAACCTCAACATTGAAAAACACCAACATATTCAACAACAACCTCAGCTTTGAAAAACAACAACAACCTCAACATTGAAAAACACCAACAAATTCAACAACAACCTCAACATTGAAAAACAACAACAACCTCAACATTGAAAAACACCAACAAATTCAACAACAACTTCAACATTGAAAAACATCAACAAATTCAGCAACAACCTCGAAATTGAAAAACACCAACAAATACAACAACAACCTCAACATTGAAAAACACCAACAAATTCAACAACAACTTCAACATTGAAAAACACCAACAAATTCAACAACAACCTCGAAATTGAAAAACACCAACAAATACAACAACAACCTCAACATTGAAAAACAACAACAACCTCAACATTGAAAAACACCAACAAATTCAACAACAACCTCAACATTGAAAAACAACAACAACCTCAACATTGCAAAACACCAGCAAATTCAACAACAACCTCAACATTTAAAAACACCAACAAATTCATCAACAACCTCAACATTGAAAAACAACAACAATCTCAACATTGAAAAGCACCAACAAATTCAACAACAACCTCAACATTGAAAAACAACAACAACCTCAACATTGAAAAACACCAACAAATTCAACAACAACCTCGACATTGAAAAACAACGTCAAATTCAAAATCAACCTCAACATTGAACAACACCAACAACCTCAAAATTGAAAAAACACCAACAAATTCAACAACAACCTCAACATTGAAAAATACCAACAAATTCAACAACAACCTCAACCTTGAAAAACACCAACAACCTCAACATTGAAAAACACCAACAAATTCAACAACAACCTCAACATTGAAAAACAACAACAACCTCAACATTGAAAAACACCAACAATTTCAACAACAACATCAACATTGAAAAACAACAACAAACTAAACATTGAAAAACACCAACAAATTCAACAACAACCTCAACATTGAAAAACAACAACAACCTCAACATTGAAAAACACCACAAAATTCAACAACAACCTCAACATTGAAATACACCAACAAATTCAACAACAACCTCAACATTGAAAAACACTAACAAATTCAACAACAACCTCGAAATTGAAAAACACCAACAAATTCAACAACAAACTCAACATTGAAAAACACCAACAAATTCAACAACAACCTCAACATTGAAAAACAACAACAACCTCAACATTGAAAAACACCAACAAATTCAACAACAATCTCAACATTGAAAAGCACCAACAAATTCAACAACAACCTCAACATTGAAAAACAACAACAACCTCAACATTGAAAAGCACCAACAAATTCAACAACAACCTCAACATTGAAAAACAACAACAACCTCAACATTGAAAAACACCAACAAATTCAACAACAACCTCAACATTGAAAAACAACAACAAACTCAACATTGAAAAACACCAACAAATTCAACAACAACCTCAACATTGAAAAACAACAACAACCTCAACATTAAAAAACACCAACAAATTCAACAACAACCTCAACATTGAACAACACCAACAAATTCAACAACAACCTCAACATTGAAAAACAACAACAACCTAAACATTGAAAAACACCAACAAATTCAACAACAACCTCAACATTGAAAAACAACAACAACCTCAACATTGAAAAACACCAACAAATTCAACAACAACCTCAACATTGAAAAACACCAACAAATTCAACAACAACCTCAGCATTGAAAAACAACAACAACCTCAACATTGAAAAACACCAATAAATTCAACAACAACCTCAACATTGAAAAACAACAACAATTTCAACATTGAAAAGCACCAACAAATTCAACAACAACTTCAACATTGAAAAACACCAACAAATTCAACAACAACCTCGAAATTGAAAAACACCAACAAATACAACAACAACCTCAACATAGAAAAACAACAACAACCTCAACATTGAAAAACACCAACAAATTTAACAACAACCTCAACATTGAAAAACAACAACAACCTCAACATTGCAAAACACCAGCAAATTCAACCACAACCTCAACATTTAAAAACACCAACAAATTCAACAACAAACTCAACATTGAAAAACAACAACAATCTCAACATTGAAAAACACCAACTAATTCAACAACAACCTCAACATTGAAAAACAACAACAACCTCAACATTGAAAAACACCAACAAATTCAACAACAACCTCGACATTGAAAAACACCCTCAAATTCAAAATCAACCTCAACATTGAAAAACACCAACAACCTCAAAATTGAAAAAACACCAACAAATTCAACAACAACCTCAACATTTAAAAACAACAACAACCTCAACATTGAAAAACACCAACAAATTCAACAACAACCTCAACATTGAAAAACACCAACAAATTCAACAACAACCTCAACATTGAAAAACACCAACAAATTCAACAACAACCTCAACATTGAAAAACAGCAACAACCTCAACATTAAAATACACCAACAAATTCAACAACAACTTCAACATTGAAAAACACCAACAAATTCAACAACAACCTCGACATTGAAAAACACCATCAAATTCAACAACAACCTCAATATTGAAAAACAACAACAACCTCAACATTGAAAAACACCAACAAATTCAACAGAAACTTCAACATTGAAAACACCAACAAATTCAACAACAACCTCAACATTTAAAAACGCCAACAAATTCAACAACAACCTCAACATTGAAAAACAACAACCTCAACATTGAAAAACACCAACAAATTCAACAAAAAATTCAACATTGAAAAACACCAACAAATTCAACAACAACCCCGACATTGAAAAACACCAACAAATTCAACAACAACCTCAACTTTGAAAAACAACAACAACCTCATCATGGAAAAACACCAACAAATTCAACAACATCCTCAACATTGAAAAACAAGAACATCCTCAAAATTGAAAAACACCAACAAATTCAACAACAACCCCAACATTTAAAAACAACAACAACCTCAGCATTGAAAAACACCAACAAATTCAACAACAACCTCAACATTGAAAGGCACCAACAAATTCAACAACAACCTCAACATTGAAAAACACCAAAAAACTCAACAACAACCTCAACATTGAAAAACAACAACAACCTCAACATTGAAAAACACCAACAAATTCAACAACAATCGCAACATTGAAAAGCACCAACAAATTCAACAACAACCTCAACATTGAAAAACACCAACAAATTCAACAACAACTTCAACATTGAAAAACACCAACAAATTCAAAAACAACCTCGAAATTGAAAAACACCAACAAATACAACAACAACCTCAACATTGAAAAACAACAACAACCTCAACATTGAAAAACACCAACAAATTCAACAACAACCTCAACATTGAAAAACAACAACAACCTCAACCTTGCAAAACACCAGCAAATTCAACAACAACCTCAACATTTAAAAACACCAACAAATTCAACAACAACCTCAACATTGAAAAACAACAACAATCTCAACATTGAAAAACACCAACAAATTCAAAAACAACCTCAACATTGAAAAACAACAACAACCTCAACATTGAAAAACACCAACAAATTCAACAACAACCTCGACATTGAAAAACAACCTCAAATTCAAAATCAACCTCAACATTGAACAACACCAACAACCTCAAAATTGAAAAAACACCAACAAATTCAACAACAACCTCAACATTGAAAAACACCAACAAATTCAACAACAACCTCAACATTGAAAAACACCAACAACCTCAACATTGTAAAACACCAATAAATTCAACAACAACCTCAACATTGAAAAACAACAACAACCTCAACATTGAAAAACACCAACAATTTCAACAACAACCTCAACATTGAAGAACAACAACAAACTAAACATTGAAAAACACCAACAAATTCAACAACAACCTCAACATTGAAAAACAACAACAACCTCAACATTGAAAAACACCAACAAATTCAACAACAACCTCAACTTTGAAATACACCAACAAATTCAACAACAACCTCAACATTGAAAAACACTAACAAATTCAACAACAACCTCGAAATTGAAAAACACCAACAAATTCAACAACAAACTCAACATTGAAAAACACCAACAAATTCAACAACAACCTCAACATTGAAAAACAACAACAACCTCAACATTGAAAAACACCAACAAATTCAACAACAATCTCAACATTGAAAAGCACCAACAAATTCAACAACAACCTCAACATTGAAAAACAACAACAATCTCAACATTGAAAAACACCAACAAATTCAACAACAACCTCAACATTGAAAAACAACAACAACCTCAACATTGAAAAACTCCAACAAATTCAACAACAACCTCAACATTGAAAAACAACAACAAACTCAACATTGAAAAACACCAACAAATTCAACAACAACCTCAACATTGAAAAACAACAACAACCTCAACATTGAAAAACACCAACAAATTCAACAACAACCTCAACATTGAACAACACCAACAAATTCAACAACAACCTCAACATTGAAAAACAACAACAACCTAAACATTGAAATACACCAACAAATTCAACAACAACCTCAACATTGAAAAACAACAACAACCTCAACATTGAAAAACACCAACAAATTCAACAACAACCTCAACATTGAAAAACACCAACAAATTCAACAACAACCGCAGCATTGAAAAACAACAACAACCTCAACATTGAAAAACACCAACAAATTCAACAACAACCTCAACCTTGAAAAACAACAACAACCTCAATATTGAAAAGCACCAACAAATTCAACAACAACTTCAACATTGAAAAACACCAACAAATTCAACAACAACCTCGAAATTGAAAAACACCAACAAATACAACAACAACCTCAACATTGAAAAACAACAACAACCTCAACATTGAAAAACACCAACAAATTTAACAACAACCTCAACATTGAAAAACAACAACAACCTCAACATTGCAAAACACCAGCAAATTCAACAACAACCTCAACATTTAAAAACACCAACAAATTCAACAACAAACTCAGCATTGAAAAACAACAACAATCTCAACATTGAAAAACACCAACTAATTCAACAACAACCTCAACATTGAAAAACAACAACAACCTCAACATTGAAAAACACCAACAAATTCAACAAGAACCTCGACTTGAAAAACACCCTCAAATTCAAAATCAACCTCAACATTGAAAAACACCAACAACCTCAAAATTGAAAAAACACCAACAAATTCAACAACAACCTCAACATTTAAAAACAACAACAACCTCAACATTGAAAAACACCCACAAATTCAACAACAACCTCAACATTGAAAAACACCAACAAATTCAACAACAACCTCAACATTGAAAAACACCAACAACCTCAACATTGAAAAACACCAACAAATTCAACAACAACCTCAACATTGAAAAACAACAACAACCTCAACATTGAAAAACACCAACAAATTCAACAACAATCTCAACATTGAAAAGCACCAACAAATTCAACAACAACCTCAACATTGAAAAACAACAACAACGTCAACATTGAAAAACACCAACAAATTCAACAACAACCTCAACATTGAAAAACAACAACAACCTCAACATTGAAAAACACCAACAAATTCAACAACAACCTCAACATTGAAAAACAACAACAAACTCAACATTGAAAAACACCAACAAATTCAACAACAACCTCAACATTGAAAAACAACAACAACCACAACATTGAAAAACACCAACAAATTCAACAACAACCTCAACATTGAACAACACCAACAAATTCAACAACAACCTCAACATTGAAAAACAACAACAACCTAAACATTGAAAAACACCAACAAATTCAACAACAAACTCAACATTGAAAAACAACAACAACCTCAACATTGAAAAACACCAACAAATTCAACAACAACCTCAACATTGAAAAACACCAACATATTCAACAACAACCTCAGCATTGAAAAACAACAACAACCTCAACATTGAAAAACACCAACAAATTCAACAACAACCTCAACATTGAAAAACAACAACAACCTCAACATTGAAAAACACCAACAAATTCAACAACAACTTCAACATTGAAAAACATCAACAAATTCAGCAACAACCTCGAAATTGAAAAACACCAACAAATACAACAACAACCTCAACATTGAAAAACACCAACAAATTCAACATTGAAAAACACCAACAAATTCAACAACAACCTCAACATTGAAAAACACCAACAAATTCAACAACAACCGCAGCATTGAAAAACAACAACAACCTCAACATTGAAAAACACCAACAAATTCAACAACAACCTCAACCTTGAAAAACAACAACAACCTCAATATTGAAAAGCACCAACAAATTCAACAACAACTTCAACATTGAAAAACACCAACAAATTCAACAACAACCTCGAAATTGAAAAACACCAACAAATACAACAACAACCTCAACATTGAAAAACAACAACAACCTCAACATTGAAAAACACCAACAAATTCAACAACAACCTCAACATTTAAAAACAACAACAACCTCAACATTGAAAAACACCCACAAATTCAACAACAACCTCAACATTGAAAAACACCAACAAATTCAACAACAACCTCAACATTGAAAAACACCAACAACCTCAACATTGAAAAACACCAACAAATTCAACAACAACCTCAACATTGAAAAACAACAACAACCTCAACATTGAAAAACACCAACAAATTCAACAACAATCTCAACATTGAAAAGCACCAACAAATTCAACAACAACCTCAACATTGAAAAACAACAACAACGTCAACATTGAAAAACACCAACAAATTCAACAACAACCTCAACATTGAAAAACAACAACAACCTCAACATTGAAAAACACCAACAAATTCAACAACAACCTCAACATTGAAAAACAACAACAAACTCAACATTGAAAAACACCAACAAATTCAACAACAACCTCAACATTGAAAAACAACAACAACCACAACATTGAAAAACACCAACAAATTCAACAACAACCTCAACATTGAACAACACCAACAAATTCAACAACAACCTCAACATTGAAAAACAACAACAACCTAAACATTGAAAAACACCAACAAATTCAACAACAAAATCAACATTGAAAAACAACAACAACCTCAACATTGAAAAACACCAACAAATTCAACAACAACCTCAACATTGAAAAACACCAACATATTCAACAACAACCTCAGCATTGAAAAACAACAACAACCTCAACATTGAAAAACACCAACAAATTCAACAACAACCTCAACATTGAAAAACAACAACAACCTCAACATTGAAAAACACCAACAAATTCAACAACAACTTCAACATTGAAAAACATCAACAAATTCAGCAACAACCTCGAAATTGAAAAACACCAACAAATACAACAACAACCTCAACATTGAAAAACACCAACAAATTCAACAACAACTTCAACATTGAAAAACACCAACAAATTCAACAACAACCTCGAAATTGAAAAACACCAACAAATACAACAACAACCTCAACATTGAAAAACAACAACAACCTCAACATTGAAAAACACCAACAAATTCAACAACAACCTCAACATTGAAAAACAACAACAACCTCAACATTGCAAAACACCAGCAAATTCAACAACAACCTCAACATTTAAAAACACCAACAAATTCATCAACAACCTCAACATTGAAAAACAACAACAATCTCAACATTGAAAAGCACCAACAAATTCAACAACAACCTCAACATTGAAAAACAACAACAACCTCAACATTGAAAAACACCAACAAATTCAACAACAACCTCGACATTGAAAAACAACGTCAAATTCAAAATCAACCTCAACATTGAACAACACCAACAACCTCAAAATTGAAAAAACACCAACAAATTCAACAACAACCTCAACATTGAAAAATACCAACAAATTCAACAACAACCTCAACCTTGAAAAACACCAACAACCTCAACATTGAAAAACACCAACAAATTCAACAACAACCTCAACATTGAAAAACAACAACAACCTCAACATTGAAAAACACCAACAATTTCAACAACAACATCAACATTGAAAAACAACAACAAACTAAACATTGAAAAACACCAACAAATTCAACAACAACCTCAACATTGAAAAACAACAACAACCTCAACATTGAAAAACAACACAAAATTCAACAACAACCTCAACATTGAAATACACCAACAAATTCAACAACAACCTCAACATTTAAAAACACTAACAAATTCAACAACAACCTCGAAATTGAAAAACACCAACAAATTCAACAACAAACTCAACATTGAAAAACACCAACAAATTCAACAACAACCTCAACATTGAAAAACAACAACAACCTCAACATTGAAAAACACCAACAAATTCAACAACAATCTCAACATTGAAAAGCACCAACAAATTCAACAACAACCTCAACATTGAAAAACAAATACAACCTCAACATTGAAAAGCACCAACAAATTCAACAACAACCTCAACATTGAAAAACAACAACAACCTCAACATTGAAAAACACCAACAAATTCAACAACAACCTCAACATTGAAAAACAACAACAAACCCAACATTGAAAAACACCAACAAATTCAACAACAACCTCAACATTGAAAAACAACAACAACCTCAACATTAAAAAACACCAACAAATTCAACAACAACCTCAACATTGAACAACACCAACAAATTCAACAACAACCTCAACATTGAAAAACAACAACAACCTAAACATTGAAAAACACCAACAAATTCAACAACAACCTCAACATTGAAAAACAACAACAACCTCAACATTGAAAAACACCAACAAATTCAACAACAACCTCAACATTGAAAAACACCAACAAATTCAACAACAACCTCAGCATTGAAAAACAACAACAACCTCAACATTGAAAAACACCAATAAATTCAACAACAACCTCAACATTGAAAAACAACAACAATTTCAACATTGAAAAGCACCAACAAATTCAACAACAACTTCAACATTGAAAAACACCAACAAATTCAACAACAACCTCGAAATTGAAAAACACCAACAAATACAACAACAACCTCAACATAGAAAAACAACAACAACCTCAACATTGAAAAACACCAACAAATTTAACAACAACCTCAACATTGAAAAACAACAACAACCTCAACATTGCAAAACACCAGCAAATTCAACAACAACCTCAACATTTAAAAACACCAACAAATTCAACAACAAACTCAACATTGAAAAACACCAACAACCTCAAAATTGAAAAAACACCAACAAATTCAACAACAACCTCAACATTTAAAAACAACAACAACCTCAACATTGAAAAACACCAACAAATTCAACAACAACCTCAACATTGAAAAACACCAACAAATTCAACAACAACCTCAACATTGAAAAACACCAACAAATTCAACAACAACCTCAACATTGAAAAACAGCAACAACCTCAACATTAAAATACACCAACAAATTCAACAACAACTTCAACATTGAAAAACACCAACAAATTCAACAACAACCTCGACATTGAAAAACACCATCAAATTCAACAACAACCTCAATATTGAAAAACAACAACAACCTCAACATTGAAAAACACCAACAAATTCAACAGAAACTTCAACATTGAAAACACCAACAAATTCAACAACAACCTCAACATTTAAAAACGCCAACAAATTCAACAACAACCTCAACATTGAAAAACAACAACCTCAACATTGAAAAACACCAACAAATTCAACAAAAAATTCAACATTGAAAAACACCAACAAATTCAACAACAACCCCGACATTGAAAAACACCAACAAATTCAACAACAACCTCAACTTTGAAAAACAACAACAACCTCATCATGGAAAAACACCAACAAATTCAACAACAACCTCAACATTGAAAAACAATAACATCCTCAAAATTGAAAAACACCAACAAATTCAACAACAACCCCAACATTTAAAAACAACAACAACCTCAGCATTGAAAAACACCAACAAATTCAACAACAACCTCAACATTGAAAGGCACCAACAAATTCAACAACAACCTCAACATTGAAAAACACCAAAAAACTCAACAACAACCTCAACATTGAAAAACAACAACAACCTCAACATTGAAAAACACCAACAAATTCAACAACAACCTCAACATTGAAAAACACCAACAAATTCAACAACAACCTCAACAATGAAAAACACCAACAACCTCAACATTGAAAAATAGCAACAAATTCAACAACAACCTCAACATTGAAAAACAACAACAACCTCAACATTGAAAAACACCAACAAATTCAACAACAACCTCAACATTGAAATACACCAACAAATTCAACAACAACCTCAACAGTGAAAAACACTAACAAATTTAACAACAACCTCGAAATTGAAAAACACCAACAAATTCAACAACAAACTCAACATTGAAAAACACCACCAAATTCAACAACAACCTCAACATTGAAAAACAACAACAACCTCAACATTGAAAAACACCAACAAATTCAACAACAATCTCAACATTGAAAAGCACCAACAAATTCAACAACAACCTCAACATTGAAAAACAACAACAACCTCAACATTGAAAAGCACCAACAAATTCAACAACAACCTCAACATTGAAAAACAACAACAACCTCAACATTGAAAAACACCAACAAATTCAACAACAACCTCAACATTGAAAAACAACAACAAACTCAACATTGAAAAACACCAACAAATTCAACAACAACCTCAACATTGAAAAACAACAACAACCTCAACATTGAAAAACACCAACAAATTCAACAACAACCTCAACATTGAACAACACCAACAAATTCAACAACAACCTCAACATTGAAAAACAACAACAACCTAAACATTGAAAAACACCAACAAATTCAACAACAACCTCAACATTGAAAAACAACAACTACCTCAACATTGAAAAACACCAACAAATTCAACAACAACCTCAACATTGAAAAACACCAACAAATTCAACAACAACCTCAGCATTGAAAAACAACAACAACCTCAACATTGAAAAACACCAATAAATTCAACAACAACCTCAACATTGAAAAACAACAACATCTTCAACATTGAAAAGCACCAACAAATTCAACAACAACTTCAACATTGAAAAACACCAACAAATTCAACAACAACCTCGAAATTGAAAAACACCAACAAATACAACAACAACCTCAACATAGAAAAACAACAACAACCTCAACATTGAAAAACACCAACAAATTTAACAACAACCTCAACATTGAAAAACAACAACAACCTCAACATTGCAAAACACCAGCAAATTCAACAACAACCTCAACATTTAAAAACACCAACAAATTCAACAACAGACTCAACATTGAAAAACAACAACAATCTCAACATTGAAAAACACCAACTAATTCAACAACAACCTCAACATTGAAAAACAACAACAACCTCAACATTGAAAAACACCAACAAATTCAACAACAACCTCGACATTGAAAAACACCCTCAAATTCAAAATCAACCTCAACATTGAAAAACACCAACAACCTCAAAATTGAAAAAACACCAACAAATTCAACAACAACCTCAACATTTAAAAACAACAACAACCTCAACATTGAAAAACACCAACAAAT